>OY744527.1:128332430-128527430 GCA_963556195.1 Sepiola atlantica
TTTAAATATTTCTGATCTCCATGTTAATAAAATTGTGTGATCACTTCTTGGATGTGTATCTCTCAACAACATGACTTACGCATCATCATTATTATTATTATTATTATTATTTACTACTATTATTATTATTATTATTTACTACTATTATTATTATTTACTACTATTATTATTATTATTATTTACTATTATTATTATTATTATTTACTATTATTATTATTATTATTATTATTATTATTATTATTTACTATTAATCGTTTATTTAGTGAAATCAAAAATCCAATAACCTAAAATTAAACGAAATTGTAAAAAATATCATATTTGAAAAAAAAATTGTAAAATTCGACCATGATGCACTCACACCCTGAATTAAAAAGAAAATGTTTATCCGACATCGATAGACAGTTCCAGAAATGCAGGCATGCACATATTCAAAGTGTACTTGATTTTTAAGAAAAGCAAATATTACAAGATATTTTCAAATAAAGAAATATTAAGATCTTGAAATAAGTCAAGATTTCAAAAAAAAAAAACTGGGTAGTTACAGTTTAAAAAATAGGATATTTGTTCCAATAGTAATTGTTGTTTATTAAAATCTTTTATTGCTGTTTTTTTTTTAATCTACAATATTTCTGTTTACTTAAAAACCTTCAAACTTATAAAATAGCGATCGTGTATATATTTAAATTAAAAAAAGAATATTTAATACATTATTAAAATACATATTTTTAACATAACAATAACATTCAATTCCAGAATATTTTTTCTAAAAGTTCCACCTGGGCAACGCCAAATAAGCCTTAATTGGTGGTGGTGGGGGGGGTACATTTACCTTATTCATTTCTTCTCTCGGATATCATAATATTCAAGCATGGGGAATGGTCTAGGAAGCTGCTGCGAATGCACATTTTCTTGAATATTCGGGGCAAAGTCTTTTCAAGATGTGTTTGCTCTGCCATGTTGCACAATGGCTTTGACGTAATGATAATGCCATGACCAGGTGGATGTGTGGCTGCAAACTGGAAGGAAAACTCCCATCAATTATGCTTTATCAGAAACTTGGTATTGGTGAGATTACAGGTGCTTTATGCATTCAGCATCTCGGGTGGTTTGGCCATGTATAGTGTTCCACCTCTTGCATTAACGCTACAATGCATTTGGATGTGCCGGCAACTAGAGAGTAGGGTAGACCGAGGAAGACCTGGTCTGAGTTCATAATAAACGATTTGCCCCGACAGACTACATGAAACCTGGTTGATGGCAACCCTTTAAACCAGACTGCATGGATAGCAAGCGTTAGACGTTGCCTGGTGTTTCACATCCCAAGGACACTCACAACACCCCTAAATACTAAAACTGGATGAAGAATAAGAATTGTTAGTGGTGCTGAAAGATATACAAAGGATTGATTGTTTGAAAAGGGGTGTAAGTAAAGTAACTTTGATTGAAAGAAATTTATGTAAATTTATAGTCTTAACCCCCTCGAGGCACACCTGGTGTTTCCTGAGAATCAATGAGGACAATAGTGCACTTCTGCCCTAAACCTCGTAATAATATTTCTATTATTATTTTTGTTATAAATAAAACAAAATGTATTTCTTTTTTATGGATGTCAAGCACGAATTCAGACCCTACAATAATGTTTTACCCGCTTTGATCAAAATGAAATATACTTATCCAGATACCCTGGGTGATTTAGTTTCAGAATATATATGGTTATGGGGGTCTATTTCCAAAACCCTACAAGGAATATGTGAACAACAGACAGGAACTACAACTTTATAGAGATTGAATTCTCATTCATTTGTTAAAAGGGGAAGAACACATAGAATGAAATAAAATCAGTTAACATAAAAGAAAGACCAATGAAGAAATAGAGCAGAATGGGTATTGCCCGTATTTTGAACTATTCTATATTTGATCTACTTTTTAATGGTTTTGTTGCTGGGATTCCAAAGATATGTGACCCATAATGGCAGATGTAAATTTGAGACTATTTGAAGTGTCTTTTGGCAAATTCACTTTTTTATTTGTGTCATGGAAAGGAGAACTATTCACCAAAGTCCAAATGTATTGCTAATATCGATTTAAAAAAAAAAAAAAAATCAAAACAAAAAAGGTGTGGTGCACTCCTGTTTCTTATTCATCATCAACAGCTTCATTTGCAAGTTGAGTCCCTGAGCTCTCATCAGTTTTCAGTACTCACATTTCCTGCCTGTCAATGAACTCACTTCTTTTTTCCCATCCTCCCACCTAATTTTTGTGGGTTATTTTTTTTCTCATTTTCCCTCTTTTTCTTTTTTTTTTTCTTTTTTTTTTTAGGTGCGTGGGGGAAGGGGCATTTTTATCTCCTCTCATTCATTTTTCACCGTTTCATTTTTTAACTTTCAATTCCTTTTTTTTTTCTTAGTCTTTCATTCTATCCTCCTCTCTCTTGTCCTCGGCTTTAGTCTCTTTTTCTCGTTTTCTTTGCTTTAGTCTCTTTCTTTCTCTCTCCCTCTCTTTTGTTCGTGGTTTTAGTCTCTGTCCCTCGTTATTTTTTAGCAATCTTGTTCCTTTCTTAAATATCATCTATACTCCATGCTTATCCTTCTATTATCTTTAACTCTCTCATATTCCTTCATTTCTTCACCCTCTCTATCATACACCCTTTTTTATCATCCTCATCCACTGTATCAATTTCCCCACTTCATGTATCAATTTCTCCACTTTGACTTTTCATTTATCTTCTCAACCACCTACTCCACTTAATTTTCTTCCTTTCCTCCCACTTATATATATATATATACCCCGCCACTGCCACATCTCTTTTTGTTCTGAGTCAGTGCTTTTATAATTTCTCACATTATATATATATATATATATATATATATATATAACTGCTGACAAAACAATTGGCTTTCAAATCTCAGCTTGAAGCATATGCTCGGCTAGTCACACTGAAGAGCTGTGATACAGTGAAATAGCTGTCCATGGATGACTATGCATATATATTAGCTTTTAAACTCTGACTCAATAACCACAAACTTAGCATGATACAAAAATCACCAAACTTCCAAATAGCTAGACATTTTAATACATTAAATACTAGAGAATGCATACGAATAGAAAACAAATTCTCGTCCACATATGCATGCAAACAAAAGGAGTCAAAATGTATATTAAAACTAAACCCACACAAATCAGGTTTTATTTACTCCTCCCCAGGAGTTAGGCACAAGGCCAGTTTTATCTTACTCCCACAAGTAAGATGTGACCCAAGATCGGGTCGAGAAAGTGGGGTTTGAAAAGCCAGAGCTCGAGAGGTGAGCACTCTGGCCATTTAAAAATTGCCTGGGCAGCCCCGTCGGCATTCCCCGGTAGGGGCGCCTCAGACAGTAAGCAACAAACTTACTCCTCCCCAAAGAGGGGAGGCGAAGCCTGGGAGGGCGGACCTCCTAAAACTGCACAAGACAGGCATGCAGCATCCATTGGAACAGACACTACACTTTGATCTTAGCCAAAAGGCCATCCCTTTGACGTAGGTGTTTTTAATATCTATAAGTTTTTTACAGACTGAGAAAGATTTTGTTTTTGCTATGAACAAACTACCTTGTGCTTGGTGGTAATAAGAACATGATAAACGTGCACACGTTCAACACTAGATATTAATAACACCAAAGAGAAATTCTCTTTGTTGTTCAAACATACAGTTACACGTGAGTTCGGTGGACACGTGTAGGCATGAGAGTGTCATCAAAGGACAGTTAGAATAAGCATGATTCATAGTTCAAAATGTTCAGTTATTCATAAAAGTTTCATATTTATGTTTTCATAACCGAGGACTGTTCAAAATATTAAAAAGTTAGATGTTTCTATAATAAAAAGCCGAAAAAAAGTTTTCCTTGTCTTTTATTGTTGGAGAGGTAAATAAGGGGCAGGTAACTCTTACAACGAATTTTAAACACGATTTTCCAGTAATCAAAACTGATGGCTTTAATTGGCGTTACACATGTGGCTACTGTGCAAGGAGAACGTCGAGTAGACATAAAAGGGTTAGGGTTTAAGGTAAGAAAAATATTGTTTGAAAGCTAGAGTTGTTGTGAAGAGTTACCTGCCCCTTATTTACCTCTCCAACACTAAAAGACAAGAAAAACTTTTTTTCGGCTTTTTATTATAGAAGAACCAAAAGTTATAACAGCTGTACTTACATTCTTTTCTTTTCCATAAGTATATAGTTTTTATTTTTCAAATGTGAAGAAAATGATCAATTTTAGCTGAGCAACTATATTAAATAAAAAGTCAAATAAATGTAGGCAACTGTTTTAGAAATAAGAAAAAACAGCACAAGTCACAAATAGGCAATGCATGGGAGGGTGGGAGCAAGTTTGGGTTTCATTTATTCATTATGAAAATTAAATGATAATTTTGTAATTGTGGGTACCCCCCCCCCCCCCCAATGTTTTAGATTCAGTCTGCCACTTATCATTTATATAACCCCTATCACTGACTTGATAATCTCTTCTCCTTAACTATCTCTTCCATAACCATATCTCTCCCCCCTCCCCGACATTTTCTATTTGCTTCCTTTTCTTAAACCTTCTATAAACTTTTAATTCTTTCACATGCTTTATTACTTTACCCTAGATTGCCTCCCCACGAGAGCTGACTGTGACATATTGTATTCGGTCTCTTAGTAACAATCATTTATATAAGGCGACCTCACTCTCGCCCAATTTCTTTTTCTTTACTTTCTTTTAAAATCTATATACCGCTAAAACTCTGATACCCTTGCTTGTCACTGTGCACACTTTTCATCTGTACATACACGTTTTACGTGGTAGGAGGAAGGGTAAATAACGTAATTGAAAAGCAAATAAGAGAAGTAGTGTGTGGAGACGAATGAGAAATAATTCAGAGAGGGAGAAAAGAGACAGAGAGAGTGGATAAAAGAACAAATGATTATTATCAAGAAATAAATATATATTTACTTGAAAATAAATAACGTTACAAAATGAGTTTCATTTTTTTTTTTTTTTTTTTTTTCAAAAGTGGCAAAACAAAAACTACTAATTCATTCTTTATAATATCGGCATACATGTCTGTAAACTGTTAGTATTATATATATTTATATAAATCAGCACCTGTAACTTGGAATTTCCAAATATTCACAAAAACATTTTGGAATTTCTAAATATTCAATAATATATATAACAAACACTAACCCAATTCTAATAAACACAAGTTTATTTATAGTGAGTTGTCTCCAGAGAATCTCTTCTTGGAAGTGAATTGCGAGATGAGCTGTTTTTATTTTGTTGCCTTTTTTTTTTTTTACTATATTGTTCAGATGATGTATCTCTTTTATGTACAGATATTCATCTGGAATTAACATGATGAGAAAGAGATGTTGTGCCTTTTAAGGAGAGTAACATATTTGAAGTAAAACATATTAAGAAGCAACATTTTAGAAAACAGGCAGTAAAATGGTGTGCAAGCTGTCCTTCCCATCATTAAGATAGCAAAATATCAAATAAATTGAATATCTGGTCGATATTAACAAAACATTTCTATTGCCTTCAACAAGCATCTTTTAGACAATGTTCCATGTTGAGATTATTTTTATGTATAACATGTAAATATAATTTAAATGTTTCCATATTTACAAACAGAATTTAATGAGATTTTATTTCAAAATTGATTCTTAACTGACAGAAATTGTTCAAAGAACCTTCTAGATATTTTTTTTTTTTTTTTTGCTAAAAAAAATGTTGTTTCAACTTAAAAAAAAATGTCTGAATCCACTAACTGTATTTATTTCGTTCCCTGTGAAAAATTGATCCTAAACGATTTCACTTTGTAGGAAATAATGTTATGTTTGATTTTTTTTGTTGTTTTTTTTTATGCCTATATATTGTAATTTTCTGTTTCATTGGCAAGATATTAACAGTTAATAACCTTTCACCTTCATGATTATACTGTTTTGCAACCAATCTTTTGACCTTATTGATTTCGTTTTTGTCATTGGTAAATACAGAACCCAGAAAGTTTAGCTTAATTCCTTCTCAAGGTGTCAATGATTGGGTTTGATTACAATTATTAGAAATCATTTTCCTCTTCTCTCTTTGGCCCTTTCTCTCCTTTCCACCCTACTCTCTCCCTCTCTCTCATGTCACCTCCTCCACTTTCTACCTCCCCTCTTCTCTTTCTCCCTCTCTTAAGTCTAATAGAACAAATTTATGAGCATTAAAATGTGAATATTTTGTTCTTATTTTGAGTGTTTATTTTATTTTAATATGAAAAACTTGTCTAGAGAAAAAAAATTGTACTTTAAATATTTTATTTCTATTTTAATGTATAAAGAGTTGAGCAAGTGACTTACTTATATTTGGCAATTTGCAAATAAACAAACAATACAACAGTTCAGTCTTTGCAGCAGCTCCATAACAAATAAATTAGAAAAATACAAAAGAAATCACAAGTATGACATTCAATTTACTACTAAAAGTTTTGCAACAAAAAGTCGTCCATGATGAGCCTTCAGCAAATTAAGCATGGAAGCCAAGTTCAGTGTACTCTTTTTTTATCTACTATTTTTATGTACTCTTTTTTATGTACTGTTTATTTATGTACTGTTGACTTCAGTCTGCTCTTTAACTAAAACTATTATACAGGGTGATGCCACCCCAAAAATGCTACCCAAGGAATCGTTACCAGCATTCACAACCCTTTCTGTACTCTAATCATATTTGGTACAAATAAACTTCAGTTTATGCCTGACTTGTCTACCAAGTTTCTATTGTGAATGTCAAACAGTCTGTTTTATCGCTGATGAATGATATGTAGGGAGACTTTGTTTATCATCTAATCAGTAGTAGGTGTGATCCTGAATGGGTTTCACACTCACCCAGACCGTCACCCCCCAGATTCAAATACGAGGGTGTTATCTCAAAGATACTCTCAATCAAAACAATCCCCAAACTATTCATGAACTGAAGAAGGCTAATACAGCCAAAATCAGGACAGTGCCAAGAGAGGAGTGTGTCATTGACAATTTTGGACGTCCTATCCATGTGTGCTTATCATTGGCGATAAAACTAAGACTGTTGACATTTCACGGCTGAAACTTGGTGAAAAAGTCAGGCATAGAGTAAAGTTTATTTGTTTCAAATATGGTTGGATTGTAGAAAGGATTGTGAATTTTATTAACGATTCCATGAGTGGCATTTTTGATGGGTCACCCTATAGTTAAGTTGCTTCTAAATTGTACTCTAAAAAAATATCTAATAAATTTCTGGCTTTGTAATTTGATAATTAATACTACATGACTGTTAACTAATATCTACAGAGTATCTTAACCAATGAAGTATTTCTTTAATTATATGTTTTCACTAGCTGAAGTACGGTTTCATAATACAGAGCCATCTTTGGTACTTTTTTACATGGGCAAGAGATTTTAATCAAACATACTTGAGAGTAATCAAAAGTATGCTTCTATGGTGAATAAAAAAAGCTATACGAACATAGATTATATGGCCGAAAGTAAGAACCAGGGTTTCAGAGTCGGGAGGTTTAGAAGGAGTCAGTTGTAAGAAGGAGTCAGTTGTAAGAATGCTAGGAGTTGGAGTGAGATTAAAATACCTGACTTTGGTTATTACTTAATATTGGAAGACTGTAAAATATGGAGCCGGAGTCAGTCGGATTTTGGAATTCTAAGAGTCAGTCGACATTTTTAGAATCCTTGGAGTTGAACTTAATACATTCCGACTTTGTAACCCTGTTAAGAGCTCATAACACTTTTTTGTGGAGCTAAGCCTCTTTTAGAGAATCTTAAAATGATGACAAATCTGTATAATTGTGTGTGATTTACATGTGGTTTCAATCTCATAAAAAAGCAAACTTTCAGTGGTGGTTTTGTCATGCTCTTCTGGAGACCCTTTCATATAAAAAAAAAAAGGAGCTTAATATGGACCTTCATAAGGTGACTGGAATAGTGAGGGATTCGTTCCTGCCTAATTTCATGTTCCTCGGTTTAATAACCTAAAGGTTGTTAGAAAACACAGATACATATTTCTCGTATTAGTATTGATATATAATTTGTCAATGCAAAGTAATACCATTAGCATTTAAAGAGTTTCTTCAAGGCTGACCAAACATGATAGTTTATGGTAACTGAAATAAAAGAAGACTGATTTAATAAGATTTGTTCTTATTTCAAAGAATTATTTTATAAGCATTTTATTTTGTAGATTTTTTTTTTTTTTTTTTTGTGCTTATATCATCTCTGCACTTGATTTTTTATGTTGAATGTTCATTTTATTCAAATTTTATTGGCATTAGGACAACTTGTTTTTAATTTTACTTTTTTTACTTTCAGATTCACCCCCCCCCCCCCCCAAAAAAAATGTTTAAAACTCACTTTTTGCAATGAATCTCTTGTTTTCAGGCATCACCACCGCTTTTTTCAAATTCAGTTTATGACTTTATAAAAGTAACTTTATTTTTATTGTTTATTATTTTTAATTACCTTTAATATCTTTTGTCCCAATGTTTTTTACCAAAAATGTTTTCAATCCATTTGATTTTGGTAGTTTAACATGTTTTATATGATTATTTTCTAATCAGAAAGTATCAACCAATTATTTCATCTTTTCTTTATCTTTTAATTTCTAAATATGAATTTTTTTTTAATGAAATAAAATCTGTAAGAACTTTGTTTCTCTAATTTCATATTCTATTTTCATTTCATTTTCTGAAAACTAAACATTTTTTGAGAAGGAAAATTGAGCTACCTAATGGTTACCAACACAGATTATGAAATCTGTAGTCTGAGTTCAAGCCCATTCAGATCTAAAGCATCATCGCCATCATAATCAAACGTTTCCTCTTAATTTCTCTGCAGAATACAATCTATCATGTCTTAATTGCCTCCAAGACCTCGTCTCTCACTACTTTGAGATCCTAGAACATACGTTATTATGTCATCTTCTCAGTGGTTTAACTCTCTTTCTCTGCACCCTTCCACCATTCCTACTAGATGTACCTTGCTCACATTGACAGTTGATCATTTTGTGTTTGCAGAGTACTAACACTTTTCATTTAACCACGGAGAGTATGGCTGCAAGTTTTGTCAAGTTCTAATCTGATTCGTTAACTTCACTCGACACAATGCTCTCATTGTGTTAAAGAATTTACTCATGTAGTAAGAACACTGGAGAAGGCATAAAACGCTCTTCCCTCTAGCGATGAGTGAAATAATTATCAGTGAATTCTTTATAACAGGTATTGTGTCTTGATATTAAATAACCTACAAAATTTGTTGATATGTCGTCAATAGATGAACGAAACCAACCTTGAATCAGTATCATCATTTTGAACAGTTGTAAACGTTTACATACGAAATCTTATTCTAACAAGAAAACCAAGATGAGATCGCAGGAGTCTTAATGATCAAATGATGCTAACTCTTGAATTGGTAAAACTTGGGCTTCTTGGCCTTTTGGCTAAGATCAAAGTGTAGTATCTGTTTCGATGGATACTGCACGCCTGTCCTGTGCAGTTCTAGGAGGTCCACCCTCCCGGGCTTTGCCTCCCCTCTTTGGGGAGGAGTAAGTTTATTGCTTACTGTCTGAGGCGCCCCTACCGGGGAATGCCGACGGGGCTGCCCAGGCAATTTTTAAATGGCCAGAGTGCTCACCTCTCGAGCGCTGGCTTTTCAAACCCCACTTTCTCGACCCGATCTTGGGTCACATCTTACTTGTGGGAGTAAGATAAAACTGGCCTTGTGCCTAACTCCTGGGGAGGAGTAAATAAAACCATGTTCAAATCCAGTCAGATCTATTACGGGAATGGGAAAAGATCTGTTCCCCCCCCCTCCCGCTAAAATCCATCGAGCTGATAGCGAACATAGCAATTTATGTTCAATGAATTGTTTACAATGTATAAGCATTGTGTGTTGTCATTCGTTATGAAAAGGGTTGATATGCTATGAAAAGCAAAACAAACCAAGATACTTTGGCAACTGCAATTTTATTCATCCAAATATTATCTAAGATATTATTATTATCACACAGCCTTGCAGATAACATAAGGATGCCATCCATTCACAACGAATGAAGTGAGGTGACACCGTTCAACTGTGTAGCACTTTCCTAAGCATCCAAGCTGCTACAAGTAATGCTGTCTTCTGAAAGTGCTCTATCCTAATGTGTTCCTTCGTTCTCTGCATGTAAGTTTCTGTATGTTGAATGACTGTCTCTATGACAATGAGGATCACAGCCCTTTTATCTATTATTATGTATCAAAAGGACACAAAAAACTTTCACTATTTCCAATGTGTCTGAAATCTATTATCGGCGGCCAGTGTCTTATTGACGCAGATCACAATGAACAACCCACCATGACTGTTCGTTGTTATTACAGATTGATAGCCAGTCTTCAGTTTGCAAAGCTATTAGGACCCTGTTTTAAATGGTGACCCATCTAAGTACTGACCAGGCTCAATGTTGCTTAACTTCAGTTATCTTACAGGAACCAGTGTATCGACATGATTATAGTTGTATTTTTTATCGGATATTTATTTTCTTAAATTCTCTTACTTTAATTTTTTTTTTTCTTGGTTTAAATATTCTAATTGCCTCAAGATTTCTGATCTTGTTTTAAAAAAATTGTCATTGTGAAAAGGTCCTATTGAAATGTTTGTTAAATCTCACAAGGTCTTTTTTGTTTCTTCATTAATAATCTGTAATTATTAAAGAAAAAAGAAACAAAAGCCCGCGTCTTAGATTAGACATGTTTGTCTTAATCGCTCACACAGACACATTGTACTCCATTGATTGTGAAATCAAGTTTTCTTATCTAATCGAACATAAAATGGGAAGGAATAGCAAGTTTTATTTTCAGTTGTTTTTTCTTTTCAGTTTTTTCTTTTCAGTTGTTTTTTTCTTTACAGTTTTTTTCTTTACAGCTTTTTCTTTGCTTTACCTGAAATTTATTCCAAATTTTTCATTCTTGGAATATTTTCCATTAACCCTACTTTTTTTCTTTAAAAAAAAAAAAGAGAAAAAAAGCAACCTGTCAAATATGTATTTGTTCACTTTTGTCCCTATCAGCGACAGGAGAATGATACCATTTATTGTTTGGTAACAAACGAAGTACAAGTAGCGAGGGAAAGAGGGGAAAGAAAAATGAATTCTCCAATAAATTTGTTTTTTTTTTAGTCAATGATGTTAATATTTATATAATCGCCCAAAGTGGGGAGGTTGCCTGGTGCTGTGTACTAACAAAAAAGTCATTTCCTTTTTCATGTTCTTATCAGAATTCTTAGACATTTTTTATAGAAAGCTCAGCACATACATTTTTAAAGAAATGTTTTTAAAGTGAATAAGATTTTTTTTTTTTTAAATTCACCAAAAGAAATCTAAAACAAACTCGCATTCAATTTTTATTGGCTACTGCTGCTATTGCTCTTATTGTTATCATCATCATCATCATCATCATTGTTTTATTTATGATTTTTATTATTCTTGTTTTGCTGATCGTTTCATTTTGCCTGTTTTATTTGTAGATTTTAAATGTACAACTTTATTTGAAATATTTTATGTACAAGTGCGTGTATGTGTATGATTCCTTTTTGTTATGTCAAGAATGGTATTGAATCATTGCTTGTCAAATGGTATTCCATTGCTTATATTATCAATGCTAAAAAATTGTTCTATAGTGCTATTTATTGGATTTAAAACATTAAAATGATAAGATTCAAGTATTTTACTGTGTTTAAAATTTAAAAAAAATAAAAAAAATAAAAAAACAATTTGGATTATTTCTCATATTGGTTGATATCTTCACAATGTTTGGGTCAGCGTAACTTCTGACCTACCGCAGGTGCTTCTTTTCGAACATGGGAACCTCTTAGTCAAACTCGGGAACCAGAATGTATTTAATCTACAGAGGTAGATTGTTCTCATTCCATCAGCCATGACCCAATAAAAGGTTTAGTTTTTGGTATTCTCAGATTAATACTTCTATCCGGTCATGACTGACAGAATGAGAACATTCTACCCTCATGGATTAAATAATAGGTTCAGTTTGAAATTCCGTCCATGTTTCCAAGTTTGAAAAGATGCACATGAATATGGTCGGAGGTTACATTGGCTGAAACTTTTAGAATAAGTGTCCAAATAATCCAAATTATCAATCCTCATCTCAAAACTTCTAAAACATAAAACAAAAAGTAAAATTAGCATAGCTAATCTGCATATTTAGTGGTAAAAATCCTAGTTCAAACTTAAGCATTACAGACCAACAAACAGGTCTTCGTATTGAGATGCATGGATACATTTAATAAACTAATTACTTTCGTCTTGTCCTCACTGATTCCATGCAATCTGTACATTTAGCAATGAAAATGCTATTTAAAACAAAAGTGTGACACACTGATGAAAATGCTATTTGAAACATAAGTGTGACACACTGATGAAAATGCTATTTGAAACATAAGTGTGACACACTGATGAAAATGCTATTTGAAACATAAGTGTTACACCCAATGAAAATGCTATTTGAAACATAAGTGTGACAGATCACCTAATCTTATGAAGATGTGTAAACGCATCTAAATTATTTCAACTTTCATTTATGTCTACAGCTAAACTACTATTGTAAATAACCTACAAGTATATTTTGCTTGAACCAACAATTCGTAAGCTGTTTCTCCAGAAAACAAAGTCTTTGTACCATTTCACAAACAATGACCAGACTTTTCTTTTAGGCAATTTTATTTCTCATGATTGCGCTTTAAAGTTTTTTTTCCCTTTTCTTTTCCTTTTAATTTTTCAACTTTTGCATGAATGAAAGAAGCCAAAAGCAATAAATTGCAATTTTTCAGTTATAAGTTTGCTTCAAAATGAAATCTGCTGTTAAAAGAATAAAAATTAAAAACAAAACAAAGAAGCCTGGCTTTTAAATTTAGATTTGAGCGTTTTACTATGATTTGCTTTTTTACTTGTGTTCATTTTATTTGAAAACCATCAGAATAATTAGTCCAGATGTTAACATTTTTTTTTTTTTTTTTTTTTTTTTTTTTCATCTTCCAGTTTTAAATGTTGGCTTGAAAAAAAGTAAAAGCAAGATGTAAAATATTGTTGAAAATATTTAAAACTTACAATCTTTCCTGGATGGACCTGAATATTCAGATTGAAAGGGATAAAGATTAAAACCGAAAGTTTATCTTAGGTAATAGATATATAATCCAGATGCAATTATAATGCAGGTGACCTATAAAGGATTTAATACGCACATAGGTAATAATGACCCCAACACCATGAACATATGTTGCAAATCTGGCCTGCTTTCTTGTATATTATGGCAGTGAATAAAAAGAGATTAAAATTACATATCCTAGCTGCCTTAATTAGTAGTAACTCTCATTAAATAAAAAAGGTAGGGTTAGTGATACTTCAAGTGCTATTCATCAGGGCAGAGCCTTGTGAGCTTGTACTGTGTCCTTAATAAGAGACATCAGTTTATTCTTGGTTCCATTCTATATGGGGAGCGCATATAAATATGAAAACGACAATTCTTGTTCTGCATATTTTTATTTAGAAATTTTAAAACTAAATAATTATAATTAAAAAAAATGTGTCAAATATATCTAATTAATGATTATAATTAATTTACTAAATTATAAAGAATGCATCTGTTCTATATAAGGGGCATGTGTGTGTGTGTGTGATTGATCAGATTGGTAGTTATAGATTATTATAGAGATTATTGTTTTATTATGCTGTTGAGAAAGATATGAACCCTGCTATGAATAAAATAGGGATTTGTGTTCAACTAATCGTATACAGCTAATCGTTTGCAATAGATTTTGCGTTTCAAAATTAAATGATCGATAAAGGGGTTGATATGCTGTAAAACAGTTTTAAAATTTCTAAACAAAATTCAGAATCACATCTGCTTTTACAGTTTACACAAGAGGAAACAATTAAGGTCTAAATAAACAAATTTTTTAAACAATTTGAGATTGTCAGACTTATATATATATATAATATCTATATATAAATGAATTAATAGAACATGTAAATTGGTTTATGCATCTTTGGTCATAGCTTTGTAATACATCGATAACAGGTAGTAAATTTGAAGATCTCTTTCTGCTTACTGATGGAAATATACTTTATAAAATAACCACAAGTTGATAGTTCTGACGAAAAATTATTATTTCTGTTTGAAGACTCCATTTTTACAAAGTAATATTAGAAAAATCTTTTTCAAACTAATTATCAATCTTGACAAGTTTACATTGAAACTTTTTACGCATTTCCTTTTTTCCTGTCATCTATATAAACTTTTTAAAAAAAAAATCAACAAAACAGCAGATTTTCACAACTTATTAAACCTTTTACCTTATATATACGCACATGCATATATATATATATATATATATATATAATTCAATTAGTTCTAGGTGTGTAGATGTATGCCTGGCGTGCGTGTGTCTCTCAGTCCATGTTGTTTTTATGATTCATGTTACCAACACTGTCTAACGTAGTGTTATGTCCCCTACTCCACAGGGCTGGACAAATCCACTGGCGGGATGCCTAGGACTACCCTAAAGGACCAGGGTGAAATTTCATTTTATAGTAGCTCAGGTTAGTGTCCACTGATTTCTAAAATCCAACCTTCACATAGGTGACCCCACTGCAACTGTGGTCACCAGCCATTGCACCACTGTCAATCTGTCTGTCTCTCCTTCCTGTTAACCCTTGTCTGTAACCCTTTCTGTCTGCACACCTTTTAGAGAGGTTGTTTACTTATATGTACCCCTGGTGGTACTAAATATAGAATAGACTGAAACATTAGCAAGAACATTCTTGTATATGTTTCTTATTCTATTTTCCAAAGCTTTCGTTTTTTTTTCGTTTTTTTCTTAAATGAAAGTATCCAACATTTTAATTGATAAATGTAGATAACTTAGTTTATATTACTTATTGTCCTTCATAAAACATTTTTCTAATACTTCTTTTAATTTCTTCCTTGATTTTCTTTCATTTTTGCTTCTTTTGTTCTTGCAATGATGCTTAATACTTTTTTCTTAGCACCAAAAAATTAATATTATTTTTTTTTACTACAGCTTTCAAAAAAATTATCTTATTTTGATTTTGTTGTTTCTTTACACCAATTAGTTTGAAAGTATTTGTTGTATTCACCATTTTTAACATTATTCTCCTCTTTATCTTCTTTTCAATTTTTTTCATTCCTTCTCATCCTCCTGTCATTATTTTCTCATTCCTCCCTCTGCCATTTTCTTCAATCCTTCTCTTCCTTGAGATTTTTCATTCCTCCTCCAACTTTTGTGTTTCATTCCTCCTCCTACTTTTTTGTTTCATTCCTCCTACTTTTTTGTTTCATTCCTCCTCCTACTTTTTTGTTTCATTCCTCCTCCTACTTTTTTGTTTCATTCCTCCTCCTCCTACTTTTTTGTTTCATTCCTCCTCCTACTTTTTTGTTTCATTCCTCCTCCTACTTTTTTGTTTCATTCCTCTCTTCTAAACCTTCTTTGTCTAGCTTTCTCTCTTCCTCTTACCATCCAATACCATGTCTTTTTTTCTCTGTTATTTTTAAATACTTTGTGGAAATTTTAATTTGACAAAATTTGATTCTATCATTTAATCCAGAATTTGTAGCCATTGTTTTATGGCTAATAGCCAGCATTTATTCCACTCCCAATGTTCACCTAGAGTATTGCATAAAGTGGGACCCTAAACGCTGTTGTTTTGTATACTTGTTTATATATGCCATTGTTTTAACAGTGTCATCATAACCTATTAAAAAACCTTCCTTTTATATTTTGAAATTGTCTTTTGAAATGAAAATAATTTCAGGGGACGGGGGGGGGGGGGGCAATTTTGAATTACTTATGAGTTTTTACATTGTTACAACTTTTGCACTCATTAAACGATATGGTATAGATTTTTTATTTCTACAAACATTTCTGGCTACATATGTGTATACATGTTTCACTTAAAACAAAGACAGCTGTCGCCTTTTCATTCCAAATATTCACTGAGAAATGAGTGCTTAAAGAAAACAATATTTTAAAGCACTAGACATCATATGACCAGAATCCAGACAGCCACACAAAGAAATTAATTCATGTTCCTTGTCCAAACTCTTATTTTTTTAAACAATTTTTATACGATCAGAACAGTGGATGTCATCTTTTTGGTCATAGATGAGGTTATAAAACTGTTCTGAGCCCATAGAAAGGTTGTTTTTTTTTTTTAAGTTAATTTCTTGGCTGGCTGAATTCTGGTTACATACTGTCCCCTGCTTGAAAATATGATTTTCTTTGATTTAGCACTCCTTTGCCATTGAATATTTGACCTGAAGCTAGTTCAGCCTTTGTTGGCTGTAGTTGAAACATGTATGCATATATGTAGTGATAAATACTTGTATGAATCACCATTTATACTAAATAAATATATTGCTCAACTTATTATTGAGCACTATTATATAAACACAATCAAATTCACAAGATTGCTTATCCGATCTCTATGAACAAAACTACACCCGGAATATATATATATATATATATATATATATATATATATATATATATATATATATATGTTATGTATTCAAGATGCCAGTTTACATATTGAAAACAAAGAAATGTTACGTGAAAGACCAATATGCTAGATAATAAAAAAAATAATTCTTTAAATACACCATTGATATTTCAAATGCATTGTCAGTTTCCTCAAGCAAAAATATTCATATTAGGTGTTCAAGTTGACTTTAAGAATTCCTCAATTTAAAAAGAAAAAAAATCACTCGCATCAATTTAAAAAGATTATATTTGCCTTTCTTAATAAATAAAATTTTAATCATTCGGATGATATTTTTGTGACATTTCTTTGTCTAGCCGTACATTGAATATTTGAAAAACTTACCTTTTTCCTCTCTCCTTCTGTCTGTAAACTACATTCTGGGAATAACCAGGCTATTGAGGCGAACATGCTTTGTTCTTTCTTTTTTTTTTCCTTTTTCTTGTATACAACAGTTTTTTTTATAACGTTTTAAATAAAAGATGGTTCAAATGTACTCGAATAAGCATCAATTATTTATACACCTTATAAAAATACATTCTTATTTCTATTTCATTTTTAATAATAGATAAAAAATAAAAAAAACACACCCTTGCTTATTTCTATATTAATAAAATTGTGACCACTTCTCGTGCGTCTACGTGTGTGTGTGTTTCTTATTTCTTATTTACTATTTCTCGATTATTATTTTTTTTAAATGTAATAGTGTAAAATAAAATAGTTTTTTTAAAATCCTATTGAAAGAAAGTAATAGAATGACGAAGTTAAATGCTGTTTTATTTCTTTGTAAACAAGTCAGCCATTTTAATCTTTTGTTAAAAGTTGAAAAAAAAATAGGATTAATTATTCCGTGACCCTTCGAAATTTGAAAGGCATTTGGAAGCCTTTAAACTGTCGAATAAAAAGTAATTTAAACTGGCTTTAAAAATCTTAGCAAATCCTCATGTATCTGAAGTTTTTTAAATCTATTTACGCCCAATCATTTCATAAATAGAGATGAAAACATTACGTTAACAAAATTGTTCTTTGAATGCATTGGTTCGGCGTTGTGACTATGATGGTTCTCGGGTGACATCTGAACGTTTTTGCCATAAGCGTAGCTATATTTCTTATAGAAGAGAGATTATGTATTTTTCTCTTCATATTTAAAATGTTTCCAGGGTATATTTATTGTATTTCGTGTTGAAATATAACAATAAAAAGTCGTTTATAAAACAAACAAATATTATGTTTGAATAACTTTAGATGAATATTACATTATTTGAAAGAATTATTTTACATAATTTCAAATAGTGACAAACAGTCATTAACCTGGAACAGGATATTTAACATATTAAAAGTTATCTTGCGAAATTTTCAAAGCTTAACCTAAATAGCATTTAAGGTAACAAATCAGACTTTGCTTCTAAAGAGCTAATTTTCTTTTGTTCTTGTTGTACTATATTTTCGGAAATATAATAATGTATTTATTTATACTAGCGGAACCCGTGTAAATTACACGAAAGGATGTTTTCAATACGGGTCCTAATGTAACAAAGCTACTAAAAAAGGTTGATATGCCATCCGTTCAAAAAAAAAAGACAACACAATAATACTGGCCGATACCCTACTTTTTAAGCAGTCAACGTAATTAAATAGACAATGCCATTAAAAACGCCAACATAAAAACAAAAAATAGTTTTAAGTTTTAAGCAACACAAAAAAAGTAGTTTTTAACCAGGTAATAAAAAAATGTATTATTTCTTCCCCTTCCCCCCGAAATGTAGAATAAAAATCTTAGAGGTTGGTTGGGATCGAACTATAAACCAGTCGGGCCGAAGTAAAAAATAACACCATTGCGCCAGAGGGATAAACATATGAATATACCTAAACGCAGGCTACTTGAATGTTTTTCAAAATTTAGGTGCAGCACGCATGCGCAGAGCTTTTGCCGGAAGCGTGACACACGAACACACACGCTATCGTATTAATATATAGATATATTTTTAAATTGCTTAGTCCAGTCCAGACCACTGCTAATATGAAGCATTTTTCAATAAACATCTAAAAATCAACAAGGTGTTAACTCATTTTAAATTGAAGAATACAGCTGGAGTTGTTTACCTTAAGTTTAAAAATGTGAAAACAAATAAAACTTAAAAACTATAAGGACAACACCGGGTATATACGACTAGTTATTCTATAAATAGTAGACACTCTAATCCTGATTTATCTGTTATAGTTTTATAATTACAAAATACTATTATTTGAGTGAGGACACTTGCAATTATTTTGAGATTCGGTACTAACTTTCAAATGACCAATCATAAAATTGACACTAAGCTTGGTAAACATTCTTGATAAATATTTTAAGTAATTTCTTTCTTTTGAAATGATACCAATTCTGAGAGTTTGGTAGTGTACTGCTTCGTTTTGGAAGTGTAGTCTTGATCAAGGATACCCAAATCGGTATGCATGTGTCAATTGTGATGCATTACATGATTGAAAGGCAGACATTCATTCTGATCAGAATAACAATGCATTCATGCAAACTATTCTGGTTTATTTTTCCACCAGATTTTCTTTATACGTTGGTTAATTTCCTTAAAAAAAATAAACACTAACATTATATACATACATATGTATATGAAATATATATATATGTATGTGTGTGTGTGTGTCATCCACAGACAGTTGTTTCGTCATGTCATCTTAGTGCCACTAGACATGGTATCTCAAGCTGAGATTAAATATCCGATCGCTTGTACAGTAGTCGGCAGTCTTTCTCCATATGTATTTTCACTCGCCACAAAATTAAGAGAAATTGTGTCTTTATATTTGTTTACCAAGAGAACTCTATTCTTATTACGAAGAATAATGCTTTTACGCTAAGTGGAAACTATTACTACTACTTGGTGAAAATATTTAATTAAATGATTAAAAAAATAATAAAAAATGTATTTTATATATTCAACACACACACACATATATATATATATATATATATATATATATATACAAACTGAACTGGGTGTTCAATTCTTTTATTCCATATTTAAAATCATTTCTGAAAAATATTCAATAAAATTAAATAAAATAACACTGGTTGAACTACACTGATGCATGTTCATTTTACATACTATATCAAGTTTTTGTTACAGACATACGACCCAAAAGTGGAAAGAAAAAAGAAGTACTTTTTTTTTTTCAAATAGGATCCATAGATTTCGGTATCCATAACGTCCCACATAGCTTAAGAACCACTGTTATAACAGTTTTTCAAGATAGTTTTATTATTAAACCTAACATGTAGCCAACCGTTGACCTCAAATGTAAAATTTTGCAAATGTACTTTGACTCCATATGGCATTAAAATATAAGTCTTGTTTGATTGAAATTTTCTTTGAGATTTATAAAAATGCATCAATATAAACAATAAATATGCATAAGTTTGAAGCAAAAAAAAAAAACCAAAAAACATTTTCCATTTTATTGCATTTTATTTTTGCTAGTTGGTCTAAATGATGACTTTTTGAAAATGTATATTTAACATACATAAGTTTGGTTGAATTTCGAAACAAATGATCAATAGATCAAATAGATATAGAACATTTATCTTGTTCAATGAAATATGCTAGAAAATCCTTTTCTTCCCTCTAATTTTTGGTATATTGTATAGATTCTTCTTATATGAAAAATAATGATAAATGATATTTTCACATTGGAGATAGCATTACATATACATATGTGTCATGTTCACTAACAATCATCAGTGTGGCCAGTATAATTGTACCTCTGGTCGAACGATTTGAACCTTGGACCCAAGTCACTATTAGTCAACTCCAATAAATTATTATCCATTTGCCCACCATGGCATATATATATATATATATATATATATATGAATGATGACAATATAGAAAATAGATAAGATCTAACAAAAATGTTAGCGTTTTTCACCATTTAACACATACTTCTACCCAAAAGACATAGATATGAAAATGAACAATTTATTGTTATAAATAAGTCTTTTTAATTTACTAATGAAAGCAAAACCAATAACCAATATAGATTACCAAGTATTTCAAGTTTTTCTTTTGAATTTGTGCATCTAGAATTATAGTTAATGTGTATCAAGTTACCTTTCTTTTCTTTTTGTTTTTTTTTGTTTTATTATTTACTCTTAGGATTTGTGTTATTTATGTATGTAGCTTTTGTATTTCATTTACTGGTACAAAATCTCTGTGATAACTTTTATTATTAGTTTTAGTTTCAATATATTTTGTCCACCCCAATTTAAACAGTTCTTAGTTGTTTCTTCCAACTACAAATTATAATACTTTTAATCAATATTATTTTTCTGATCCGGCTATAATCATGTTGACACAGCAGTTTCTGCAAGATCACAAAAGTTAAGTGACGTTGAGGTTAGTCAGTAATTAATGGGTGACCATTTGGGAGTATCAGCTGCTGTATGTAAAAATCTCTTCGGAGCTCTGCTAACAGATGGTGTGACTCATCTGTAAAAGTATAACTGTCGTGATCAAATCTAGATTTAATATTCCAGTAGCTGGTCCTCGGCCTTTTGGCTAAGATCAAAGTGTAGTATCTGTTCCGATGGATACTGCACGCCTGTTCTGTGCAGTTCTAGGAGGTCCACCCTCCCAGGCTTCGCCTCCCCTCTTTGGGGAGGAGTAAGTTTATTGCTTACTGTCTGAGGCGCCCCTACCGGGGAATGCCGACGGGGCTGCCCAGGCAATTTTTAAATGGCCAGAGTGCTCACCTCTCGAGCGCTGGCTTTTAACCCCACTTACTCGACCCAAGCTGTGGTCACATCTTACTTGTGGGAGTAAGATAAAACTGGCCTTGTGCCTAACTCCGCGAGGAGTAAATAAACATGGACCCTTCTTTAGCCGAATAAATTTTTGTTTTCTGCCAATCTGCTTTCCCAGTAGCCTACATTACTTATGTTACAGGAAGCGATTTTCTACCTTGGCACATGATCATTTAGATTAAAATGGGGGGAGGGCGTTTAGTATTCCATTTTTATTTGCTAAGAATTTTTTTTTTTTTTGTGGGGTGGTTATGATGGTAGAGGAGAGAATAAGCAGTTTTGAGACTTGATACATTTTTGTTCCTCTGCCACCATTGCTTTCTTTTCACATATAATATGAAGGTAGTTTTTAAATAAATTTTCCTACTTTTTGTGTAAGGTCACCATTTGGTTGAGATGCATTTCTTTTCCTCTTCATATATTTAAAAAAAATTGTTATTAGAAAATGTTCTACATCTCTTTTTAGAAAGTTCATACTTTTTATTTTATTTTCATCTAAATTCTGAAAGTACATGTAAATGATGCGTAGTTTTGTATATAGTGCCAAAAGTCCACATAACTTTGCTGTATTCTCCGTCCACATACATTGATGATATTGATGATCAAATTTTGATGTGAAGATTTCACCATAGAACATTTATTGATTAATGGATAAAAATGAAGATAAGTGCATATCAGAACGGATTATGTTTAAAAGAAATAAATCTTTACTGTGTGAAATAATTGCTTTCTTTCATCATAACACGGACTTATTAGGCTGCTTGCATCCGCATTATTTTCTTGGCTTTTTTCTGTATACCATAAATAAAATTTGTATTCTTCTTTTATAAACGTGCTCAAATTAGTATCTTTTACAATTCATTCAGAACCCAATTTTTATATTACTCTATATACATATATATATATATATATATATATATATTACTAGACTACCCATGGCATGTTGGGCTAAGACCACAACCACTGTTTGTTCCATTTTGATTTCATTGTTATATATCTGTTATGGCATTCTTCTTGCATAACTAAAAATAATAAGTCTCTTTACTTCTATATTATCGTCATGGATAGTATAGAACTGAAGAGACCTATTATCTTGCTATCTCATTTACATACGTGTTACGTGTTAACGACATACTATGTAAATTAGTTACAAAAGGGAGTCACTCTATCTCTAAATGCTCAGAGACATTAAGAAATATTAGAGAGCGGTTGAATCAACATAGTGAGAGAAATGAGAGAAATACATAGATAGCCAAGTCATAGATGTGTAACTTGTTCAGTTAATTATAAGTTACGGCTAATTAGATGAACTAAAACAGAATTTATTCACACATAACTCAATTCCAGAGCTACAGTATATTTTAGCATGCATTTTGTGTTTTTAAAGTGTATAGAAAAAAAGGCTTAAGAAGACAAACATTGATTAATTCACATTTGACATAATAATGTGTGTGATCAGTAGAATGTGCACGTTTTCTTTGATGTTTATTTACAAATGCTTAGTCCTTATCTGGAGCTAACTTAATTAAATGACTATATATATATATGAGAGAGACAGATTTTTTATAGCGACATCTGTGCTCATTTCATCCTTGACTAATAAAAGTGATAGGTTCGCTGAAAATTTTCAATCCCCAATCAAATAAAATATACTTATACTTACTTCTAAATCTCCAACCAAGGGCCGGTTAAAGACTAGTCAATAAACCAGTGAGTTTCAGATTTCCATATTGTATTGGTTTTGATTTTCTCATAGACCGATTCTATGCACATTTCTAAGTGAGGAGAAAAGCTTGATGTTTAATATAATTTTTTCTGGTTCTCCGAAGATTTTATTATTTATATATTTGTTTCTTTTTTTTTAGTTTTGTCATATATTATAAAACTCTGTGTGGTTATTAAATGGGGACTTAAATGGTTAAGTCGATGAATATTTCTTTCATAAGAATCAATAAATATTAAGTAAAATGTAAATTTGCATGAATCAGCATGGTATAACTTTTAACCAGTTCGTATCTGTTGTTGGCATTATTTTCTCCAGTTTTGTCTAGAATCAGGTATATACACGAGGGACCACATTAAGATTGCTAACAGTTAATAGTTTTGAGAAGTTTATCCGCCCCCCCCCCCTTTTCCTAAACTATTCCAAATTTCCATGGTCTTTAAAAATTGATTTGTATCTTGTCATAAAACCAAGAGTGCAAATAGTTCTCCGCATTATAAAGAGCAGTTGGTGCTACTTGAGAGTATTTTTAAAAAATCAATGATAGGTAAACCACGAGAGAAATACTAATTTTATACCAAGTGTTAAACTCTCTTCACTATCATTGTTTAAAACCTACAAAAATTCTTACGTTAAAGTCTTAAGATAAAATCCTCAATAATTCCATGTCATCATTTCCCTCATAATAGTCTATATTTTTTTCATATCTGTGCCTTGTCTATAACTGGTTTGTGTTGTATAGTTTCTATGATTCCATAACTTAGAATTCCATCTTGCCTGTCTTCCTTGGTTAAATGGCATTATAACTACATTTTAATTTAATGGACTATTTGAGATAAACACATTACTCTCTTCTTCCACTCGCCTCGCTTTCTCTCTGCCGTTTTTCTTTTCACCCCTTTATTTACCGAGAGGATAACAATAAAAAGGTGTATATACATGAAAAAATTTGCTAAAAGAAATTTATCTATTTTTGTTTTATTATTATTGTTGTGGTTCTGAAGTTTTCCATTTCCCAATCCTATCCAATATTTTCTCTGGGGGACGGGGTGTCATTCTTAAATTTATATTTCAGCTTTGTTTTTTTTTTGTTTTTTTGTTTTCTTTCGATTTTTATTTTAAATAAATAATTAATATCTTAACGATTCAGTTCAAGGTGTATTTTATAATTTGATATAAACAAAACATTCGTCTTTTATCTTTTTTACGTTGTACGTTTAAGGTTTCGAATTTTACAATGACAGTCCTTACTTAATATGCCATATAATATGACGAAAAAGAAGCAAAGAAACAAAGATAGATATATATATATATACCTACATCTATTAATATATGACATACGAGTTTCCTTTCATATTCCTGGTCTCCTGAATGGTTCATTCTTTTTTTGAAAGGTTTCGCCCAGAAGATCCCAGTTCTTTTCTCTTGCCAGAAGTAGATGATGTGACGAATTAAAGGAACTTTGCACCTTTTTGGCTACCACCATCTCCTCCTCCTCCTCCTCCATGTTGCAACAAGCACACGTTTCCTTATTGGCTGTTTGCCATACAAAAGCGCGCAGACCTCCTCACTCACAGAACTTACTCCTCTTCTCCTGTTGGTGACACACTGATGCAACCCACAACTCCTTTTTTCAGACATTCCTTTTGATGGACATTCTGCTTCTACTGTAATCGCTTGTCCTCCAGCTCTTCAGATGGAGCCAGCACCATTCTTAGAAACATTCACCTAAACGAGAAAAATGATTTCGGTCGTAGCCATTGTATAAAGCCATATCGGTCAAGTTTGGATTTAGTAACATGACACAAACATTTATAAATAGAAGAGATTTTATTTATTTTATTTTATTTTCGTTTTATTTATTTTTTATTACTATATTTCTTAAAAAATCCCAAAGATTTGTGACTTTACAATATTTTAAATAGATCAAATTATTTCTTATTTTATTTTTTGTCCTCCTAGAAGCTTTATTTTCATTTTATTTATTTTGGTTGGTGCTTCAGAAAATAGATTGATTGGGAATAGATTTCAAGAACTGTTCAATACGCAAAATATGTGGCAGTCTTTGCCCGCCCAATCATGTTTTTTCTATTATTATTTGTGAATTTTTCGACATTTAAGTTGGGATATTTGTCACTTATTTCTTTGACTGGAGTTTATTTCTCTATGAATAAAAAAAGATGTTTGTTTTCCTTTTATAAATAAAATTCTAATTTTTTCTCAAATTTCATAATTGACTCTTATCCTTTCCACATGTTTTCCATGTCATTATTTTTCTTTTGTTGCGTGATTTACTTCGGATAAAAATATATTAAAAAAGAAAAAAAAAAATTATCCCTTTTTTCTTTTGAAGAGGCTCCATTTTATTTATTTTATTTTATTTTATTTTTGTTGTTGTTGTCCTTTAAGTTGTAAATAGTCGAGAGAAAAAACAAAATCTTTGCTTATCCAGAATGATTTATTGAAAAACAAACCAGAATTATTCTGTATCTGCAAATGTTCCAAAATCAGGCAGAATATGATTTGCAGAGGTGTCTCCTCAATGCTTGGTGATATCGTGCAATATAGCTTGAACACCCTGACTTAGCGGTAATGATGCTTTCGGCCTGAAACCATACCATATCCAAAGAGTTATTCATCTGCTGAAGGCTTTATTGAACACACGACTACTCTTTTAGCAACATA
Source organism: Sepiola atlantica (assembly GCA_963556195.1). NCBI lineage: Eukaryota > Metazoa > Mollusca > Cephalopoda > Sepiida > Sepiolidae > Sepiola > Sepiola atlantica. The sequence goes on from OY744527.1 coordinate 128,358,241, forward strand.
GTTGTATGAATTGCAGTACACAGCAGAACTAGACAGCCGTCCCCAGATAGATGCATACAATACAAACACACTCACAATGATACAAAGTGAAGATACCAGCCGACAGCCACAACAAATGATGAAAAGAAAATCTATCAGTGTGTGTTCAGCACACTTACAGCTCTTGGATAAAAGCTGTTTCTAAGCTAGTTTGTTCTGAATTTGATGGATCAAAAACACTACCCAAATGGCCATGGATAAAACAAGTGATGTCCACAATGGAAAGGATCATCCGTGTATAACTTCTGCTTTTCTGAGGAAATGGCAATTGGAGATTTCCTGCAAGCCTTGCAATGAACAATTCTTTTTTAGCAGAATTAATGACACTGACTATCACGCCTGTCTGCCAACAAACCAGACATAAATGAAGTATGGCAGTACACTCTAAATGAGTTGTATGACTTTATTCATTTTATTTTTAAATTGGCAATTAAAAAATAAATTATATTCAATCATATTACAAAAGGAAAAAATATTTTTCCTTAAGAGTTTTTTTTTTTTTATTTGAACAATCATTTTTTTTCTGTTTTAATAATTGATATGTTGTCATTTAATGGGTTAGAAAGGTTGGTGTAATATTTTTGAAACTTTTAATTTCATCATTCATTCAATCCAACAAACTGATATCGGGTTAGGAATACACCTTTCATAAAAGCTTTAAATCTATTTAATAGGTGAGAATGCGAAACATTGCACTTATAATACTCAATAGCAAATGAAGAAAACTACAGGTCATCATGAACTGGCTATACCTACATGGCAATGCCCGGGAGTCTTTTTACTTTCTTTTTGATTCAATCTTTTTTTAAACTATGTTTGATTTTTTTTTTATGGACATGTTGAAAGAATGGAGGAGAGTTCTTGGTTGGGTCAGTAGATGTAAAATAGTTAATGTAGCAGGTCAAGTTCACAGGGGAAGGCCAAGGAAAACATGGGAGGAAGTGATAAAAATGGACTTGAGAGATAAAATAAATAAAGACTTGTCAGAGATAGGTTAGTTTGGAAGTCAATTTCTTAAAGCTGTCCAAATTATAAAAGTATAACTAATTGTTTAAGTAACGTTGTTTTAATCTCTTTTTATAACATTATTGAATGTAAGTAGCTTCAAAAACATTCAATCTGTTAATACATGAGGATTTACTAAGAAATCTAAAGCCAGACTTTCTATTCCACAGTATAATTGATTGTTTGTTTATTTCTATTCAAAACGAGATTATTGCTTCATATCGTTTCTTAAAAACAAAAGAACCATGAAAATGTTTTTTATATTAAGTCAGAACTATTCAAATTATAACATTTTAATGCTACAATTAAAATTGCTTTTATATCTGGATACATCATAATAGTTAAAAAAATATATATTTTACGACAAAAATATTTTAAATTAGAAATATATAAAAAAAAAATGTAAAAAGATTTTAAAATGTAAAAAAAAAAGTGTAAATTTTTAATTTAAAACATTTTTGTTGTATACAGGGCATTACCTGCTCCACTAGTTTGGGCGCAGCTCCCGCTCCTAGAAAGAAAAGGAGCCCCCTCCCCCCCCGCTCTATCTGCACCTTAAAATAACCTGTTGAAAAATCCGACACATTTCCAACATTATTTTCAAATAAGTCCCTATTTACTTGCCTCCCCACTGCTGGATAAATATTAAGCTCTCCGTTCCTTGGCTGCAGCAAAAAAGAGCACACTCCTTTCTGTAAAGCCCTGTATACACATATATACAGGGTGGGCAAAAATAAGGGTCCTATTTTTAAAAATTCATAACTTTTTTATTTATTGATTTAAAAAAATTTTTTTTTTTTAGAATAAGTAAAGGACCCCTTCCGAAGCAAGCATGAGCCGTATTAGCCCTAAGGAACGTACCCTCATTTAGAAAACATTATTTTTGCTTAAAAAACTCAAAACAGTGTAAAAAACAATACTTTAGTTTTTGTAAGTTTTAAGAAGTGTTTTTCGGCTAAAATTTGTTTTGTTTATTTCAAAAAATCTCGGAAGGGTCAGTCTACACACACATAAAGTTTGGTGAGTTTAACTTTTATTTTGTGGAAGTTATTCAAATTCAAGTTATTCAAATTTAAAGATAGGACCCTTATTTTGGCCCACCCTGTATATTATTTAACCCCTATGATGTATCTGTATATTGATGCTGTTATAGTCAAATTATATAATTGTGACAATTGTTTTTTTATTTATTAATTAGTCTCCTTGAACCAGAAAATAAATACATTCATCATTTTCATGTCTTTGGGTGCTGTTAAAAATATCCTTAGATGATAAAACGAGACATGATTTGAATTGGTTTGGCCACCCATTATGAGGACATTTTTTTATTATGCTTTTCTTATATATTCAGTGTCTTCAAATTTGTTTAACTATTTGATTGGATCAAGTTACAGAAAAGCAATTCTAGCATTCATCAATTCGAGACAACTTGTCATCCGCATCATTGCAACTGAAAATTATTGTATTTCTAGCCAAACTCACATTTTTGCATCTGAAAAATTCATTTGCCATAGTATATTTTACATGTTATATATAACATAGATATGCCAGTGTTATTCGAAGATGATGTAGATAAAGCATATTTTTCAAGGCCTTCAAATACATAATAAAAACAATGTTTTGTTTCTGACATGACTTACATAGGTTTTGATTGGGCAAAAATATTTCTTACATTCTATCTGGCTTCTTTTTGTACAACAGCAACATGAAATTTTACAAATAATCACTTAATTTAGGCAAAAATATGAAAAACTTGCATTCTTTTTTAATTTAAATTTTTTTTTCTTTTGGGGAGAGAGTTTTTTTTTATTATGTTGTTTTGCGTATCCATGTGTCTCCAAGAAGCGTGTGGCAGACTTTATTGATTTACATCATGCACACAACTTTTTATTATTTTATTTTGCTTAACCATCACTTCTCATATAACAACCTTTACTAGCCACTCATAACCGTTTATTAAGATGTTTTGGATACACTTTTCTTACTAAGGAACATGTGGCAGGCATTACTAGGTAATATCATAATCCTAAGTTTTTATTAGATCGTTCTGCATAACAAGTGATAAGTGACAGACTTTACTTGGTTATGTGGTACTCATAACCATTTATTAGATTGTTTTGCTCACATAATTACCAAAGCTACATAGTGGTGACTATTCTCCTATGCAGCAAGTTTTACTAGGGTACATGGTATTCATAGCCTTTTATTTGGTCATTCAAGTAGCATGTTCAATGATTTTTTTTTTGAAAGTTAGTTCACCCCAAACAAGGCAAGTTGTTACTGTAGACATAAGGGGCTACTGAGAATTAGGGTGAAAGTTTAGAGGGGTTATCTTAAATTGAGAGCTGTGCAGCGAGATGCTTGTTCACATTAGTTTTAAATTTCTGCATGTCGGTACAGTCGTGGAAACAGGTAGGGAGTTCCAAAGGCCAGCAGCACGAGGAAAGAAGCTATTGGAGTGGAAGGCTCTCTGGCATCTGGGGACCTTCACAGTGAATGGATGGGATTTAGCTGATTGTCGAGTGTATTTACGTTGAGGGGGCACCAGAGCAGCAAGTTCATCAGAACCCATTCCATTGAAGCACTTGTAAAACAAGCACAAAGATGCAACATTGCAGCGATAGGACATGGGCTGGAGCTTGGTGGATAGTGAGGGACCTATTAGATTACGACTCTTTTTTTGGACCTTGTCTCAGAAGCAGACTAGGGGATGATTATATATTTGGGGAATCTGTGGTTGTACTGCTTTCTTTCCAAATTGCATGCAGCAGATCCTACTCTGGTACCCACCTTCCTTATTTGTTATGTTGAAAAGGGAATTATTATATATTGGAAAAGAGAAAAAGTGTCGATAATTAAACATTTAATTCCCGCATAAAATGAATTTCTGCAACACATTTTTCTCATAATGACTTCATGCCAAGAACCGGGAAAACTATTCTAAATCAATTTTTGCAGAAGCAAACATGAAGAAATTGTTTGTTGCAAACCTATCCACAAGATATTTCTGTAAAATTGATAGGAAAATAATAATTTAATAGCATCTGAATTGGTAAATGAATTTTGTTTTGTTTTTTAATTCTTTTACTCTGTCAAAAATGTTATATTTCGTACTTCCTAATCTTCGTGACATCATTAGGATTTTAAACTAAATAAAACCCTTTACATAGCATCTCTGGCCTATTACAACTACGTGTCGATGCCTGTTCTATGTTAGACATCCTCTAACATAGTACTAGAGTATTCCTTTACCAATCGCGGGTAGACAGTTTGGGTTCATATTTTTCTCTTGGAGGGTTAGTACTGCAATGGATCTGCTGGAACTATAAGTACTCATTGATAAGCATTATGTTAACTGTGGATACTTTTATTTAAACCCTATCTTGTTTGCTTTGGTAATTTCTTTGATTTTTCTTAATTCATTTTTTTTTTAAACCTAATTTTTTTTATTTTTCTTAAAATTTTACCTGAAATCCATATTAGCACATAGATTGACTTCATTCGACCACCACAAGGTATAGATTTCTCTCTGTCGACTCATTGTTTCTCAAATATCAGTCATCATCAGCATCTTCATCTTCATCCTAACTCAAAAAGCAATGGGGTTTTAATCCCTTGATACACACACTAGACAAATAGTCTATCGCTTTTGTTTCACACATAATAGGTTATTATACCCCTATCTATATATACTGGTAGAACCCTGTGGATCTTGTTTGTTATCTTGTCACCGGACACACCGGATGACATCACAAGTAGTGGGAGATGGTGAATGACACAAATAATTAAGAGTCAGAGAGGAGAGGAAGAGCAGATAAAAACGAATGATCATTATGAAAAAAAATTTTTTTTAATTATATGAAAATGAATGGGAGCATTATGGCATCATCATATACGTTCGCAGATTGTTAGTATCCATAACTTTCCAAATAGTAATGAAAACATTTTGGAAGTTTCAGATATTTAATAATATAACAAATACTGACCCAACAGTCACGAGTGGTTTAGTATTTCTTTGAATATATCTTTTTTAAAAAACAAAACAGTGTTTATGAGTGTAGTATAAATTTTCAAAAATAATTTCAAGCCAATAAATGGTTACATTTGTCTATTAAAATAATTTCAAGCCAATAAATGGTTACATTTGTCTATTAAAATAATTTCAAGCCAATAAATGGTTACATTTGTCTATTAAAATAATTTCAAGCCAATAAATGGTTACATTTGTCTATTAAAATAATTTCAAGCCAATAAATGGTTACATTTGTCTATTAAAATAATTTCAAGCCAATAAATGGTTACATTTGTCTATTAAAATAATTTCAAGCCAATAAATGGTTACATTTGTCTATTAAAATAATTTCAAGCCAATAAATGGTTACATTTGTAAGCAAAATGCCATTGTAATGCGACTCTTCATTGTTCCATGGATGTGGTTCACGCTCATTATCATTTCCTAAGAGATTTGAAATTATGACACATGTCCTATCTCGAAATATGCCTGCCATTGTATTTTGTTTTCATAACCCTAAGTTAATTAGTGTACTTTCTCGCTTGTATATATATATATATATATATATATATATATATATTGCCATGGCTTCCACAAAGAAAAAAAAAACAACCTTGTTCATCATTTATTTTGTCTATATCTTGTTAATTGTATAATTTAACTAAACTATTTCGAATGAAACTATCTTGTGAGTAGATAAAGTGAAAAAGAAAACTTTCATTTGTAAGAATTAATTTTTTATGAATTCACTTCAAAGGTAAAGATGATAAAGATATATAACACTAAATTAATTCTTTTTAATAAATGGAATTTTAGTATGAAAGTCAGATAAATTATTCTCTAGGGATACAGACATCTAGTTTTACTATCATATTTTTTTAATGTGAATAATGAAAATTACTTTTTTCTAAGATGAACAAATATATATAATCTTAAGCAATTAGCTTGATAGTTTCCCTCTGGAATGAAACAAACGTTTCTTCATAGCTTACTTGCGATTATATATATATATATATATATATATATATATATATATATATATATATATATAAATGAAGGAGAATGGAAAGGAATTAGAGAAAGCAAAAGCCAAATCAAAATTCAATTCAAAAGTTCAAAGTAAGGTATATTCCGCAAAAAGGCAATTTATTCAAGTTTTGGCTTTTGCTTTCTCTAATTCTTTTCCATTCTCCTTCATTTCTACCTGCTCTATCCTGGATATTGAGCTGTATACTCTTCACAATAGGGTTTTACCTTTCCTAAAAGTTCGCTTTTAGTACACCTCTTTATATATATATATATATTAGATTTCTGGATGTGAGATGATATATATAATTATTTCCACAATCAGACAACGCCACAGCCCACAATCTACGAAAGAAACAAACCAGAAGTCCTAGATTCGAGTTTCGCCCTCCTTTGGGCTCATCGGGTTTCGAATCCTGAGTTTGGATGTGTTCTACTGATGAGCCCAAAGGAGGGCGAAACTCGAGTCTATGACTTCCGGTTCGTTTCTTTCGTAGATTGTTGGCTGCGGCGTTGTCTGATTGTGGAAATAATTATATATATATATATATATATATATAATGTATAGGATGAGTTTAAGCTTATTACTAGGTAATAAGTTGGTATATATCCGTTCCAATAGTGCTCAATACTAATGTAGTTAGTAAAGCTGGTTAATAAGGTAGTGGCTCAGAGAAGTTCACATAGACTGAAACCTCGACTTGTTAATGTAAGCCAAAAAAAAACATTGCGTGTATTAAAATAAGGTGTTTTGGGATTTGTTCTTGGTGTGAAGTTAATTTTCCTGAAACAATGTGTGTATATGTATATACAGGGTGTCCCAAAATAATGTATACACCCTTTGAATTGTTATAAGTCGTTCAATTTACTGATTTTTATTTGCAAGATTGATAAACAAGATTGAGTAAGAATATTCATTTAAAAATACTGACAGTAAAATTAACAAAAACATAGAAAATTAACTTTTAACAAAGATAAAGGCTACGTAGGGTAATTTCAGAATGTTCATAAAATGAACCCTCATCCTAACCCCAACCCGTTCTGCTCAATAAACTTTCCATATAGTGAAGACGTGAAGAATTGTACCTACAAACGTCCTGCGACATTTACTCCGGTATTTGAGCACATTCTACTACAATTACTACTCCCATTTGTTTGCAATTACTTCAGGTTTCTTGCTTTAAACATTGTAGCCTTTACGTTTATTAAAAGTTAATTTTCTATTTTTTTGTTAATTTTACTTTCAGTATTTTTAAATGTGTATCTTACTGTTCTACTCTTTTATCAATTTTGTTTGCAAATCAAACTCGGTAAATTGAACGAGTTATAATGATTCAAACGATGTATACATTATTTTGGGACACCCTGTATATATATATATATAAAGTATATTCAGGCAGCAAACTTTCCTTTAAACATGTTTCATTGTATAAGACTGTCAAGGAACTCTTTAGTCTTTTTTTCATTAGCTTTTCATGTGCTGTCACAAGTACTGCATTTTTTCAAGTAGATGAAATTAAGAAAATTTTATATTCATATTTGAATGTTTTCTTTTTGTTTTTTCACTTTTCCATGTACTTTCGGTTATTTCATTAGTCATTCTCAAGGAATTATATTTTAATAATTATTATCAATAACAGCAATAATGATAATGTCATTGTAATGTTTTTTGTGAAATTAGCTGCCAAATACGAGCAAGTTATGGCTGCATTTTAATGATATGTATGTAGGTAAGTTTATTTTACTTTTATAAGAAGGGTTTCATAAATATTCAATCTTTTATTACATGAAACTCTCTTTATAAAATTACAACATCCTTAATCAATAGCATAGCAGTCAAATGTAGCCACTATATCCTGACCGTATTTGACAACTAAGTTAAAAAAAAGCCCATTGCAATGACTAATAATATTATTGTAAAACAAAACAAAAAAACGTTGGAATATAAATTGAAATTTTCTTTATTCAATTGGTTAGAAAAATGAGTACTCGTGGGAACCTATGAAAAAAGACTAAAGCTTTCCTTGTAAGAATTAGACAAAAAAAAATGTGTCGTAGCAACTTCTTGAATGACTCTGTTAATAAATTGATATTGCAACATTGGTCAGATTAACAAAATTCGCTTTGCAATATGAGTTGAGGAAGTTAATACAAAAAATGTTTCTCATATTTAAAAAATAAAGAGAAAATAAATTTTTTTTTTTTTAATTTTTATTAAAATAAAGTTACATTTGTTTTAATATTGTGCATCAAACATCTAGCCGATTTTGGAATATTAATACTTAGCCACATATATCTACATTCATGAATTGGTTACGACAGCTTTGGAAGGTATATATCATTTTTATTACTAGCTTATCAGTTCGACTATACATCAGATGTATATGTAAACATTAATACCCATATATATATATGTATATATATATACAATATTACGATAAATATTATTAAATTCTTATCCACATACACATGTGTTTTATGAAAATAAAATTGTAAAAGTATGTGAAAACATGATGTTTGTCAAAATTTCAGGTTCATATGAACATGACATATTGATTAATGTTATCACAACAGATGATTTTTCACATAATTTTACGATTATATTTTCTGCTCTATTGTACAAAGAAGAGCACTGTTTTAGCTTTTATTGCATCCTGACTGCATCTATCCATACAGTACGTCATTTCATTAAAATGTGTATATATATATATATATATATATATATACACACATATCGGATTGTTGTCTTCATCTCGGTTTTTTGTTATGTTTAAAACATTTTGTCTGTTGCAATTTGACCTTCAGATGCCTTCCCTTATGCTCAGACATTTTCTGGGCAAAGGGCACCTGAAGAATGTTGAAGAATAATACAATGGCTGAAACGTAAATGTCATAACCAAGATGAGGACAACAATTGGAAATGCACTACCTCGTCTCATAAATATTATCATCATTGTATGTATTACTCATTATTGATATATATATATATATATATATAGATATATATATATATAATTAATCTGCTGATTGACAAGTAGACAGTTATTATCGTGACTCCCAAGGATCAGATTTACTATCTACTTGAAGCCTCTAGTATCTATGGTTAATCTATTTATCGCTGTATAGTATCATTTATAATATGAAATATGTGTGTGCTTATTGTGATTTGTTTTTTAGTATTAAGTCTTATGATAGTTGCTGTGGTTGTTGTTATTAAAAACACAAACGAGCACAACTTTGTTGGTATTCTTTTCGTTACTATGTTAGTATTTTGCGACCGTCAATGACCCAACTTTGGGTAGTCTAGTTTGTGGAATCAAAGAGACACTTAGTTTTCCCACTTGCTCTCTGCTTTTTTGTTGTCTGTATTGGCTGGTGATATCTAATACCAGATATGTATTTCCATACATATTATTTACTTTCCGTTTTAGATCACCTTTTGCCTGATCTTAATATATATATATATATATATATATATATATTATTCCACCTGAACATGTATATATTATTTTTATACATGTAACTGAGATTTGAGTATGTTTCTTTTATTGAAGCCAATTTTATTCTTCGTGTACTGTAAAGCCTCTTGTTTTCTATTTGCCTTTTTAAAGAGAGGAATAGTGATTACTGTTGGTCACTGTAGTTTTTTACCACTGTCCAATTTATGTTATGTCCCCTACTTCACAGGGTTGGACAATGACAATTCCACTGGCGAGGTGCTTGGGACTACTACCCTGTTGGACCATCAACTTGGGGGTGAAATTTCATTTATTACTAATAGCCCAGCAGGTTAGTAACGCTTTCTGATCCCAACCTTTAAACTTATGGTCACAAATATTCTTGGCCCTTAAGTTCTTCACTTTTTAATACCATTTTTACTAAGGAACAAATATTAAGACAATTATTGTCAAGTCTTTGTTTTAATTTCTTAACAATGCTATCATTGTTTACTGTTTTTGGTTAGTTGTATTGTCTGGAATTGTGCCATTATTATCAGTTCTTTTCATTTTAGAAAATGGTTTCTTCATTCTTATATTCTCAAATGGTGTCTCAAAAATTTGTATTCTGTTGTTTTTTTTACTTGTCAAATTCTGTGATTTCAATGTTCTTGTTTTAATTCGTTCACAATCTGTCATGGTTTTCTTGCCAAATAATTGGTTCTGCTTATAAAATTTTCATCGGTTCATATTTTCATTTGGTTTTCTTTATTTCGGTTTTCAGAAGAGGTTTTTGTTTTTTTTTTGGTTAAACATTCGGATTCAGGATTTTCAATTTTTATGTTTGTTCTCTCACCCTACTTCCTATTTCATTTGTCATCTGCATTTATACCTTTTGTAAGAACATGCACATATACAAACATTTGTATATTCATACATAGAATGACTGATAAATATTTTTATGTGTAATAGGCTGTATTTTAATTCATATGATGTTATGCAAATTTTATATCTTGTTCAGATATGTAAAAGCCAAGAAAAAATAAAATGTCTTTATTTTGAAAGACTACAAAATGGTGTCAATTTCCAGTGATAAATGGCAATTTTTTACTAACTTTGGCTGTACCGTTGTGTTATATAATAGGTCTCAGACGTTTACCTGCATATCTGCTCTTTGATGATGGCTATGATCATCCACGGAGTTATAGAACCGCTGTGATGTTGCGTTACTGTAGAATCTGAAATATTTAAATCATTTGAAGCAAAGTTTAAATAAAACTTAACCATACTTTGAAATGAATAACACCGACTCCAAGATGATTTGTCACTGGACATTTGGTCCGTTATTTGAGGTTTCACATACAGTTGACACAGTGATGAGAAGCGAATAAGAGACTTATTCTGGTTTAAGAGCCCATTTTAATGTGTTCTTGACTCGCTCCAAGAGTTCACTGAAGATGTCATTCCCCATCCGGTTTCCTTCTCTTCCTTCCATTCTCATATTTTGCGTGGTGTGGCCTTTTAACCTTGCCAGACAGCATGTCTTTGAACACTTATAAGTACAACCAAATAGAAGATAACCACTACTCAAAACTAGTTGACGCACTCAACATTCATATAACATTTTGTTTGGGAAAAGAAGTAGCAAAATGTTTGGTTGCCAAAATAATCCTATTTTGTTAATTAAAATTAGACGTAACATTTTGATGTGCATTCCATTGATACAACAACTGCCAAAAGTTCAGCTTCAGGAAACGATGGTTTTTTGATCAGCATTCATTCATCTTTCTACTGTAACTATTGTACATATGCATAATCCTTTCTCTTTGAAGATGATGAAAAACCTGTAAATACTTATATCTTTGCTTATGATTAAAAAAGCATGATTGACCAATGGATGTATTATTTCAAATTTAAGTGCGACTGCCCAACAATAATGCTATTTTAAACAAACTTAAGCATGACAGGGTTACCAACCAAAGTTCTTATATATATATATATATATATATATATGGATGCATTTAAAAGAAAACATACCGAAACCACTCAAATATAAAAATGAAATATATTCTTTCTGTATTAAATGTGTGATGTTGTATAATATTCAATCAGCTTAGCTTACCTTAATATGGACTATGTTGTAGAATTATTATATTTTTTTTTTTGACTTATCCACTTCTCTCTTTATGCAATGTTATCACTAATGGGATTGCTAAAGAATAAACACAACAATTGCTATTTAATTTTGTTTTCAATGTAAACTTTTTGTTAAGCCCTTTTTAAAATGTACAATTTTTATTTATTTTGATTTTTTCCGAATATTTCTGTTCGACTTAAATGTATCTATTTTTGATAAATTTACCTCTCCCCCCCCCCCCCCCCAGTCAAAATGTACTGAAGATATTTATCTACAGATTATTGAAATTTGATAAACCGAGTGTCTGAAAAGAAAACAAATGTCATTGTAAAAAAAAAAAAATCCATGTATTTTTCAATATTTTATTAACCTGATGTGAATTTAAACAATCCTGATTTGTAAATAAAGAATGACTTAAAGACTTTTTGTATAATAATGTAAAAATAAAAAGTTACTTATCAGGCGACATGTTATTCGTTTATTCTTTTTTTATTCTTTTTTACCACGAGATGTCCTGAGCAAAATATATAAACTTTGAAGGCAAGAAATCAACTCTCTAACATCAGGCATGTGCGATTTTTGTTCCCATGCCACATCATTTTTGTCACTGTATCACTGCAAACCAAAGACCTTATTATAAATTTAGGCATGCATAGGCATGCATATATAACAATAATAAATAATTAAAAGGATGATGATACTTATAAAAAGTTTTAAGATAAAGATAAGTTGCTTTTAATTATTTTTATATATTATTTTTATAAAAAGCTGAATATGAAAAAATATTGAGTCTTTTTGTGTGTGCAAGATTTGCTGTCTTGGTTTGACTCTGATCCAATTCCAAGAAGTTGAGTTTTCATGGTATTGATATATCTATAGAAAACTTTCCTTTGTACAGATTTAATTGAATACAATGGACAAGGATCACCTTAACTGTCGGCTTACAAGGTGTTCATGTTTTCATAAGTGAGACTTTCTTAGGAGATATGCAATGCAAAAAAAATGCTGATGGTTTTCTTTTTCCAACCCTTTTTGGATAACACTAGCAATTATCAAAGAACTGTTGTTAAGAAAGGTTAATTCCTCGATAATGTCTACAGTGTTATTCAAAAATGCAAATCACAAGAAATACTTATAATACCACACTAAAGGTGATTCTTCTCCATCATTTTCAACAACATCTATAATATATACACATATATATACATACATATATCTATCGATTCGTACATATATTTTTACAAATATTAATTCCATTCCCGTTTATCAACCTGTCGAAGCCATTTCTTTTGGCAAAACATGTTAGATACATCTTTTCATATCATCCTAAGCTATTTCTACATAGTTATGTTAACTATACATATGTGATACTAATATCGTTTGCAGATCTAAATTTTGCCCTTAGGTCATAAGTTGTTCATGCCTGCTTTTGTTTCCTTTCATAAAACTTCCATATGGATAACCTAAAGATCTCCCTGAGAAAATTGTATATATCTTGGGATTATTTCTCATATTTGCATCTTTCTATACCAATACTGTCCCTATTACAAAATTAATCTCTCTCTCTCTCTCTCTCTCTCCCTCTCCCTCTCTCTCTTTTTGCTCGGCTTATGATCATAAATGTATTGACATCAGCTATTATTGCCTAATTACTGATGTTAAGAAACATTCTAACCAATCTGCATTTAAAGAGGAATCATTTCAGGAAGACCAGATGCCATAATTGGAAATTGGCATCATTTGGGGTCCGGTACCTTCTGGAGAAATTCCAATAAATACTCTATTCCAAATCCATATATATCGTCCAAACAATCAGTCCTTTGCACTGACTCTTCAGTAATCAGGACTTTATTGGCTCTTATAGGTTTGATATCATTTAACCCTTTTGAGTTGTGAGTTGTTTCCTGAAACTCTTTAATCAGCACATCATTAAGCATTACTTGTTTTTTTTTATGTATGAATGATATAGCCAAAAAATCCTTGGCATACAGAGAGTCCCACTTTTAGAGATAAGGATGCACTGGCATGAACTCTGTTATACAGTCTGTCTAGGTGCAATAGTTGCTTGATTATGGGTTGAGGATGTCCTACAAATTGACCCCTTAAATGGAATAGATCTAGGTGTTGTGTTAGAGTTCTCATAGATTAATTGCTCTATCAAAACTTGAGAATCTAATATACCCTACTATTTCAACCAGTAACTCAAATTTATCTTATTCAATAGGAAGTAGCTAATATAGTCAGTTGACAAATATCATTGCGCAGAGCAACCAGGGTTTTTTACCCCGCCTAATAGACCGGTATCGTCCGGGCCTTCAGGTCTGGATTTACGCCGGTCTATTGGTTGTCAGTCCTGTGCAGTTCTAGGAGGTGCACCCTCCCAGGCTTTGCCTCCCCTCTTTGGGGAGGAGTAAGTTTATTGCTTACTTCCTGAGACGCCCCTACCGGGGAATGCCGACGGGGCTGCCCAGGCAATTTTTAAACAACACGAGTGCTCAAATTATCGAGCGCTGGTTTTTTCCCACTTTCCCGACCTTGTGTCACATCTTACCTTGTGGGAGGAAGATAAATAGAATCATCATCAGTTTAACGTCTGTTTTACATGCTGCCATGCATTGGATGACTTTAAACTATCTCTTGCCAGGTCTTTATTTATCCTTCTTTCCCTCAAGTCCATTCTTATCACTTCCTCCCCATGTTTTAATTAGCCTTCCCCTCTTAACTGGACCTGCTACCTCAACTGTTGTACATCTACTAATCTAAGAACTCTCATCCATTCTTTCAATGTGGCCATACCAACCACTTTGTCACAATTACATTCCTTAACAGATATAAACACAACTTTTTGGTTGTGACTTTGTATAAAATTGTTAAATGTGATCAAACTTTATTAGTTTTTTTTTAATATTTTTTACTTTTTAAAATTGTTTTCTTTACTTTCTAAATTAAAAAAAAAAGTTCTAATATTTTCCTTTTCTCTCTTAATATGAAACTAAAATCGTTAAAGGGGCTGATATTCCCAGTAGAGGCAGAAGAATTAAGTGTAGATATTTTTTATGTAGGAAAGAAGAAATGATGAGTGGAAAGAGATTAATCCATTCTGAAAGGTTTTGATTCTATTGTAAAATCGTGTTTGTCTGGAAGCGAAAGGGCTATAATGTAAACACTGTGAACCTGTGTAAATTAAATGACTGCAAATAGTTCTTTTATCTTTCAACAATAAACATTAATTGGATGCGTTTCGAATTTTCTATCGGCTTTCTTCTAGCACAAATAATTTAGAAACGAATTTTAATCAGATTCTGAAACTCAATATACTTTAAGCATTTCAGAACTTTAAATTCTTTTACGTTAAATTATTTAATATAGAAACCACGGTTGAGAACATAACCAGCATTAAAGGAGATATGATTAGCATACTTGCAAAAGAAACAAAAACAGCATTGCCTGGATGCATTCGCTTAAAACACGAGATACATTTTATCATTGTTTTCTTACTTTCTCTCGATTCATTTAAACATGTTTTATGGAAAAACATTATTATGGTTCCACCATTTAGATTAATACGAATAACAATCGGTATATATTTTATTCAACAAACTTATTTTCGATATAATCTTGGTCAATTTACTTAATTGAGTAGTGAATAGATTAATGGAAATTTGCACATTTAATGATTTGCTTTAATGTGTCTATTTAATATATATGTATATCTAGATATTTATCCTCCACTATATAATGAAGACCAATGTGTATTTATTTGTATTTAAATAAATATAAATTCATCCTGTCACACAAAAGTAAGACACATACCTATTTCTAGCCGTTGGAGGAAACCGTTTCAAGTAGTGAGTGGAAGCAAGAAAGCAAATAGCAAGTCAGACAACCCCCGACGTCTGAAATTAATCTGGAAAGAAATCTGCGACTCTAATTAAAAAGTCAACGGTCTTTTTTCTTTTCGTTGTTAGGTCATCAGAAATGATTTATATATGAAAAATTAAATTACTTTTAATTTTATATGAATATATATGAATATTAGCGCAAAGACTCGGTCATTTTTCAAGGAGGGTGTACATTAGTATACATATAGTCAGTCAGAGAAATCTGTTTCACCTTCCTGACTATTCAGTGTGATTAGACATGATACGTATGCTCATGCTGAGATTCAAAAGCCAATCACCAAAGCACCTGAAACTGATGAGCAATCGAGCAGTGCTATGCTAGTACACTTGCCCCAGCAGTAAGGAACATTTTAGTGCTTCTGTTTTTTGTTTACCTTTGCACTACCGGTTACTGAGAGAACTCTTTTCTACTTAGAAAAAGGAATACTTTATCGTTAGTTAATAACCATCTACGGATGGGTTCGCAATTGGCCTCTTTAATAAGTCAAATGCTTCGAACCAATCAAAAACCGACTGTCACAACGTTATTACACGTTATGGATTTAGAAAGGTTTTAATTTTGTTGTTTTAAGCCTTCATTAGAAGATCTTTAAAATTATTTGAATTTGCTCAAAACTTTAGAATCTGTAATTTTTGTATTATTTGCCGATGATTTTAATTAGGGTTGTGAAGTCAGAAGTTATAAGGTCCGACTGTGACTTGTAAGGTTCCCCAAATTCTGACTCCGACTCCTAGAATTACAAAATATACAACTCTTTATTTTAAAGTCTTCCAATATTAAGACTGCCTATGGATTTTTCAGAGATTAAAAATATTTGATTCCAACTCCTAGCATTTTTACGAGTCTGACTCACTTCAGCTCCGACTCTACAACCCTGGTTTTGATCTTTTTAAAATCGAAGGTAAACGATTTTCGTGTTGTTTCATGCTCCACTTTTCTCTCGGAAGTAAAAATGTGACCCCCCCCCCTCTTAGTTCAATCTGTATAGGTAAAAGATAATTACTACTAATGTTCACATGCCGAGGTCTAATAACTTAAAAGTCGTTAGTGATCACACACACGCTTACATCTCTCATATTAGTATGTGAGTGTTTTCGATCTGTGTGTATATGTATGTGTAAAAAAAATAATATCTATATTGTGTGGATGTGTTGAAATCGATTTGTATTATGGTGCTTTTGAACTAATGAAGACTCAGAGAGTGAAAAAAAAAAAAAATTTAAATGGGGGTGCGAAATAAAGATGGGTAAGGTGGTGGTGGGGGTCGGGTCGTTTGCTCAGTCGGTCGTTGTTTTTTTCTTCACCTAGGTGTCTGCTGCATACAATCTGCATCCTGCCATGTGCTAATTGATAACTGAATCAAACAGTAAATTAAATCAATCTTTCACAGAGGATGTGTTGTTTGTCATCTCATGTCACCCCATCCCCACCTATCACCGCTTGCCCTTTGACACCCTCTCTCCCTTCCCATCTAAATGAACTCCCACCCTGACCGACCAACACTTCTCTAGGTTGAACTCCTCAAGTAATCTTGTTATTTTTTTTTTTTCATCACACAAAGAAAATCCTTCTTCAAGCCCAGCAACTATGGAACAAACATGTTTTTAATAAAAGCCAAAGGAAATAAATGACAATAATCATATAATATTAATAATTATGATGCTAATAACAATTGTGATGATACAGTAATAATAAAAATTATGATAAAATCATACTAGTAGTATTAGTAATAATGATAATAATAATAATGATGATGATGAAATCAATCTGAACAAGAATCTACCATCAGGTTGACTCAGTTGTAGACTTTGTGAAGATGAGATGGATACTGTTACCTATATTGTTTGTCGTTTTTTTTTGTTGGTTTTTTTTAACTAAAGAGTTACCACTTATTAAGACACAAAGGCCACTCAAGAATAAGGATTAATGACTTTGTTAGGTTGACGATGAGACAATAGCGTGATGATTGGTAATGATGGTGGAAATTTTGCAAAATTTGATTATTTAAGAGAACGGCTCAACAAAAATTTGTTTACATTGAACTTGAAAACGACTATGCTGTAGTCAGCTAGGAAGCAGCCCTGCAGTATTGTTTTTCCACAGACTGGTAGTTCTTGGAAATAAACTTTGCTCATGGAAGTTTCATTTAGTTTTAGGCAGAGAGAAAGGGAAATTATTGACAGTGGTTGTAGCTAGACGAGCTTGTGTTGTGAATTTTTTTTTTGGGGGGGGGGGGGATAGATTGAAGCTCAGTCGAACACCTACCATGCAAATAACGATAGAGTATGTGAGCACTTGTAAGATGCTTACACAGAAATATTACCAGATGTGTCATGATAAAATCTACTCACATCTCTATTGGGGTGTGTGTATGAAATATGACTTTGAAGTAGACACGTATATGGTAATATCACTTCAGGAGAAAATCTTTTAAAAAATATAGTATATATTCCGATATACTTGTCACAGACAAATAATATAGTGATTGCTAGTGGTCACTAATGTACTGAGAAAGAGTTCAAAATAATTAATTATTCACAATTCAGAGTAGAATCATCCAGACTCTGGGGCAAGAATACAAAAATGATACCAGTTGTAATCGGAGCTCTTGGGTGAATCTCCAAGATGCTTGAGAGTTTTGTGAAGGAAATTGATGGATCGTCTCTTCTGTTTCTTACATCCCTTTTCTCAGAGAAGAGGCGTTGCTAGTCTCTCTCTACTCTATCGTTATTTCCATGACAGGTGCTCGACTGAAATCCAATATTAGGTTCCTCTTTGTAAGACATTCACAGCAAGAACTCTTTTTGCTACCACAACGAAAAAACAAATTTGTCTTTCTTCCTCTGAGTGCCTAGTAAGGTGGATTTTCTGCAAACCAAGCTTCTTCACAACTGCTTCCCGTCTATGGAATAGATTACCATGGGACTGCTTCCCTGCAAATTACAATATCGTCATGTTCAAATCCAAATGGCAACAGATTCCAATTATGAACTGTCTCCACAAGTATTCGAACTTGGTCTATTCCATCAATCATTCTCGGTCCTTTCATAAGGTTCTTTATCTCAACTGTCAATCATTTCATCTCATTAACCTTTGTCCTCGAGTGTTGTTTGCCCTGGATAAGTAGTGATTAATTAGTAAAAACAAAATCTGCACTACTCCGAATGGCTAATATTCTGCGACAAGTGTTTTCTGTCTTAGGTTGTAAAGACTTGTAGAAAATAATGTTAACCAAATCACAAAAAATTGTACCTGATCATGATACTAACATCACCAAATGGTATACAGACACCCTCTTACAATGGAGATCAGTGTGCTGGAGTGACTTGGTGTCACTCAGGTTCAAGTGAATACCATCAAGCACCTCTGCTGGTGTGGATGCACTAAAATAATAAATAGTACCAGACCACTTAAAGAAACAGGGGTATGTGGATGTATGGAGTGTCGGAAGACGTGATGTCAAATTTCTGGATAAACCACCAACTACCTTTGCTGGTTTGAATGCGCTAAAATGATAATACTGTTAACCCTGCCAAAAGGCAAATAATCATGTGTGCACCCACTTTCTTCTTTGCATGTATAATTAGGGAGAATATAGAGGGTCTTTTAGGTATTTCCCCCTGTGCCAACCATCCCCATTGCTGTCAAGTTTATAGCTGTAAATTTGGGGTTTGCAGCATTTCCTTTCTTTCTTTACTAGATTCTATTCAAAAACGCATTCTTGAACTTGTTAGCCTTGAAATTATACTTGAACCTTTTGCTCTTCGAAAAAGTGTAGCCATTCTTTGCTTTATAGATACTTTCATGAAAAATGTTCAAGGGAGCTCCATTTTAGTGTTCTGCTGGTTCATACTTTTCAAAGGCAAAATTGCTTCCACAATGACTGTTGCAAACAGCCAGTTTTCTTACTACAACTTTCAGAAATATAGTTTCATGTTCCGGATGTTTTTAGATGAGGATTGATAATTTGTATTATTTGGATTACTATTCTCATAACAACCCAGATGAGAATAGTAGTCCAAATAATTCAAATATTACCAACAGTTTCATTCCACATATTTTTAAACGGAGAAACTCCATTCATTCCATCGTATTGCTAAACTCTTATAATTGTGTCTCCTTAAAGTTGAGCGCCAATCATTTTCTGAAAGTTTTTTTGTAAAGTCTGTTTGATAAGTCTTTTACCCCATTCTCTAACTCATTGTGTCCAGGTGATAATCTTCAAAAAAGTTTTCTTTTAAAATTAAAAAAGTTTTAAAAAAAGTTTTTTAAAAAGTTCAAATGGTGGTTCCCCTGCCCGTTTGAACTTTTTAAAAAACTTTTTTTAAAACTTTTTTAATTTTTTAATTTTAAAAGAAAACTTTTTCAAATTTGGAACTTTGACAGTCCTATCCTGTCAACTTATCGATCATAATTTTTCCTCTGATGATAAGATTTTAATCTTTGAAAAGCCTGGTTTAAGGAAAGAAAGAGATGAAAAATAAATGTTTTTATTAACCAAACTGCTCCTTGTTTTGAACAACTGAAAATATCGATTTGCTTCCATTTGCAGGTCTTATTAATTTTCATTGACGTACTATATATATATATATATATATTATACTAAATGTGAGTTAAGCAACGTTTGTTTCCCTAAGTCTTTTTTCCTATATACTTCAATAACACAAAATGGTAAAATCTACATTAGTTCTGAGATTGAGTTATCTTTGAAAAAAATGTTTTAAATTTGTTTTAATTAGCCATAATTTATAATTGAACAAGTCTCTCTTAGCTATCTATGTATTTCCCTCACCCTTCTCAACAATATTATATTTCTTAATGTCTTTCTCTTCTCTGAACATTTAAATAAACAGTGACTTTTTATTCAGCATGGCTGTGTAATTTACATATGTGTTTTTGATGTGTTCAGACAGACATACGTAAATTAATTGACAAAATAATAAGTCTCTTTATAATAATAACTATATAATCATAATGTAGAAGTAAAGAGACTTATTTGTTTAGATATTCTTTTTGCATAACTAAAAATAATATGTCACAGTTTCTAAATAGTGGTAGTGGTTGTGCCCCAACTGGTCACAGGTATGTCTAATATATATATATATATATATATATATATATATGAGAAAGGAAGGATGAGGGTAATCCGACGTAATGGGAAATGAAAAAGGAAAAACCAAAAGATGTTTTTTTTTTTATGTATTCATCAACGTTTCGTCTTTATTTGTAAGAGTTCCTCAGGATGATAATTTTAAGAAAAATGTCATGCAAGTGCATAGAAATATTGGGTTGACATGATGGGTTAATGAGAAGTAGTAGTAGCTACTACTGGGAGTGCAGTACCAAGGTCTGGGCTGAGAGAAGTCAGTGGCAGGGAGTGAAATGAATGTGGATGGCTGTGAGTGAAAAAGGGGAAGGGTGGAAGTGTTAGTGAATGTGTCATAGGGTGGGGGAGGGGGTGCTGAGGTTTTTGTTGTGGTGAGGTGTAGCATGGATTTTGAGGGGCTGGGGGAAGCTCTGTGTTTTTGGTGTGTAGGTGGTGTCATAGTTTAATATATATATATATATATATACACACACCCTACGTTATCAATGTGGGCCTTTGTGTACTCTTAGTCCTGAACCACATATAATTTTTATTAAATACAATAAAACGTTGCCTTTTATGTTTATGGATATCTGACATGAACGCACCTCCACCATATTATTGTAAAATAATATATATATATATATATATATATATGTGTGTGTGTGTGTGTTGGATATCCATTGTAAAATATGCATATGTGACAGTCAATTGCATGGGGAATTAGGTTAAAATCCGGATTAGAATACAGTACCAATGATATCTGTAAATTACGGGTGTAACATTGAAAAACTTGACACAGCCTCTATCCTGAAACTTTTATGTGGTTTCCTGTGTTAAAGTCACCGTCTATCCTAATTGGGGATATATTGTATAGTTGTTAATGCTTGACTTCTATTTTCCTTTAATCCTATTATTATTCAGATATATACCTGTGCGGTAACAATAGTAGTTTTGGTTGGACGCATTTCAGTTGGTGTCAGAAACCTGTTGTCGAATACCTTCTTAAATCTCTTAAATACATGTTTTGAAAATAGTTAATTAGAAAAAAACTGTTACACACTCTCTCTCTCTCTCTCTCTCTCTTTCTTTATCCCCTCCCCATTTTCATTCATCTGCTCTCACATGTCCTGCTGTTTCTTGTTTTAATCAGGCAAGGGTGCTATTTTCACCCAACGATGAGAAGAAATAAAAATAAAAAACAGTCCAGAATGTAGCACCTGGAAAGATACACGTTGTATTATAAAATACATTACTGTTATTAAATCACCTGAGCCTAAGGTCTTTCTCCTTCATGTTTTTTTTTTTTTTTTTATCTTTTCGACTTACCGAGCTTATTATATCAAACGTGAGCCATCCATTCAACACATCTCCACCCCTTCCGAACATTGTTTTTGTTTGTCCCTTTCTACAAGTACCAAAAAGGAGAAAAACAAACAAAGAAACAACATAATCCATCTTTCTTTCTTTTCAGTCTTTTTTTTCTTTTCTCTTTTTAAATGTGTCCTCTCATCTTTATAAGAGGCTTTGTCCATCAGACGGTCTGTCACGCTTCAATTTGAAACAACATTTTCCAGGGTTGTGGAGTCGGAAAGTATAAGGTCTGACTCCAACTCCTAGGATTCCAAAAATTCCGACTCCTTACTTTAAAGTCTTCCATAATTAAGACTGTGCTAATAATTTGGAGATTTAAAAGTCCGACTCCAACTCCTAGCATTCTTACAAGTCTGACTCTGACTCTGACTCTTTCCAAAATGTTCAACTCTGACTCCGAAACCCTAGTTTTCATCACTTAACTTGTAGAATGAATGCACACTGTCTCTCAATCGTGCTCATATTTGAAATAGCATTTTACTATGCTAAAGTTTTAAATAGAATCTTTATTGGAAAACCAAACCAGTCATGACCCATTGGGTCAGTATTTGTTATATATATATTATTCAATTTATAATTTCTTGACTTTAGTAGATAATCATGTTTAGTACATGATTACAAAGTCAAAGGATTTCACAGTCAGAATACATTTTGATATCATAATAGACCCTCCTTCTTCCCTCTTTCTCTCAATTATTTACATCATTCCATTCCTCTCACCACTTTTCTTATCATTCACCCGTTATTTACATTATACACCCTTCCTCCTACAATCTAAATCATTCATGTACAGATGGAGTGTATGCGGTGACAGGAAAGATAACAACATCCTCAGTTTTAGTAGTATACTAGACCCCCAGACTATTTGGGTCACGGGTCATCTAAATAAAACGTCATAAAGGATCTCCCTTATCTTTGAATAGATGGATGGCGTCATCAGTGTGCACAGTGACAAGATAACAAACAAGTTCCCAGAGTCTTAATGGTATATATATAGAAAGATGAGTAGATTGAATGAATGCATCAAAAATATACGTTCTTGTACTTTTATTTTTAATCTTTCTTCTTTGATTCATTCATTGAAGTGCTTTTACACCTCCAATCATTGTAGAGAGTAAATACGCAGTTCGAAATCCTCTACGATGTCAATGCTTTTAAAACCTCCCTCTTTTATTCATTTAAAAAAAAAAAATATCCGTCTCTTTCTAGCAGGAAGAAACGGGTAGCTATGATAAAGTCTCTCACATCATTTATTACGCATAAACAGCCGACATTGAGGTTATTTATGAGATGAGACATTTAAATCTTGTAAAGGATAACATAATTTCTATTTGATCACATTGGATGCATATATATATATATATATATATATATATTATACTAAATGTGAGTTAATCAACGTTTGTTTTTTAAAGGCTTTTTTCCTATATACCACACAATACATGTTAAAATATACTTTAGTTTTGGGATTGGGTTATACTAGAAAAAAAATCCTGTTTTAATTGTTCTGATTAGCTGTAATTTATTATTAATTGATTAAGTCACCTATCTCTCATATTCTCTCATATTCTCTCATTCTATTGATTCAACCATTCTCTAATATTTCTTAATGTCTGAGCATTTTGATAAAGAGTGACTTTTTCTTCAGTGCAGTCATGTAATTTACATATGTTTTTTCTGTACACACTACAAACATGTACAGAAATTAGATGGCCAAATTATAAGAATAATAATACTTTGATATAACAATACTACTACTAATAATAATAATAATAATGATAATGATAATAAAAACAATATTGAAGTAAAGAGACTTATTTTTAGTTATGCAACTTAAGAATGTCTTAAAAGATATGTCTCAGTTTATGAATTTTTTAATAAAAGCAAAGTAGAACCGTGGTTATGTCTAGTATATATCGTCATCCACAGACAGCTGTTTTGCCATATCACCGTTCATACATGTAGGTAGATGTGCTAAGTATTTTCATGCTGTGATTCGAAAACTGTTTTCAACTCTATGCTCTTATGACTGCCCGAAAAGTAAGGGAATTTATAATGTTTATATATTTTGATATTCACGTTACTGACTGCCGAGAAGGCTCTGTGCTTTTTTGAAGTCCTCGGTGATCATTGCTTCAACTTCTTGTCTGATATCCTAAAAATAGAGACACCCCGCTATCAAATTAGTATAAATAAATGAAAATAAATACAAGCATTATAATTTCCCTTCGTAGCAAGCATAATAGCACAATGTTTCAAAGCTCAGCTTGAAGCACTTGCTACGTCTAGCCACACCGAAGAGCTATATGGTTAAACAGATGTCTATGGATGACTATATGGGGTAAATGTGATATGTATTTCTGTATTTGAATAAAAATGTATTAGTATATATATATATGTGTCTATGTGTTCAGGTGAACATTTTTGTGTATATTTTTACACATATACATATTTATGTGTGTATATTTGAATACATATATATCTATAGGCATACTCGTATTTTATACAAGAACTAAAATACATAATTTTTGCCAATCATACAAATAAACAAAAAGTCTGCAAAGCAAACGTGATTTATATAACAAAACAAAAACAAAAAAAAGGCAGTATTAAGTCAAATAAAAGCACAAATAAAGAAAATTGAATTCAGTATAAAAAAATCTTCATGCAAAAAGTAGTCTTTATTGTCTGAAAAAATGTATAATTTGTTATAACTTCATGATAATCCCATGTTAATTGAAGATGATGTTCCTATTTCTTTAGTTAATAATGAAATATTCTAATATTCATTGGTTTTAGTGAAGGCAGCTCTGCCAGCATCATTGACATCGGGAGCTCATTTCATGACTTCTGAGCCCAAACACAAAAGTTTTAAAAGTAAATATTTATCCTTAGTATTTCACGTTCTAAATTAATAAATAGAATTAAATATCAAAAGAAATAACTTATTTATGATTTTAAAAAGGTTTGATTAGCAAGTCTAATAGAATATAGTCATGCGATACAGTGTGAGGTCACGTCATGTTAGTTTTGAAAAAAAAAGTTACGTTTTTAAGAAGTCGGTTTTTCTTAGTCAGCTTGAATTTCTATCCAAGCATCTAAAATCGTTCAGGGATGTATTGAAACATTTGCAAAAGTTGGATAAACCAGGAAACTGCAGTAAAGATAAGTTTATTATTTGTTATATATATAAATTAACTAAAATCCAACAGTATATACTTAGAATAAACTTTTTTTGTTGTTGTTTTGTTTTTTTTAAAGGATGCCCATGTTTTGCATACAAAAATATCATATGAAACTTAGTATGTAATATATATATATATATATATATATATACTGTGCTGGAACAGAGAAATTCCGCAAAAAGAAAAGTGAGACTCAGCTAGGATTCAAACCTGTCCTAAGAATAGAGATCACTTTAAGCCCGCAGCATCAACTTTACTACTTGACTACCAAAAATCTGATGTTTAGTGAATGCTGAAAAATATTGACATTAGATTAGTTGAAATATGCGACCGTTTATAAATATTATACAAAAAAAAACAAAAAAAAACATACTAGCTCATATAACCGATGTTTTAGTTAACTTCCCTGAGGAAGATTATTATATGGAGTAATGTGTACCAATTTATTAATAAATGAAGAATATTATTGAAACATATTTCTTTTCAAATGATATCTTTCACTGATTCATAAATTGGTTCACACCACTCAACATACTATACCCTGAGAAATGTTTCATTGACCAATATTTGGGTTATATGAGCCAATAAAGATATTTGAACAAATTGAAGATTTTCCTTTTCTCATATTTTCTTTTAAATAATATATATATATGTAAGTGTGTGTGTGTGTGTGCAGCATCCCAAAAATGAATGTGAAATGAATTGCTTGTCATCCAATTAAAACAGAGTAGATTTCATTTTTATTGGAATTCATTTCATTTTAATCAATGCATGTGGAATGCCACTGCCATGGTTGTCATTGCTGAACTGGATGTGGCTAAAATTTTCCCAATGTCATACTCATTGCTGGCTAAGACTTTGTGAACTTGTAAATGCGCATTCATGCACACATGCAAGTGTGTATATATATATATATATATATATAGTATATGTATATAGTATAAAAATATACTTATGGTTAGTAAGCTACACACAAACGTTTGCATTTCATTACTTAGGAAAAGAAACACAAACGTTTCTGTGTAGCTTACTAACGACAAGCTCTACTCAGGTATTGAACACTGTTCAAGTAAATACTTTAACAAAACTTATGT
This sequence comes from Sepiola atlantica, assembly GCA_963556195.1. Classification (NCBI taxonomy): domain Eukaryota; kingdom Metazoa; phylum Mollusca; class Cephalopoda; order Sepiida; family Sepiolidae; genus Sepiola; species Sepiola atlantica. Next base: position 128,384,539 of record OY744527.1, read on the forward strand.
CCGTAATATATTATAGGTACTTATACAGATTAGGACCCAAGCTAAAATCGGTTAGGGTTAGCTTGGGCCCTAATTTGGATAAGTATAATTTTATATATATGAATTTGTATTCAAATGTATAAAAACGTTCAGGAGTCTATTGATACACTTCCTATGATTGGATGATCTGTGAAGCTGCAATAAGGTGTTAGGATAAGCCACATTTATTATTGTTATATGCATTATATATATATATATATATATATATATATATATATATATATATATATATATTTATTATAAGTTAGGAAGTATGTAAAGAATATATTTGAAAAACAAACAAAATTATTATTCAAAGTATTTATATATTTCCTAACTTTATTAATGCTCTATTTGAAATTGATCGTATTAGGATGTTCCTCAATATCTTGGATACAACCCCTCCTGATATCCTTGAAACAAAAATTATCAATATAATTATTTTTGAATAATATGCGTCTGTGCATATTAATTTTTATATTCATGGCTTACTAATATCACTACAAGTTTAGTAATATTAAATGACTTACAACTGGACTCTATCTTCTATTTATTGATATGTTTGTATCCATATATCTATGTTTCTGCATTAAATGACCCCCAATATGTATTAAAACAAACAAGCTTAACTTTTCCCTTTTTAGATCTCAGGTTTCTTCAATTCTAATTAAATTGTTCTCTCCTTCTCTCTGACAATTGTACCTTCAGGTTTTCTTATCCAAACTTGTAATTCATAACTTGTAATAGCCACTATTATCACGAACCAAACTCAGAATTGTTTTATGAGCAGGTTTTTCAAATCGTAATGATTGAAATGTACCAAACAAAGGATTAAGTTTGCCTTCAGCAGCTTTTGTGAACTGTTCACTTTTAATCGTCTTTAGACTTGTCTATATTACCATTGTGTGTGTACTTTCTGTACAAAATAGTTTCGTCATTGTGTTTATATTTACAAGTGTTTGCACACTGTAACCTCAGGTGATATTCAGCTATCCTCAAATCTGCTTGGAACCTTGAATGAGCCTTATATTTTAATTTGTGGAGGTGGAACATTCCTGTTCTGCTCTCCATGTCGATCTTTGATCTTTTCACTGATGGACTTTTAATTTTTTCCTTTTTTGCAACATTTCCTAGAATTTAGAATCACCCATTTATTCATTCATTATATATATAATGTGTGTGTGTTTGTGGACTGCTTAGTATATGGAATTAGTGGATAAGCATAGAAACACACTAGTTAAGATAATGACACAGACACATCTCTAAAGCAAATCGATATTTGGTTGTGAACCTGATCTTAATATGTAGTAAATTCAGGACCGAAATATCGGTTGCCTTTAGAGATGTCTGTGTCATTATTTTGAATAGTTTGTTTACATGCTTATTCACTAATTCCATATACTAACGATTCAATTTTGTCTGAAATTTTATTTCATTTTTTAAACTTCCTCATAGATATCTTACATGTATATACAAAAGTCAGTGTTTGTCTGCTATAGAAATCAATATATTAACTGTTAGAATATTTAAATAAGTTTTGATAAAGGTAAAAATTTTCACTGAATACAAAGACATTCTTCAATTCCATCCGGGGTCACTAGGGGCAATTATTGGTTAGGTCCATAAAATAACTAAACTATATTAAAGTAAAAAAAACGAAATTAATTTTTTTTTTAATTGATTTTCTTTGTTTCATGAATCAAAAATGAAATTAAACGAGCTATATATCTGTGAAGAATGTTTTTCAAAATGGTTTGAACCTTTTTATAATTATTTTTATTGATATTTTAAAGATTAAAAATTATTAAAGAAAAACGAATTTGTTTCGATTTGTTAATGTTTCTGCAGAACGGCAAATGACTTTAAGAAACGCAATGTCAACAAGTATTTTTTTTAAAAACACCACTGTGCTAACAGTTTTTTTATCGTCAACAGCACATGGTGACTGACAGTTTCTTGTCTTGTGTTCATTTTTAGTTTGAAGAAAAAGTTGAGAACTGTCAGTTAACTTATACTGTTGACTCTACACTCTTCAAACTTAGATCTACATATGCTCTATCACAGATAATGAGAACTCTCTTTATGAATTATATAATATGTGTGTATAGTAGTAGTAGTAGTAGTAGTAGACCAGTTTAGTTCTCTCCTTATGGACATATTTCCTCTGTGGATTCTTTTCATGTTGGCTAACTGACCCATTTGTTCGTGTGTAAAATGCCTCTTATTCCTAGACCTACGAGACGATACAGATCTATATTGTCTAAAATGTCTTGTCATCAAAAAGAGAGGAGGTCTGTGTTGTTTGTGGAAAGAAGGTATCAGGGGTACATGGTGTAGGGCAACAACATTCGCTCATGTCTGCTTAACCTCAATCGGTGTCCGTGAGTCAAACCCTGTAGCTATCTGTTGTTTTGAGTAGCACCATCTGTTTAATGCAATTTATACCTTTCACAGTCTATTTTCTTTCACCCTTTTCTCTCTAGGGTTAGGAATCAATGAAAACTATGGTCAGTCTGCGTATCATTCATTTTCGGTCTCTTATTCGTTATACAAAAAACTACTCATCTACAGTCGGTGAAAGTTCATAATTATAGAAATTCTGAATCATTCATTTTCTGCTGAAACTTTGAATAGATCTTTGTCTCTTGAACAATTCTGAAAAAAATTATTGAAACGAATTAAATCATAATGAATTCGCAAAAAAATGATAGTTAATTCAGGATTGATTTTCAAAGTCATCTAATTTTATTAAGATATTTTAATATTTCAATTTTCAGAGTCGTAATCAGCGACATAAGAATAGACGATCATTGTGAATCAGAGCAGGCAATGGTGGCTTTCTTTGTTGATCCCAATTGTTTGAAAGGAAACTTGTTTCATAATTAGAATATATAAGGAAAGCATTAAGTTCACAGATTTATTAAAAAGCCCTTCTACATCAAAGATTAATGTCGTTTGACAACCGAAATGTCAGTTGGCTTTAGAGATGTATCTGTTATTATTTCTACTAGTCTGTTTTCACGTTTATCTATTATTCCATATACTAAAAATTCCAGTAGTTGTGAGTATCAGCTTTTGAAACCTGCATTTATATACAGTGCTGGATTCATTCTCAGACAGATCTCTATAGTACTTAAATAAGTTACATGCTTTTAATGGGTTATTGCCAACGGTTTCATACTCTTAACGAATATCAGACGGCTTAAAACACGGTCTAATTTATGATATATTTTTTTTGCAAGAGTATATTTGCAAATTAAACCATGTTTTAGGTCGTCTAATAATCTCTAAGAGTGTAAAACCTTTGGTAATGGCCTATTAAAAACACGTAACTGATTCAAGTACTAATTTATATATATATATATATATATATATATATATATATATATATATATACACACAAAGTATGACGGATGGAAATCATTATAGAGTTATTATTATTATTATTATTATTATTAATACACCAAACAAAAAGTTCTGTTATTTTTTTTTAAATTCAAACTTTTCTCTCTGATATGCTTTTGCATTTCTTCATCGATTGATTCACGCAGACTGGCATTAACAGCATTCCAATGCTTAGACTTTTGGTGGGATTCTTTTGCCAGTCTCTCTTATTCTGAAATACTAAGTCATCTCTCTGCTCACTTCATCAATAATCATATAACACTGGCACCATAACTAGAGATAAAACTACCATTATTAGTTATGTCGCTATGGAGAAGTATTATTCTAACTTATAACTATACTGACATACCTATCTTTGTCATTTAAGAAGTTACAACTAGAAGTTTTTAAAATTATATCCTATTCATCCTTCATTTAAAGTTATATTTACCATTTTCTTTTATTATTACTAATGAAAAATTCCTCTACAATTACTTCCCATAAATAAAATAAATTAATTATCGATTATGCAAATCAGTCTTTTCAATGTTTCATTGAAAAATATTTGAATTATTATATTTGTAATTAGTGTCATGATGCTGATGGACCGAAAGTCACTAATCAGTTTTTACATTATCGAATTATACTGGATAACACCGGGTTGTCTTATTAGTCACAATTTTTTCTTTTCTTTATTACAAACCATCTCAAGTACATGAGAACACATAACTAGTCATTGAACCAACCTGGTTACTCACAGAGTGTGTTACAAAATCGACTTATATCTTATTACAAGCTCTGCTTTCGTGGCCTTGATCACTTTTAAACATAGTTGTCTTTTTGGCCGATTTGTTTCAATCGGTGTATTATCCTATAATGGTTACCGAATTAGCCTGACTTTACCCAGTTTGCCATCATTCAAATTGATATATATTAATATAATTAAAATGGTCAGAATTTATTTTAAAAAACATTTTTATTTATACAATTCTTTTTGCCCATGTCAAAACACACATTTTTTCTTGATAATAAATTTAAGACATTTTTTTAACGGCTTCCTCAGTGAATTTCTATCTCCCATCAAATTTAACCCAGAAAAAAACAAAAAAAAACCCATTAATATCAAAATTATTCTCTACATTTAACTTATCTCCTTTTTTTTCCAAATCAAACCAATGAAAAAAATTCATAGCTGCATCCTTATATAGGTAAATAACTGAAATGAATATCAAAAGACACTAGAAAAAAACACATAATGTTCTCTATTAGTTTTTTCATTAAGAGAATACACACACACAAACATAAATCAAGAAAAAAGTTTATAATATATATTAATTAAAATATTAACAATTCATTCCAATTTATCATTGAGTGTTCAGGTGTCTTGGAATTACAAACTCATCTTTCTCCATCTGGACAGTCACTGATGAATTGTTATTTTTTGGCAAGGAAGCCACAGGTATGCCTATCCAAAATGTAAATATTTTAATTGATGAATATGTCAGACTCTTACTCCGATAATTAACGAGAGAGAAAGAGAGAGAGAGAATGCGATTGCTTGATTAGTAACACTGTTGTGACTATTATTGCTTATATAGCAACTACTATGAAATGTTTAATGAGACTAAAGTAGTCTCATTAAAATTAAAAAGTGCTATATAAAAAAAGTAACTGAAAGTATTAACAATCACCTGGGTATATTTAAGCAGTTACCCTTTTTATGTTTACGGAAAATTCTAGAAATATGGACAAATGTTTTAAGGTTTCATCAGCTTCACTTTATTTCTTTCTGACCTGTGTGTCTTTTCTAGTTGATTCCTCACAAACTTTAAGCATTTCCGATTCAAAAACGTACCTACAATCTCCGCCATAATTAGGGCTATTGTTTTGTCAATTTATTACGATTTCAAACTGCAAAGATAATTATTTTACTTTAACGTTCATGGTTTCTTAAATATAGCCAATTTAATATGACATTAAACAATGTCAATAATTTATTAATATTTGTTTTCTGAGAAAAAGATTAAATGAAACCCTCATCAGAGCAGAATATGTCTAGTAGTTGGTTAAATCCGATAGTCACAACAATGTTGTAAGCATGGAAGGTCAGTGAAAAAGAAAGAAAAAACATGTCTAAAGTTTAAATGGCGAAGAGACGCTAATAAAACCGTTATGAACGAAAGAAAAAGGGAAAGAGAAAAATATTAAGTTACCATTCATATATCACTATTTACATAACTTAATATTTTCCCCTTTTTCCTTCTTTCTTTCCTTCTTCTGTAACATTTTTATTAGCCGTCTTTTCGCCCAAACTTTAACTTCGTTTTTTTTGTTTTCTTCTTCTTCAGTGACCTCCACATGCTTATAACAGTTTTGTGACTTTGTCTATTTTTCCAGATTTAACTGACTATTGGACATATTCTTCTCTGATGAGGGGCCACGAAAGGAATTACTCGGAAGGTAAATATTAAAAGACGTTGCCATTGTTTACTGTCATTTGAACATTTTTGTACACAGAAATACGTACCTTAACCGTTTTTCTTTTTCATCTCCCTTTCACTCTACTTGTTCTCTACCAAATTGCATTTTTGATAAAGAACAAAGATTTAAAAAAAAAAAACCCAAAGCAAATTCGTTATTGGCTCTATTTTCAAATATTTTCTTAGAACCCACTTACACACTTACCCTAACTCACTCCTCTTTTTATCATCATCATCATCATCACTATCAGCAATAAACACACTTTTTAGCAGTGCTTTTTAGAGTTCTAGATAGTTGCCTTTCATGTAATTCCAGATCTCCGCAATTTCTCTTATTTTCAATTTTCTTTGAGTCTTTCTTACTTGACACAAGCATTTTCTTTCTATTTTGTTTTTCTCTTAAAGTAGTTTTATTGTTATACCAAGTTTCCATTGGGGAAGGTATGAACCCAAAATTTATTTCTAGCTCTGGGTAAAATATCAACCTGTTTTCAATTAATCGTATACAATCAATCGTTTACGATAGGTGTTGTCCTTTGGCATTAAATAATCCACAAAAGAGATGATAGACTGTTAAACAGACCCCAAACTAAGTTTTCACCACAACCTCTCCCATGTTGGATTGTTGAATTTTTACAAGTCTGAAACATTTTCCGAGTTCTTCCTCTGGCTGAAATTCCTCCCTTTAGATTTGTGATTTTCTCTTCTCTGGGGAACCGAATACCTCCCGTTTGAGACTCATTGCTTTACTGCAGCTTTTGTCAAACACGTCTCTAAAGCTACCCATGCACTAGCCCCGATGTCATTTAATAGCATCTTCTTAAACTGTCAGCATTACTACAAAAGTGCAGCACCCATATAACCAATGATGGCACTGATTCTATAACAACTTTTATCAAGAACATCTCAAAAACCATTAAAAGTAAGTTTTATAAATTGCAGATTAATGCTAGATAAAAAAATAAATATTGTCACTATATTGTTGAGCTCGTTTCAGAATAAAGAATTCCTGCACGGGGAATTTATAGTGAAGCAAGAGTTGCACAATCCTAAACCGCACCTCTCCTTATTTGGCATTGCTTGAGTCTAGTCGCAAGTAGTCCAGGACGTCTGGAAACAATACTGGGATAGAGAAAGACTTGTGATATTTCAGAGTTTTCATTCTCCTTGACCAGTTGAACGACCAAGGCTTGAGTCTTATTTATCCACCTATTTAATACACAGCTGGAGAGTATAGTGTATTGGTGAAGTGATACAATAGCCCCTATATATATATATATATATATATATATATATATATATACCCACCCACTAGGAAAAATGTAATCCATTGGGTCACCCATTGAGCTCTTGTTATATTGTTTGAATCAGGAAAAACTGAGTTTGCAAAGCCAGTTAAATTTTAAAAAGATAAAATCCAAAATTAGTTATTCTGTTCATTATCTCTCTCTCTCTCTCTCTCCAGCTATGGGTTAAATAGTATTAATACTAATGGTTATATTCCCTATCGTTTATAATGTACTATTCCTCCCGTTTTATTCTGCCCTTTAGTTATTACATTTGGACTCTTAATAAATGGAAAGGGAAAGTGACAGAAGCGTGAATGGCCGTATAGAATAAGAATGGGAGAGGGGTCAAACAACATACAGTGAGAGGATGAAAGTAATAGATAGAAAGTAAGAGATGGGTCATTTCAGTGAATTACATCCAATTAGAACAATTAAAATTGAAGTTTCTTTGGGTTTTTTTTTCAAACATAATTCAATTCCAAAAGTGAGGACTATTTTAGCATGTATATTATGTGATTAACGTATACAGAGAAAAGCTCGACGGAAACAAACGTTGATTAACTGAGCTTAAGTATAATAATAGATATATATGTTTATGCTTATATGTTCATCTAAGAGACATGGTCAACAGCACATGGTGACTAGTTTGAAGAACTCAAAGTACAAAACTGCCAATCGCCATGTGCTGTTGACTATGTCTCTTAGATCAACATATAAGCTCTATCACCGATATTGAACACTCTATAAATATAATAACTGATACAATTATATTTATTAATTATAGGTTCAATGGTTATAGACCATTCATTAGCCGCATGTGTTTCATAAAACATATTTTGTTACTTTTGTCTATACTAACTCCTCCACTATTGTGACTATATATTAGACTATAATTAAGCAAATGTAGGAAAAAAGTCCCATCAACATTTGCTGAACAACAGAAATTTTTTGGTAAAATTGTTTTGCCAGCTTGGTATGCGATGATCAAGTTCCCTTTCACTAATACCCTTTGGAAAGGTATGAACCTATCTATCTACCCTCCCCCCTTAAAAATAACTATTGAGTAAAATGACAGGATTAAAGAAGATCTTTAATCCTTTATAGGGAAATTAGTCTGGGGAAAAGTAAATTAACGCCATTCTTTAAACTTTAGATTAGTTAGACCATTTTACAAATGACTATTTGTTATGGGCACCACACTGAGGTAACTATAGCCCTCTATTCCTCCTACCCAAGAGAAGTGTACAGGAATAAAACAAAATAGTACAAACCTACCAAAGTTGCTTGGTAATGTCACTCTTATTACTATTCTTAACTACATAGTTTTGGCTCTTATTAACCCTACATAAGTGACACTGTTTCTTAAAACACTAGAACTCATACTATTATCAAAAATAAGTCTACCACTGGCACCACAAAACTGATCCAAATCTGCAAATCTGCCACTGCTGGTATTATCCCCCACCCCACAGCCTCCATCTTCCCTCACCCACCTAACATCCCATCCTTAGCTACTAATAACTATCACAACTTGCACTTCCAATCCCCCCCCCTCCACACATATAACGACTTTAACAACATCGACATACACCACCACCACCACCCAACCATTTCTCCACCAATTTTCATCCTGTGACTACCGCAGTTGCAAGCATCGCGCATACGCATTTCAACTGTAGAGCACTGCGTTACAATTGCTGTACACAACCTTTTGCGGCAGTGCTGCTGTACTAACTGCTACAGTCCCACTCTAACTCTATTTGCAGGCAGGCATCTTGCAATCCCAAGCTTTATAGGACAACTAATGGATTCATTCAATACATTATCCCATTAGCTTATAAACTCAATGCCTAAAGATTCAAACCATTTCAACTAGTGTACAGCAGCCTTGTTCTTCTTTGTTTTCTTGATGTAATTTTTTTTTCAATTTTTTCAAACTTCTTTTAAATGAGTTTTTTGTTCAAGGCTTTCTTCTACTTTAAACCCATAAGAGGGAGTATTAATTCTACTCTAAGTTTTATTTCAAGTAGTCATCTTTCAGAGTGATTTCTGAAAACATTCTTTATTCGACTACATATTAATATTAATGATACAAAATCTTTTTGTTTCTCCATTTTTAAATTTTAATTTTGCTTTTATATATTGTAGCATTTAACCATATCCCATCTTGCAGCCACTAAAATTCAAAAATATTTTAGCTTTATACATAAATATATAAATATATCAGTGTGTGTTTTCTAATTATTGGTGGAGCACTCTGGTAAGCAAAATAACGCTTTCCACGTAGTGTAAAGCAATACTAGTTTATAAAACGAATTGAGTTCTCTTAGATTACCAATAACGTAGAATTAAAACAAAAGAAAATACATAAAGAATTATAATTTATTCTGTCACCAGCTGGTTTGTTGGCACGGAGGAATGATGCCTGACTACAATGTTCATAGTTGCGGTTTCGAATCTTGGCATGACTACGCTGGATGCATCTAGCCACACTGATGAGTCATAAACGACGAAACAGATATCTGTAGATGACTATATGTATATATATTTATATATATATATATATTGAGAGAGAGAGAGATAGATTAATGGAAAAAGCTATACCAAACAATAAAATCAAAACTCATATGGCGAGATAGTTTTAATATTTTGTCTTTATTTTCAAAAGACTTCATCAGAAATAAGTGAAAAGATATTATTTTCAAATTTTTACAAAAATGATGTAGATTTGTCAAAGATAATTGACACACTTGATGCTATAAAAGTCAATTTTTCTTTTTCTTAAAATTAAAGATTTCATTTTTCTAAAACATTTCTTAAATTTATGCCCTTTTCAATTCACTCTTTTCTTTTTATTTATTTCTCTCGCTCTGTCTGTCTGTCTCTCTCTCTCTGTTATTACTTTTCTCTATTTCTTTCAATTCCTTTCTTTTTCCTTTCCTGGTTTCCTTTTCATTCTCTTCTATCTTTCTCGCCTTTTCTTTCTCATCTATTTCCTCTTTTTCATTTCTCTTTCCTATTCTATTTGTTTAATTCGCATACTTCTTCCTCTTTCCTCCCCTCCCTTTCCTGTTCTCTGATATCTCTTTTCTGTTTGCTTGCTCTCTCTCACTTCTCTCCCCCTCAGAACGAATGAATGAATAAAAATAAAACTTTATTCTTATTCCTGCTCTTTGCAACAATCCCAAGATGACTCTTTTAATTTTCCTCCTTTTTCTTTTCTTTTTAACTTCATCCTTTTGTTTCACCCCCCCCCCTCAACCTCACTTACAGTTCAAAACCTGCTACTTTTTTTTACATTACTAAAACAGCAGATAGTTTCTTTCATCTCTCTCTCTCTCTCTCTCTCTCTCTCTCTCTCTCTCTCTCTCTCTCTCCATGCAACTTGTCCTTCATTCAAGCAGATCTTATGACCTATCGCATCCAACTTATTAGTCGGAGACAACTTTTCCTAATCATTAGTGGAACTACTGAAGCATGCAATTCTAAATTAGGATCACTATTCCAGAGCCATTCTTTCACCAAACTGGGAAAATGTTTCTGATCTCTCTCTCTCTCTTTCTTTTTCTCTCTCTTTCAAAAAGCAAAGTTTATTCTTGAGAGCAAGAAAAAGATGGAAAAAATCAAACATACCATTTTTTCTGAAAAATACATATTAAAAAGTTTCATTGTTCCTGTTGGATGTATTTTAAGAAAGAGCAGAAACTCTTCGGGATATTATGCTATCTGTAGATGAATCAATCCTTTGAAAACATTTTTTTTTATTATCATTTGACTATTATTACAATTCTGTAGTGATATTCGGAAGTTTCCATCAGATTTATAAGGTGTGAAGTTTTGTCTTTTAGAAAAAGTCTGCTAAAGATAAAAATCGGATTCCAAAAAAGACAAAGTTCAGGTCAGGTTGAAAGGTGTTTTACTCTTGCAATCAGTCTCGTAGTTATAAACACTTTGTATAAATGTTTTATGAAGGAGGAAACGTTTTATGCTATCATTTTTATTAGTTCTTTTTCTTGGGTTCTGTCAAAATGGCTGGGAGTTGGAACAGATTTTGATCAATTCGAGTTTGCTAAAAACATTGAGACAAGAATGTCATACATTTAACCATGTTGCCCCCTATGAAGCCGATCCATGTTGAAATCAACTTTTTTATGTAGCTGGGAGTGGTATACAGTACTATCTATTTTTACTATGGAATCATCAAGCTAGTTTTGAATTCAGATGGCTCTATTTTGTACATACACTAATATTCTGTGAAAAGTCATGAAGACCTACTTCTCACACTTTTGAATAAACCAAACTAACCCATCTTGCATTCTATAAAACTAATCCATTTTACATTCTACAAAGCTGATTCACCTTGAAATTGTTAAATCTGATCCCCATTGCATTCTATGGATCCAGCCCGCATGGTCCCCATTGTACTTCCAAATTCCAATCTATAAATCTTATTTTCTTATTTAAGGTTGATTTGTTTATAACATGTGAGTGATGAATGAAGAAAGTCTTCTTCATAATGTTGTTCGGATCTGAGCCAGATAAAATTATTTTTTTTTATCATTTTCACTTCTTATCCATTTTTAAAAACTTACCCAAATAGTTTGGTTGTGTTACAAAACAAAAGAGTCTTCATGTTCAAATTGTGTGGCTTGTTTGCAAGAATTTCCTATAACAAAGCAAAAATCTTTCATTCAAAACTCTACCAAAAGGAGATTTGCTATGAGAGTTTTGTAAAATTAAAATTAAAAAATTAAAAACAGTATAAAGCTAAGAGTTACTATCTGCATTTAATATCTTTTTGGCCGACACACACACATGCAGGAAATGGCAACGCAGTTTCCTTAATGGACCAGTATTGTATTTTAGATTTTTAAGTTCAATTTGTATTTTTAAATTATGATCACTCTTTCGTAAAATGTTCATGTAGGAAGAAACATTCATTTAAAAAAAAAATTTTGGTTTTATGTCATACAGAAGAATTTTCTATTCCTTGAAATATGGAAGATTTTAATTCTGTGCATATTTGATTATGCTCAATCATGTTTGACCAAGTCAAATGAAAGGAAGTTTAACTCATTTCTCTTGCCAATCTAAAATAGCACAAATTGGTTTGGGTGTGAGCTATAAATTTCCAACAATAAAAGTCACTTTTATTTTTTTAAATTTGTTTAGGGGTGTGGGGGTGGTTTAAGTTTACTTTTCATCTGCACTAGAATCCCTTTCATTTCCATTTTAAATACACCAATTATATCGCATCTATACGGTCGTCGACAATCTATTCCAATACAAATGGTTGGCAACAGACTATGTAATGGTTTCTCTGGTTGGGGCGGTAATTATCAGTCAGAGGAAGAGTAAAGAACACTGCTGTCAATTCGATGGAGATGAAGACAGACAGAAAAGGGGAGGGACAAAGAAATAAACTATATATTCGTTTCTAAGGTTTCTGACAACGAGAGAAGATGCTGTTTACTCTAACTAAAACAACACTACTAGAAATAAAAATTTACAGAGAAAATAAAATCGTAAGACAACATAGCATTAGTGTTTTTATTTATTTTTATTCCACTATGTTCCTTGTTTGTTAGATTATGGAACCAATTCTGTAAGCAGACTGAACTTGGAGGAATTCCTCATTTTTATTGTTCAAATAGTCTGCTTGTCTCTGATAACTGTTGATGCTAGATAAGTGTCCGCATATATTGTCCTCTGTCTTCTAACTGTGTGTTTTTCTTTATCCTAGTCGTTCTCTTATCATTAGCATTGTTTGAGGACATATTTCCTTTTCTTTTTTCTTTCTGAAGAACTTTTGTGTTAAGTAGCCCTCCCCATTGTCGGGAAATGTAATGGAAATCTTAGGGGTTTTAATTATCAACTTTAAGTTTATCTCCTCAATCAGATATTTCTCTGAGTCATATAACCACCAACTTAATATGATCTCCGGCAGATCTCTTTTTGGCAGAGTTTGGAATCAAAGTTCTTTTGTTTTTATGGGAAATTCTTGTGAATACGCCATGCAAGTTGGACATGAAAGATCTTTTGTTTTGCAACTTAACCAAACAATTTGGCCAAGTTTTTAATAAGAGATAAATAGTAGAAATGATAACAGGAATTTCGGCGGATCATCGATCTTCGATCAGGAATATCTGTTGTTATAAATATTGTCATGATTAGATGTTCTATAATTAGTCTGATATTGCCTAAACATTACACACAAAATTATTTATATGAATGTCCATGTATAAATATATATAGATATACTTGCTGTACCTACCTGGTGTCGCCTGGGATGCATTGAAGTCATTTTAGTTTTTAATTGTTTTTTGTTTGCACGTTTTAAACTTATACAGAACACAAATAAAATGTTACTTGTAAGGCAGACGACTTTCTTTATATTCGTCAATAAAATGAGTTATTCCCCTTGCTGATGTTTTCATCATAATTGACAAATGTATCATATATTACTAGTTATCCGGGCGGGGTTACATATATTTTTAATAAACTGTAGCAAAGTATGTTATTATAATGCCAATAACATGGTACAACAATAACAAATGAAAATTGGCTAGCCAGAATCAAATATTGATATGTAAGCTTAAATGCTTTTAAAATCTCACACGATAACTTGATATTTTATATAATAATAAATATAGAATTTGAAATGGCTTATTATAAAACTTTGTATTTAGCACTTTTTAAAGAAATACAAAAAAATATACTTATAATGTTTTAATTTATTATGTGTGTGTGTATATGTATCTCTCTCTATTAATGTTTCATTTTACTTCAGTTGAAGTTCTCAGAAATCAAGGGGCCTCTTCCTGGGGCTAACACTTGATCTCTATATGAGATACATAGATACCCGAAAATTCTATTAAAATTCTCTTTTATTTCTCAAACATTGAGTTAGTAAAAAAGTTAAGAATAATAAAGAATAATATATATATATATATATATATATACAGGTACACACTTTACAAGTTTAATAATTTCAAATAGTACAACAAAGTATAGTATAAATGGAGAAAAGTACTTTAAACCTAGGTTTTTCAAAGAAACAATATCCTTTCATCATCAGAAGAAAATAATTATTTAACAATAAAAGCTTTGGTTTACATTCTTAATTTGAAAAAAGGTTTATAATTCATGTAGGAAATCTGAAATCCTATATAATACTAAGGGAAAAAAGAGAATAAAATAAAAAATATATATATTTGCAACAAGAAGTAAAAAGTTTTGCATCAGTAAATCCACAGATATCTCGTGAGTAAACTCTTCTTAACTTTGGAAAAGACAAAGTTTTAATATTATATAATTAAGAAGAGTTAACTTAAACTCTTCTTAATTTTATAATGTTAAAACTTTGTCTTTTCCGAACTTACATCGCCTTTCAGCGTAAACGCCTTGTGCTGACATTCTTTACAGTTTTTTTTTTCATTTGGATAAATCATAACATTTGTTAAAATATTCTTGTTTTTTTTTCTAATCAAAAAATAACTTTATCTCTAAATTTTAATATACCATAATTACTTAGATAGCTTGATCACTTTCCCAGCTCCTTAATTATAAACAATTATTAACATATAGATATATAAATAATTCTGATTCGTTCCTTTTCTATTTTCTGACATATTTTTTGTTACACCGTTTTTAATGACGATTTCTCGTTTTTTTTAATGTTAGCATCTTCTAGCTCCTCAGAGCTTGTTGATAATTTCTCTCACTTTTACTTTACACGTATCTCATTATATTTCTAATACAGCTATTTTTGAGGCAGAAAATCTTTACATATATTGAACTCTGGTTGTTTCACCCATATTTTGGATTTAGATATATTAAACTTGAACAATTTCTGATTCAATATTCGAATGGATAATACTTCTTGACACATCATTTTCCTTGGAATTATATAGGATTTCAGTTTACCTACATGAATCATGAACTTTTTTAAAAATTAAAATTGAAACCGAAGCTTTTATTGATAAATTGGTTTCTTCTTCTGATGTGAAGATATTGTTTCTTTGAAAAACCTAGGTTTAAAGCACTTTTCTAGATTTATATTATACTTTGTACTATCTGAAATTATAAAACTTGTAAAGTATGTAACGTTATATTTGTTTATTTAAGCTCTCACCTGAATATATACATATATGCATATTAAATCAGTAGATTAGGTGTTTAATCATGTCTGCAGTTAATAATTATATATATATATATATATATATATATATATATATATATATCTACACACAAGTGTGAATGTCTATTTGTGTGCTCACTAATTACTTTTAGGATATAAGACATAGGAACTTGAACTTTGAGACAAATTATCCCCTATTTGTGTATGTTGTCATAAAAGGGCCCCCAAAGAAGTGTGACCCCCTCCAGTGAAATGTTTTACCTCTGATGATACTAATATTTATTTAAACAAAAGTTAAATTACACACAATTATGCTGACTCTAAAAATTGGAACAAATTTTGTTTCTTTAAAGACTTCATATCTAATATTTCAATATATTGTCAAATTTTCCAATATCACTATCGACTACTGCATAAATGAAAGTGAATCCATTTGGATTGAATATGATTTCGAATATATTATCACATGCTTATTTTGCAGTTTATCAAGATCTCTCTCTCTCTCTTATTTGTTTCTCTTTCTCTCTCTCTCTCTTATTTTTCTCTCTCTCTCTCTTATTTTTTTCTCTCTCTCTCTCTCTTATTTTTTTCTCTCTCTCTCTCTCTTATTTTTTTTTCTCTCTCTCTCTCTCTCTTATTTTTCTCTCTCTCTCTATTTTTCTCTCTCTCTTTCTCTTATTTTTTTCTCTCTATTAATTTGCCTCCAAGGCACAGTTTGACACTATCTGTTTTTAATGTGGGAGGAATTCAGCTCCCCCAAACAAGAGCCCTCTGGATGAGGAGAAAAATACCTGTATATCCCATTATGAATGAGGGTACCTCAGGCCACAGTCAATAAACCTATCTGCCCTTCAAAAATAGGAGGTAATGCATAGAAAGATGATCTCATGAAACTGAACGGATACTACACTTTTATCCTAGCCTGAAAGCCGAATTTTGTTTTCCTGTTCTTTATTTCACTTTTTCTTTTTTTCCTATTGCCTCTCTTTTCTTTGTTTTCTATCTCACTCAAAATCTTTCTTTTCTTTCTTTTTCTCTCTTCTCTTTTGTTGTATCATTTCTCTCTCCATTTTATCTCTCATCGTTTATTTTCTCTCTCTTTCTCTCTCTCTCTCTCAGCTCTAGTTTCTTCCTGCAATACCCAACTCTCTTTTTCCATCCTATCCCAAACCGCTCATATTTTTATCATCCTCCGAAGTCATAGTAAATTTAGCCAATCGCATGAATTGATTTATGACTTATGATCTGAAAGTGGTTAAGTATTATTGAACAACAACACGATTTTGAAAGAAGAGCTTTTTGAGATTCAGTTTTCTTTTTGTTGATTGCATTAAGTGATGGGAACGAAAGTCGCAGGGTTTCTTTTCATTCTCAGCCGGGCTATTTGCCCTGTGTGCCATCTTGAAATGGTGTGTCGTCTGCTGAAGATTACCTTATCTCAACCTATTCACCTAGACAGACTGCTTACATAGACAAGCTCTTATATCCCTCTCTACATATAAACACACAATCTGAATACAGTGTATTACACTAAAGAAAATAAATATATATGCAAATATATACACACATTTATATTTAAAAACAATTATACATATCCCTCCCTCTTTCACACACACAAAGTTTATCATATATGTATGTAATTATGTGTTTGTACATATATACAGACATAAATACAAATGTGTGTACATATATATGTAATACATATATAAAGTACATCAATAGTATATGTATATATTTTATATGCATGTACTTTATATATGTATTAGATACACACACGTATATGAAGTAAACTCGAAAAACCACTGAATTCATTTTTCTGAAAGTTGGAACAGATATAATATGCATAGCAGCTAGTGTCATAGACTATATTATAAATCTCTCTCTCTCTCTCTCTCTCTATATATATATATATATATATATATATATATATAATTATTTTACAATAATATAGTGGAGGTGCGTTCATGTCAGATATCCATAAACATAAAAGGCAACGTTTTATTGTATTTGATAAAAATTATATGTGGTTCGGGACTAAGAGTACACAGGGGCCCACATTGATAACGCAGGGTGTGTAGATATATATATATATTTGTGTGTGTACATATTCATAGATATGTACTAAACACCCATAGAAAACATCTTAACTTTTCTAAATTCTTCCGTCTCCTCTTTTCAATAAATTATTCATTAATGCATTTTTTTTTTTACTCTTTTTCCTTCTTTTTTGTATATATTTTGTTCTTCCTTAAATGCGTTATACATTGAAACATGAAAGGTCAAAGACAAAATAATTTCAGGGTTGATAACGTTTTGTCAAAGGATTCTCATTGAAATATTTTCATAATTATTCATGAAATTGGTGGCAAATTTTGATTTTTGCAAGATAGTCTTTGATTCCTTCCAGGCAGATTTACATCACAGTTGAATGTTGATTACAGCTAAAAACGTGCATTTATCACCCGGCACCAACAGGGCGGTGGATGGCCACACCGTCACCACCGACGACTAGCAATTTGATATTATGCAAATGACCTGAACTTCTCCACTTTCCACTGTTCTAAAGATGACAATGCCCCTTACCCTGTGATTTTCAATAAATTTCATTTTTATTTAATTTTTTTAATTTATTTATATGAGTTAGGTACAGATATTTTTTTTTATATTTTAGTCCTTAACTTTTAAAAAAAATTTTTACAAAGAATTATAATTATTGGATATTTATTTCATTTCAGTTTCCCAAATAGAATTAATATAATGTTTGCTGCTGGAATTTTTCTGTCTTGATAATAATATTTTATTCAAAAGCTAAATATGGTTTCTGGTTTGAAACTTTGCTACAAACTCCTCCCTTGCCTCCATTCCTTCCTCCCAAACTTAGAAATTCTGGTATAATACAGTTCAAGAGAAACATCTGATTATATATATATATATATAGAGAGAGAGAGAGAGATAGAAGAAAAAAGAGTGATAAATATGCGACGATTGTCTAAATTTATTTCAAATTTCAATTGTTCAATGCAAGGTGTAATCAGTAATAAACTAGTGTTTATTTTTCTTTCCTTAAGCCAAGGCTTTTCAAAGATCGAAATCTTATCATCAGAGGAGAAATACAGATGGATAAGTTGGCTTTCGAAAAAACCAAAGTTCAAACATTTGAAAATTATGAGAGTTGTTATTAAAAAAACGTATTGAATGAAGAGAAAAGTTCCGTGAAAAGATACGCAAAAATTACTACTAATTATTACTGATTACACCTTGCATTGAACAATTGAAATTTGAAATAAATTTAGACAATCGTCGCATATTTATCACTCTTTTTTCTTCTATCTCTACTATTGCTCTATCTCGTATATTGAGCTAATCCTTTTCACAATAGGTTCCATATACTATAAGTTATCACTTTGGTTTATTTTGATCCTATATATATATATATATATATATATATTAGATGTATTCACGCATCTGTATAAAAGGTTCTGTCCATTAGTCTGTCACACTTAATTTTGAAATAGCATTTTTGTTGAAGTGACGGATCTAAAATAACATCCCTCTGTCTGTCACGCTTAAGTTTGAAATAATTTGATCGCTAAAAAGGCACAGATGTTTTTAAAATCTTTTAGCTTGTTTTTCTAATCCTTTTTCACATAAAATATTTTAGAATTCAGCATGTAAACATTTTCTTTATTATCTTGATATCTGGGCCTTTTGGCTATGAGCAAAGTATAGTATCTGTTCTGATACTATACTTCTAGACCGAGGCAATTTTTTTTTATTTTTGTCCTAATCCAGACTGTCCATTTTTCGGGAGATGGATTTTCTCAACATTAAAAAAACGACTTTACATCTAACTCTGCCCTCGTGGGGAGGCAAATAGATAGGAACTATCAGACAATATCTTGTGTTTCTCGCCTAGATGTAACTTTGATGGATACACATTGAATTATTTTTGTTATAAATCGAAAATTTATTGAAATCAGCAATAAAATAAGGGCAAACAAAAACGAATTAAAAAAAAATCCTATCTAAAAAAAAAAAAGCTGTAAACATGACTATATTTGAATTATTTTTCCCTAAGCCCTATACAGCTAGTTATAAATAAATTGCTGTAATGCTGATACTGTTGGCTTTTTTTTTATTATCAGTGAAGTTTGTTAAATCAAAAAAAGTTAAATAAATAACATAAACAAAAAAGAAATTGAAAATTTAACTGATTTTTTTTTTTTTAAGTCATAAAAAAATAGAAAAACAAGAAATATTTAATTATTTCTTTCACTTTTCGGATTTAAGTTTGCAGTTCTCAAAATTGTCTTTTTAAAAATTTTATTTGTGTGCTGTTTTCTTTTTTTCTTTCTGTAAACAAATAAGGCGAGGGTGCAAAACTTGATAATGAACATGCCCCCACCCCACTTCAAAAAAAAGATGTTAGCAGGTTGCAATGAAAAAGTAAGAATTCACTTGTAATTCTATTTTATAACTGTCCGTTTTGTACGTTGCATAAATTGATTTTCTCACCAATTATCCGCGTTATCCTAACTTGTTTTAGCTGCATTTAGATTCCATATCACTGCGCCCTCAAACATTTATAGCTGCGCTACTTTGCTTGGAGACAAATTATCTTGTTTCTTATTTCTGTTTTACTTGTTGTTGTTGTTTGCTAATCTAATGAAATAAATATCAAACTATTAGGAAAAGTTCTGACCTTTCTTTTATTTATTCACAGCAACTTTATTCTATGATTTATTTATTTAAGGTATTTCATTTTTTATTAACAATTATTTATTTATATTCTTTCTAAATCTAATCTTGGTTTCTTTTAATCTCATGGAATAAATTTATCCGTTTCATATTTTTTTTCAAATTTCTGAAATTTATTTCTTTTTAATTTAAAATGTAATTTTCTTTTCCTTTTTTTTTCTCTTATTTCTTCTGATTGTACATGTTTTTGTCTCTTCCAAGTTTATCCATTTTATGGAATTATTTCGTCTTTATCAAATATTTTCATCACAGACCAAATGTCACATAACCGAATAAGTTTTACTTTAAAGCAATTTCAACGCTAGGGACGTATGCCCCCTTCCCCTCATCTATGACATGGGGTCCCCATGGAGAGACTAATCTTTAAAAAACAACCAAAGTGTTGATCTTTCTTAATCACCACAATCAAATAATTATCCTGTATTTATTTTAAGCATTTATTCAATAAGGAAGACATATTTTGAAAGGAATACTAGTTTTCAAATTTTACATCGAATTTCAAAGTAGTAAAAGTTTGATATAATTTAAGTTTAGGCTAGATTAACACATATGTGCAGTAATGTTTTTTTGTGTGTTTTAATATATTGTTACTATTAAAGGCTACCCTATATGATTTTCCCCACAAAATTTGAAGTAAAAATGCAGCTAAGGAGGCCTCCAAAACACCGCTTAAATCATCTCTTTTGCGACTCTAGTTAGACTCTGCTTCCAAGTTTCAAAATCTGTGTGGAAAATGTAAGTGTTTAAGCAAAATCTCTCATAGCTTTTTTTTTTTTTCAAATAGAAAAACAGACATTTTTTTTTTACCAAGAGCCACCTAACAATCTTAATGTTTGTTCCCCAGATCCGGCTGTCCTCTACCACCAATGGCTGAAACTTCAAAGAAGTTTTGACTTTTAATGTGATTTATATGCCAAATAATCATAGGAATTATTAAAAAAGGTTTCTTTGGAATTATTCTCTCTTCTCTATTTGCATAGAAACTAATACAACTGTGTTTCTTACTCTTTCTCCCCCTACCCAACTCCAGTAGATATGGTTCCTTCTATCTTTTCCCAAACCCCTCTCATCTCATTCCCACCCCTATACCGCAGTCTGTATTTTTTTAATTTTTTTTTATTGGGTGCTTTTGGGGTGCCTTTCTATGTGTGAGTGTATGACTGTAAAAGTGTAGTCATAAATATGACCATGTCATATTGCCAACACCCCAACCCCACCCTCCCTCCTCTATTAAATGTCTCATCATCACAGTCAGTGAATGGTTTTATATCTGGTCCCTTGTTCAGAAAATTACAAATAATAATAACGTCATTAATGGTCTTACTCTGATTGTCTCCCCTTTTTCCTTGTTACTTAAACCAACACCTTAATTATTCATAAACAACACGTATTGCCATGGAAATCTTTGTTCCATTAATCAGGAACCCGAACAACAAAACTAACAATGACACATGTCAGCGTGTTTAACATCAGTCTTTCTTGTACTACTTGATTTAAGTCACCTCTACTTGCCCCCCCCCCTACCCTCTCTCTACCTTCACTTACTCTTTCCTTTCTTTATTCCTTCTTTTTTATTTTCTCTCTCTCTCTCTCTCTCCCTCTCCTTTCTATACCATAATACATATTCCCATGAATTTAAAACAAATAACTAAAAATTCATCTTTTTTATATACAAATTTTTATTCATTTTTCTTTATTTCATTCTATACAGTATATTATGTATTAAGCTTTTTTATGCTATTGTTTGCACGGATAATATTACTAAACAGTCCATAGGACTGCATATAAGCGAAAACTACCACAAAGTGAACAATGAGACTTGTACATGTTCGAATCCTGTATGAGTCTCAGTTTTCACTTTGTGATAGTCTTTGCTTATATCCAGTCCCATGACTAAATAATCGCCTGTTTAATAATATTATTCCTGCAAACAATAGCATTAACAAAAACGGCAGCTTTATACATAACATACTCTATATTATCGGAAATAAATTTTCAATATTAAAAACATTATTTAATTCTACAAAAAATATTTTCAAAGATCCCAGTTTTATCTTATTTACCATCCTAATCTAGGTAATGGCAACACGTTTTGAGAAATATCACTCTGTACAAAGCCGACTTAATCAGCAGCATAAACTGTATCGTCAATATATTTATTACGGCTGAGTCAGAAGAGTCAATGCTAGGCATCAAATTTCAGGGAACTACTCTTCAACTTAGCCAATCCAAAGTACCATGTTATTTTTATATAAATATTAATGGGTACACAGTTTGAAAATGCAATCTCGGCCTTTTGGCTAAGATCAAAGTGTAGTATCTGTTCCGATGGATACTGCACGCCTGTCCTGTGCAGTTCTAGGAGGTCCACCATTGCTTACTGTCTGAGGCGCCCCTACCGGGGAATGCCGATGGGGCTGCCCAGGCAATTTTTGCAATGGCCAGAGTGCCCACCTCTCGAGCACTGGCTTTTAACCCCACTTGCTCGACCCGATCTTGGGTCACATCTTACTTGTGGGAGTAAGATAAAACTGGCCTTGTGCCTAACTCTGCGAGGAGTAAATAAAAATCTAATATATAACATCTTGTTGGATTTCTTAAGTCAAACCCAAATAGCATTTAAGCTGATAAATCAAACTTTCCTTTTGCCCTAGCCAATGTCCATTTGTTATTGTTGTATCATGTTATTGGTAATATAATAACGTACTTCGCTAAAATTTATTTTTTGAATTACTTAGTCTAGCTCAGACGACTGGTAATATGAACCATTTTTAAATCATAACCTAAAAATAAAAATTGCCAAGTGAGCTATTTTTAATTAAATAATGTAATTGGAGTTGTCTATATTACAACTAAAATGTTATTTCTTTTTCTGTATAAGTTTTAAAATGTGCAGACAAATTAAAAGATGATCGAGTCGGAATAGAAAATTTCGAATTTCTCTATTTTTAGCACTTTTAACTTTGACACGATTGAGAGCATAACTAAACGTAAAAAGCTAAGAGTGTTTTTAAGATTTGTAAGCCATAATCACTTGAGTTATTAACAGATGAAGTTTCTCTTAATAAAGAAATGAAATACAAGTCTACTAATGCTTTTTTGATGTGATTTTTTCTTTTATAGTTTGTGATTTGTCCACTTTGCCATTTTTTTTATACGTTCAGGCAAATTTTATTTTTGTATCATATATATATATATATATATATACTCTAGATGTACTTACTCAGTGTTGCCCGGGTGCAGTGAAGTCATTTTAGTTTTTAATTTTTATTTGTTTGCACATATTTTTTTAATTTTACAGAAAAAGAAATACAATTTTAGTTGTAAGGAACACAACTCTTTTTATATTTCTTCAATTAAAACTATGAGTTATTCCCCTTGCTGATTTTGATTTTTCGGTCATGAGTGAAAAATGTTTCAATATTACCAGTTGTCTGGGTGGGTGAAACAACATGATTTTTTAAATGAATATTAGCAAAGTATGTTATGATAGTTCCAATACAACAATAACAACTGACAATTTGCTGTCAGGATTAAACCGTGATCTGTCAACTTAAATGTTATTTAGGTCCAACTATAAACATCTCACAAGATAACTTTATATGTTAGATGTGTATGTGCGTGTCAATTTTTCTTTAATATACAACATAAAGTGTGCTGTCAAATTAGATGTTAATTTTCCCCAGGCAACGCTTGGGTTATTCCTACAAGTCAATCAATAAATGAAATAGTTAAAATACTTGAATACAAGTAAAAAGGGAAAAAAAGGGAATATCTCATGCTACTTACACGCACACATGTACACGCTGTGTGTTTAGAATGTGTACATAGTCAGATAGAGAAGTGTAACGGAAGTGTATATGCAAACCTAACAATGCTTTCAGGGTTAATAGCAACAAGATTTCCAAGATGTCAGCAACAAAGTGAGCCTGGTTATTGTATGTCTCCAGATACAAGCCAATAATAACCACATGCTACCTAAGTTTCTACAGAATATTGAGGGAGAAAGAAGAGAAAAAGAGCGTGTGAGTAGAAGCGAGGATCATTGCAGTCCAGTTGGGCCAGTTCAGTGCCTGAGGCAAATATGACAAACTGAGTTAGCAGGCAAGGAAAAGGATGGCTCCTGGGGGTAAGGTAAGGTCAAACTATTTGTAAAGCCAGCTGAAAACAAGGACGTGCAAACTCGGCAAGAATACAGTGGTGAGCCAGACAAATGATGGACAGGTTAGCATTGCCTCGGGGGCCACCGCAGCGGGGCTACATTGGCCGTGTCTGTGGGATGAGTGCATTTTTATCTCAACTCTACCTGCCCATCACTCAACACAACAGAATAAGAAAATATCATCTCGTTTAGGCTGCAGGTAAAATTATATCACCTTGCACTCTGACGTTCATGTGAAATCTTTATATATATATATGTATGTGTGTATCCACATGCACATACTACATATATATACTACTAATTCATTACTTATATATGCATACACATATATAATATAGATACATACAAGTGTATATATATATATCAATAATCTTCTTATATATATATATAAAACTCAGTGTATGTGTGTGTGTGTGTATGATGTTTGTATATTCCTTATAAAAAGTGAAGTTAGAGAATCTACATAAAATTTAAAAATGTATTATCGTGTAAAAATTACAGAGGAAGACAATAGAAATGTTCTCGGATCTTTAAGTGTACCCCTAAGGCATATGCCCCTTTAAAATTTGAAATATATCCGATTTTAATAAAATGTCAACCATATGTATAAGACATTAATTCAGAGATTTTTTCCAACATTTCAGCTTCTTGTGACAATATTAAGGGGCGAAATAGGAGGGGGGGGGGGCAGTAAAAACAAAGAAAGTAATATGGTGTTATGAGCATAGCGAAAAAGTACTCCCAAGGAACGTCGGGTCTTCCTGCTAGTAAATGATAAAATGTATTCAACTTTAACGCTTTACTGCAGTTTTACAATATTACCGATCATCACAAGTGTCTCAGAGTGGCATCAATCGATTGATACCAGTTGTAGACCCTTATGATGATCGATGATACCATGAACTGCAGTTATTATTTATTTTTATATAGCTCTACACAATAGGATATTGAGTCCTTTATTTGTCGAGATCTGCTGTCTTAATTCAGTTTTGTACTGATTTTTACAGGTTCGTTTACTTACATACATATATATATATATATAGATTTAGATTTTTCACTTATAAAATAGATCATTCAGTGAAGACCGGGGTTGTTCCAATAAAAAACAAGCTCGATGATACTCGATTACAGAGTACAGAGCATTTATATGTGATATATACATATATATATATATATATATATATATATATATATATATATATATATGTGATTTTATGAAGGCTTACCAAAGCATTCCTTTCAGGACACCAATGATCACCATTAAAGATATTTTTTCTTACAAATACTATAAATAGTATTTGTAAGAAAAAATATCTTTAATGGTGATCATTGGTGTCCTGAAAGGAATGCTTTGGTAAGCCTTCATAAAATCACATATATATATATATATATATATATATATATATATGCATACTTTTACATACACACATATGCACTATTAATTCATTATATATGAATAAACGTGTATTTACACAAGCTCATAGTATATGAGAGATCCTGGAGAATTTTCTCTCTGAGGTTAAATTGATTTGAAATGAAGTGTGAGATAATTGTGCTGGTGAAGGGGGAGGGAGCAAAAATGGTTGGGACAGAAATTGAGAGGAATATTGAATAAAGAAAGAAAAATACTCTAAAAATGACAGAGAAATAAGAGTTAGGCCTCCAGTGTCCGAAATGTTACCAGTAGTCTACTCCCGTTGAGAAAGGAAGGATATGATAAAAGAGGACATGGGAGTGAGAGCGCAAAAAGAGAGATAGATAGGGTGGGAGTGGTGGGTATCTTTTTTCCAAAAATGGCTACCTGGATGAACAGGTGCTGATTGTAAAAAATTGGCCTCGGGCGTTGGTACACAGAAAGTTAAAGTGCATCTCAATTTGTGTATTTTCAAGTTTGTCCAGCCGGGTTTCAGGTGACTTCTGCTCCACTATGCTGACCCTGGACATGGATACTTTTGTCGATGCTCAAATCTGTGTTTCTCATGAAGAGAAAAATACTAGAAAAAGAAAGTAATAGACAATGTAAGAAGTAAGATGAACATACGCAGACACACACACACACATATATATATATATATATATATATATATATACACACACACACTTAATATATAAATGTATGTTGGCCCTAAATAGCATTTAAACTCAAAAATCAAACTTTGATTCTGACTAGCCAATTTTCATTTGTTACTATTGTATCATGTTATTGGTAATAAACTAACATACTTTGCTACAATTTATTAAAATAAAATACTTTACGTGCTTTGGCAGTTTGCTAATGTCAGAACATTCTTAAATAGCTAATTTTTCTTTTTAGATGTCGAAGTGGAATAACTTATTTTTTTAGTAGATGTTAGCTTTCCTTATTTGCCTTTTTAACATAATTTGAACATAATGGATCCTAAGAAACGCCAGGTCGGTACACACACATATTATAGATAGATATGAATAATGAATGATAAAAATGCACTTAATATTGAAATATTTTAATTATTAAAAAATAGTTTTATTTTGAAGCAAGCAACAAGTAGGAATAAAATGTAAATTGTTCCCAATATCATGAGTTACCTGAATATATATTTATTTATACATACACATATTAATGGTACTTGTGTCCTGACATTGTCTGAGAAAATTGAAGAAATCAAGAATTGCAACCCTCAGAAATTGACTAGAAAGACGTTTTACCAAAAATGCTAAGACTTTATCCACGATATAAAAACTCGTTTACTTTGCTATTGTTCTTCTATTTTTAGTATGAATTTGAGTATCAGTGTGATAAATGGTCTAACTAGATTGTATATTTAAACAAGTCTGAATAAAATTGACAACTTTTGACTATTGGTCATCCCTTTAATCAATTGTTCAATTATATCAGGATAAAATTTTTAACAAGAAAACAAAAATTATTTACATGCAATTCCACTAAAAATTACATTTAAAGAAAAACGCATATTGAAGAAAATAATATGTGGAAAGTTGTTTATTTCTTAGTTGAATTTTGAAAATTATCGCAAATAACAAATAAAATTTAATTGTTCCTCAAAATTTGAATAAGAAATTAAAATGTATTTCAGAAATCGTATTGAATTGTTTCAAATTTGAGGTCATTTAAATGAGAATTGGCATTGTGAAATGTATTACATCTTTTGAAACATCCTGAAGCTTAAAAGGATTTAATTCTGTTCTTTGATAAAATGTGATGTATTCGATAGAAAAGAATATTTAAAAAATCTTTCTATATCATAATTTAACTATTTTAAAAAAATGAAGAAAAAGTTCTTCATTTTTGTGAGATGTGATAACTATTTTCTCCCACTGATTCTTCGTATTGTGAACTTTGAAAAAAAGCAACCATTTTCTTTTATAATTTATTCACTTTTTGTTGTTAAATTATGTTTTTATTTTTTTTCCAAAAATATTTGCAACGCGATCTAAATAAAATAAAATAATTTGAATATAATCTTTTTAGATATGAATACTCATAATTTAATTTATATAATTTAAGAAAAAGTGTTTTTTTCTTTCTAATAAATCTTTTTTTATTCATTCATTTTTTGGATTGATTAGTTAAAGAAATTTAACTCCAGGGTTAAGTGTGAGAAATTATTTCAAAGAAATGAATAGAATAAATAAATCTGGTTGCTATTTTTCTTCAATTCTTTTTCCTCAAATTTATCTTAAGACGTTCTCGAAATCTTAAAAGTAAAGAAAAGAAATAATTATCTTTGTACAATGATTGACAATTTATGATTTTCTTTCTACCAAACTGTCTGCTTGGCTGATAGCTTTTAGTTTGTTTACTTCAGATAAAATTCTATTTTCAGAAAGAAGTTTGTTTATTTGTTAGGGGGGGGGTATATTTGTCTGAATAGTATTTATTTTATTTTTTCCAAAATTTTCTCCTTCCACCAACACTTACTTCCAACTTCACAGAACTTCCGTAGAACCTGTCCACATTGATTTTCCCTTATGATAAAATAAATTGTATTTATTTACTTAATAATAATAATTATTATTATTGATATATTATTATTATCATTATTATTACATAGTGGTCGCATTGTAGTTTATTTCATGAAGAGGTATTTGTTAAAATATATCCATTGTATGGTTATAACTGTTTTGATCCAATCGTGTGTGTGTGTGTATTTCTAGCATCAACATAAAACCTTGAACGTTACACATTAAATAATTTTTTTTTTTACTATTCATCGAACATTTATTTAAATCAAAAATACAATAGCATAAAATAAAACAAAATTTTTAAATGATCATTTAAGTCAAATCCACCAGAATGCATTTATGTTTTCTCCTAAAGTCATTCATTTTAATCGTGTATTAATAGTTGAAAGAAAAAAAACAAATTACTTTGTGACTCTTCAGAATTTGAAGGCATTTAAACTGCTGAATAAAAAATCATTTCTGGCTTTAAAATTTTTAGAAAATCTTTATGTATTAAAAGATTGAAACATTCGGAATCTATTTACATCTGATAATTTTATAAATAAAGATGAAATTAACATTAGCATAACAAAATTAATTAGTTTTGTCCAATTAACAATTTAATAACAAAACAACTTTCAAAATAATTTTTTTTTTAAATAGTAATTTGGTAAAAAAAAAAATGCGAAACAAAAATTAAAGAAAAAATACTCCTAAGGCAATGCCGGATAGGTACAACTATTTCTTTGATAAAGCAGCCTACTTGATTTTTTAAAACTGCACCAGTTCCTGCTACAATGTATATGGGGTAAAATCATTATTTTTGTCCAAACCCAAATGCTCAATTTATTATACACAGTTTCTTCATGCATATATTTTTATGAAAAAAACATTTTTTTTTTGGAGCTGAATATTTAGTCAATTACTTGTCCTGTTTACTATATAAAAAAGAGAATAACTATTTATTTTAAACTGTTAAGTTTATTGAGTTAAACGCAATGATAATTAGAATTTTACTCACAAACTCTCAACGACAAAGTTCAGTGGTTAAAGTATTGGGCTAAACACCTCATTTTCACAAGTTTCTTTGCTTAGTCATTTTATTTCACACAATTTTTTTTTTTTTTTCAATTAATTGAAGAAATTTGATGACGCCAAAAATGAAGAGAATTGATTGCATCATTTTTTTAAAAGTCTAGTTTTATTAGTTTAAGAGTTTATATTCAAACAGAAGTATCTGCCTCTCTTAGTTGTATTTCCATTTCTCTCTTGTTATTTGTGAATACCTCATCGGCTCCGATCTATGATCGCTTCTTTAACTAAGTGATCATTTTACGTGTACTTTTAAGTAGATGACTAACTTTTGAAAGTAAATAACATTATTACACATAACTATGTCAACACTTCTTTCTAACGATATATGAATAAGATGCAATACCCTGATCAGGATGTCATATTTAACAAAATGACTAGAAGGGTAAAGCTACCCAAGAATTAATTCATGTTCAGTCTCCAAACTATTATTTTTTTCATGTTTAATTTTATGGGATCAAAGCATCCTGTGATCAAAATGATGGCCTTACACCCCATGTTTCATCAGTTTTATCAGCCCAGACGTTTAGGTTAAATAAATCAACTTTTCTTTTTTTTTTTTTAACTTATTTGTTTATTCATTATTGATCCCCCGATTTATAAAAATCGGGGGACTTACGTTTTTCTCCGCAACAATCCATTGAATTTCTCCAAAATTTTGCATGAAGTTGTAACTTTGGTCAGGTCAGAAAGTAACATTCTCCGATTTTTGAAAAAAAATCTGGTTAGCCCCCCAGCGGGTCAAAAGGCCCCGAAATGGCAAAAAATGACATTTTTTTGCCCCATAACTTTTCATCCATCCATTCAATTTCTCTGAAACTTGGCCAAAATGTGGAGGCAATTGTTCCTAATAGAAAATAAGTATCGCTGACCTTGGAAAAAATCTGGTTCGCGCCCCAGGGGGTCTAAAGCCCCCTAAAATGGTAAAAAATGACCCTTTTCTCCCATAACGTTTGATCCATCCATTCAATTTTTTTGAAACTTGGCCAAAATGTAGAGGCAATTGTTCTGGATATAAAATGAGCATCCTTGACCTCAGAAAAATTCTGGTTCGAACCCCCAGGGGGTCAAAGGGGGGGGGTCAAAAATGCCTCAAATTGCCCAAATTTATTGCATTTTACACTCGCCACATCGAGTCACATACAGGGGGGGGGGGGGAACCACGCACGCACGCACGCGTGGCGCTTGTTTACAATTGTATGTGTGTAGCTTTTTTTCAATCTATATGTTAAATCATGGAGTATATTATTCACTTTGCAATAAACTACACCTGAAATAATATATTATTATGTGTACTCACTAGGAGTTCTCACACAGGTCATCAGTGATTGCTCACCAACAGCGGGTGGTATTCTCTGGAGTCTGAGTGACAACAAGTCTCTTCAGATTTCCAGTATTCTCCACCTCTTTTTGATAGCCACCGCAAATAACCTTGCAGTATCACAACAGCCGTTTACCATTGATTTCTTGCTGACAAGGACTATTGGTCTTCTCTGGGATTTGGGTGGTAATAAGCCTCCCCAAGGTCCCAGCACTCTCTGCACTTCCAGTGGAGGTCTGGCTTGTGATGTCCCTCCTTGGTCTTCTCATCCTCCTTGACCCAATGCAAATATTTTGTGTGGTGTCAGCCTAGGCTGGTACCATTTTTTTTTTTGGGGGGGGGGCCTATTTCTGTTCATTAGTTAATTTTTGTGTCGTGTCAGTTGAGGCTGGTGTAATTTATTCGTAAAGTGATGTTTCTTGCATTTTCTGTTCCTTTGTTTGTGATGTGTTCTTTCTGTGGTTTTGTTTTCTTCCTGTTGTAGATTCCATGTGACCCTTTGTAGTATATGAGGGTTGGTTTCCGCATTCGAGGATTTTCCTTAAGATTGCATCTGTTTTGATCATTACCGTCCTTAGTATAGTTTCAATGATCCCTATAATTCCAGTTTCTCCCAATCTTTTTTCCAGGTTTTTTGGGATTGTTCCTAGTGCTCCTACGATTATTGGTATTATACTGACTTTCTTCATGCTCCATATTCCTTTCAGTTCTTTGGCTAGTTCTGTGTATTTGCTTCGTTTTTCCGTGTCTTTGATCTTCACTCTGTGGTCTGCTGAAACGGCAAAGTCTACGATTTTGCAAGATTTTTCTTTCTTGATTATTATAACATCCGGTCTTCTTGCTTGTATGAGTTTGTCTATTTGTATATCCATATCCCAGATGATTTTGTGTTTTTCGTTTTCCAGTACTGTTTCTGGTTTATGTTTGTACCATTTGTCTGCGTATTCAAAATTCAATTCTTTGCACAGTTCCCGGTGTATTGCTTTCCCCACAGTCATGTCTGTTCTTGTATTCTTTTTCGGCTAGTTTGCTACATTCACTTATTATATGATTTACTGTTTCGTCTCTTTGTCCACACAGTCTGCATTTACTGTTTTCTTGGGTTCTATCTATTTTAGCTTTAATGTAGTTTGCCCTAATTGCATTGTTCTGTGCAGCTATCAATAAAGATTCCGTTTTTCTGTTCAAGTGTCCTTTTCTTAGCCATGCCCAGCTATTTTCGTTGGTTTCTTCTCTTGTCAATCTTCTGAAGTGTCCATGTAGTTGTTTTTCTTCCCACTTTTCTTTTCTCATTTTGTTTCTTGTTTCGGTACTTCCCGAGTTGCTCATTGGAACGGTGTCTCTTGCTGCGGTGATAAGGATTTCCATGTGTTGAGTTATGTATTTCTCCAGCTCTTTTTTTTTTAGTCTTCCACACAATCTTCTATACTTACCAGTCCTCTTCCATGTTCCTTTCTTTTCATGTGGAGTCTGTCCGTATCGTCTTTTGGGTGTAGAGCATTGTGCGTGGTCATTAATTTTCTAGTCCTCTGGTCAAGGTGTCTGAGTTCTTCTTTAGTCCAACCTATGAATGGCCCAGAGTATCTTATTAGCGATACTGCTCGGGTGTTTATACCTTTTACAAGATTCCTGCTATATAATTTTGTTTCTAGGAATTTTGTTCTTCATAAGTATTCTTTTCCAACCTTCTCTTTCATTTCTGTGGATTTGATGGTGTCTGCTTCTAGAATTCCCAAATATTTGTAGCTATCCTGTTCGCCTAGCGCCCTCATTTCCTCTTGGTTGGGGAGTTCCATGCCCTCTGTTATCTCCAGTTTTCCTCTTTTTATTTCTAGTAGTGCATACTTTTCCATTCCGAATTCCATTTGGATGTCCTGACTGAAGATACTGGTCATATTTATCAGCTTTTCCAGTTTCTTTTTGCTTTTTGAAAATAGTTTCAGGTCATCCATGTACATCAGGTGATTTACTGTTAGTTCTGTCTGTAAACTTGTATCCGGCATCACATTTTCTGAGTATGTAGTTAAGTGGCATCATAGCTACTATAAACAGTAGTGGTGATAGGGAGTCTCCTTGGAAGTACCTCTCTGTATCTTTATCTCAGTCAGATGTTGTCCTCCGGCTGTCAGTTCCAGTCTCCATGTTCCCATTGCTTTCTTAATAAGATTAATTATCCTGTCGGGTATTTTGTATATTTTCAAACATTCAATTATCCATGCTTGAGGGATTCTGTCGTAAGCTTTTTTGTAGTCAATCCATGCCATGGATATGTTCTTTTTTCTGTTTTTTACCTCTTTCAGGATCTTTTGATCGATGTATAGCAGGTCATGTGTCCCTCTTTTCCCTTTTACGGCATCCTTTTTGTTCTTCTGGGAGTAGTCCACGTTTGTTTAGGGATTGGTAGATTTGTTCTCTCAGTTGTGCCGTCAGGGTTTTGGCTATTATTATTATCATTATTATAGCAAGTGGTGACCAATGTTCAAGCTATAAAGGTCAGCACATTGGCTGTATGCATACATACTGATGAGTCTTTATTCAACAAAACATTTATCTGTGGATCTAAAAATACTTATGTAAAAATAAATAATTACGGTAGAAAGAGAAGTTTTCTTACTAGTAAATACAGAAGATTCTTCCCCTTGAAAACGTGATTACATAAAATAACTATGATGAATTTCTTCTCCATCAATGCAATTGTTTCATTGGCCAAGGTAACTAGGTGGTTAGACCTTAACAGCCAGTGGGCACTGAGGTCCAAGGTCGGCATGTTGGCTGTATATAGAGCCACACTGATGAGAACATGTCTGTGGATTTAAAAATAACTATGTAAAAATAAATAATTAATATATATATATATTATATATATAATATTTATTAATATTAATTATTATTACCTACAGACATCAATGTTTCATGCTTACACAATCTTCAGTGTAGGGATGTTAATTCACATCGGTCGGAAGGCTCAAAGTCAGTTTCCAAGTTGCCACTGACTCATAGTCAGGTATCTTTCCTCTCGGCCATCATCAACTAGCATGGAAATTAGGAGAGATTGAACTTTATAAACGCCAAATCAGCGAGGGATACAGTGAACAGAGGAACAGGATTCAACAACAAAGAAGTTGGAATTTCGCATTTAAACCATAGTATTACTGCTCATTATTAAATTCTCTCTGAGTGCACCAATATAATATTTTTAAAAACATACTGTATTTATATATATATATATATATATATAAATAAAGTATGTTTTTTGTTGTTCCTGTTTGATTTCTTAACATCTGTTTAAAGAATGTTGCCATGCGAATAATAATAGTCTGTAATGTGTTGGTAACACTTCTGCCTTTTCATTTTCTTATTAGACCAGTTCTGAAGCATTATGATTCTAAGAATTTCACATCCAACCTATTTATTTTATAAAAAAAATTACAATAAAAAGGCCATATCTTTTAAATATATACAATGTATTAAGAAAAAAAAATACATTTTAAAGATAATAAAAATAAGCCTATCTCCTCCCAACCCACACTGCCATCTCTGGCAGACATTTATATTCGTGTTATGCACCCACCTGTGAGTTCTCTCGTCAAAGTGGGGGGAAAAAATATTAGCAAAAATGTTTATATGTCTTCATGCATTAAGAAAGTTGTTTTTTTTTGTTTACATGTTTTTTTTTCTTGTGACTTTGTAGTTCTATCATACATCATCCGTCCATACCCTCGCTATTCTCATCATCCTCATCCACGTTTCTCCGCATCCTTTTCTACCCACTCAATAAACAAGGAAAACATTACTTTTTTTACCTATACGTTTTTATCATTCTTCATTCATATAATAACTTATTTTTATACTTAGACTATTTTTATTATTTCTTTTTTTATTTTAATTAATTTTTGTAATGCCAAAGTTTATATTTTATTTTTATACTTATTTTTTTTTTTATTACCTTTTTATATTTTTTTTTAATAATAATACACACACTTTTGTTATGTTCTTTTTTGTTGCTTTCTTTTATTCAGTTTTATTTTTTTTATTTTGTTCAACTTCTATTACTCTCCTCCATTTTCAGTTTTGAAGTTAGCTGTGCTGTCATAAGCAAATAATGAAGCAGACCATTCCAGGTCAAGGTATAAGTTTGGTTATGCTTCCAGAAATAATAATAATAATAATCATAACCATAACCATAAATAATTCTATTCCTGCTAACCATCTGCATGGTAACAAAACTAAATCAGATCTTTATCACTTCCAAAACTTACTGACATACTAACGCATTTGATTCCCAAATCTTTGTCGTTGGGCCAGCTCGTTATAACCATACTTTCGCTATTGGAATGCCATTGAGAATAGATGAAAAAAAACAAAAAACAAACAGAAATGATGTGCATTTTGCCAACTGGAAGATAGCAAATATTTTGGTCCCTCTGCCTCTCCATACAACACTTTTTGCTTTTTTAATTTAAATTTTTATTGGCTTATACGCACGATGCAACTGGCCTGAACATTTTAAGTCTACAAGCTGTCAAGCTTATTGATCTAAAGGAGATTAAGATGTTTGTTTTCATATATATATTTTTTTTGGTTGAATTTGATTTAATATCAAGAACCACAGCTACCATTTTTCTGAATCTGCCTTTTATTTCTGAAATACACTACTAACAATTTTGCTTTTATACTTTTTTGTGTTTTTTAGCATAAATTTTCTAAGTCAGAGGAAAAAAATGTATCAAAAATTAGTCACTTTATTCTTTGTAGCAAACAGCATTAATTCAAACAGACATTTTCTACGTTAAAAGTTTTTCTTAGAAGTTTTTGAATTAAGAGATTGTTGTTTTTAATATTTATATTTAGACTATTGTTTGCGTTTACTTAAAAAGCTTTTTTTACATTTATGATATTTTGTTATAGAAGTGTAACATACTATGTTAGCCGTAATATCTTTTTGAAGTAAGTGTTAGGTTATTTGAGTCTGATCGACAAGGTTTAACCCCAGATTCATCTGGGCTCATGATATAAAAGCAATAAATGGATCAGTTGATTTTAGTCATATGACTAGAGATATTTAAAATGATAGTTAAAATGTGTTGCTGATGAGAATTTAGAGATAAGACACATTTAATATCAGCTCCTAATAGGGGATGCTCATACGCATGTGAGGAAGATCCAGCTAGAAGCAACTCATAGTGAAGGAATGGATCCAATAGATAAGTGTAATTAAATAAGTTTTAAGATTTTGATTGTTCATGCAATAAGGACAAAATACATTGTCCAAGCTTCCTGTTCACGAGTAGTATACAGACCCGTGTCACTCCCAGGTCCGAAAGATGAACAATATTAAGAAGAATTAAAGAGATGCAAGTCTATGAGAAACAATAACATCTGATATTGCTGATCATATCTAGGCGAGGGGAGATCACTAACACCTATGAATGAGAGGTTCTAATTGTGGTTAGAGAGCAATACTGAAACATCATTCAATTAAGGAATCAGATCAAATGTTAGTACAATAAGTTAGTCATCATAATCTGACTATGCACATGGACAGCTTGTGCAAGATTTTAATTAAGAATACAAGAGTTAAGAAGGCCACTACCAGTTTCAGTTAGAAACAGTAATAACATTTGACTTAAGTCTTTTTTAATGGAAACATCGAAGACATCAAACAGATCGGTTAAGTGAACATGGGTATTTTTGAATCCTAGCAAAATGAACATACCTTTTACTTTGTTTGAAAACGCATTACAATTGAAGAGAAAGAATCAACTCTCTCAGTGAAGAATCAATTTGCTGGGTGTTCTCTTTTAGATGTTTCTGCAAAAGAAAGAGTCCACTCTCTCTTATCCTATACTTTTCTGTAGAAACTTGCCTTTAAATTTCCAAAACAGCAGAAAACCTCTTAAACCGTCAAAAAGATAAAGACATGATGCAATAAATTTGGATAGAGGAGCAACCATTGTTTGACTCTATAAATTGAATAGCCAGTTCCAGTTTTGCATTTTGCATTTCCAAGAGTGTCGCACAAATTCAACATGCATCTGTAAGATAGCCCTTCAGTACAATAGCTAAAACGTTGTGAATATATTTTTAAAAAATCTAAAATAATGACACTAGTTTGAATATAAATAATACAAACATTTTCCCCTATTCAAAACCTGTCTGTATCATCAAACTGAAATGTTAACCTATCCTAACAAGTTAATGATTATTGATATTAATAATCAAAGTTTAGATTTTATCCTTTGGCTTTGCTGTCGAGAGTTGGGTATATTTTGTTATCGTCACTATACAATTTAATGAGGGGAAAAAGTTGTATGTAATGAATGATGTTTTATTTATCCAATCATTATTCAATTTTGATTTTTTTTTCTTTCAATTCTACTTATTTAAAAATATTATTCACATCTAATTGGGAAACCTTGTACAAACATTTTGAAATATTGTGGAGGGGGTAGTGTATATACCACCATTCTCTCTCTTATATATATATATATATATATATATAATGCAGCATTTTAAATTTCATATATAATTTTAGTAACCACTGTACCTTTGAATAAGCCTATAATAGATAAAAGCATTCTTACCGAAAGCTAAAACTGCTTATATGAATTACTGTATGCAACTTTGAACTATGAATTCATCTCACATTTAAAGTCAGTAAAATTCTAATAAGAAAAAAAAACGAAATCAATATTTTTTCTATATTATCTTGAGTTACCAACCAATTAGCTATGACAATACGTTATTTTAATTGGATTATTAAAATATATATGTAAGTATTACATACGTTAATAATACACCATTTTATTCTAGATTATATTTATTATATCTAACATATCCAGTCAGATTTTCAAATAGCATTTAAGTTGACAAATCCAAGTTTCTTTCCGATTAGTTAATTTTCATTTGTTATTGTTATACCATGTTATTGGCAATATAATAACGTACTTAGCTGCAATTTATTTTAAAAAAATACTTAGTCTGCCCCAGAAGACAGCTAATATAGAATATTTTTATATAATCAACTAAAAATAATATCAGTAAAGGGATAACTCATTTTAAATTGAAGAATATAATAGAAGTTGTCTACTTAATGTTTAAGAATGTGTAAACAAATAAAAATTGAAAAAAACTAAAATGACTTCACTGCATCCTGGGTAATACCGGGTAGATAGAGCTAGTACTTACACATTTTGTAAAGTGTATATTTATTATGACAGCAGCTGAAATACTCATGTGCACCTGGTAAGCAACTATAACTCGAATCTTAAAAATTACAGCTCCATGGACTTTGTTTTTATATTTCAGTTATAATTGTTAAATAGTGTTTATGATTAAGTATTAATATTATTAACTGGGATAACTATCTACGCCACCAATTAATTCACCCAGAAGGAAAATTAATTTGCAATGTAACCCTCCCTTGGTGAGTATTGATTTACTCCTCTCCAGGAGTTAGGCACAAGGCCAGTTTTTATCTTACTCCCACAAGTAAGATGTGATCCAAGGTCGGGTCAGGAAAGTGGGGTTTAAAAATTGCCTGGGCAGCCCCGTCGGCATTCCCCGGTAGGGGCGCCTCAGACAGTAAGTAATAAACTTACTCCTCCCTAAAGAGGGGAGGCGAAGCCTGGGAGGGTGGAACTCCTAGAACTGGACAGGACAGACACATAAACCGGCATAAATCAAGCCCCGAAGGCCAAGACAATACCAGTCTATGGGGTGCAGTATCCATCGGAACAGATACTACACTTTGATCTTAGCCAAAAGGCCAAGGTTTTATTTACTCCTCCCCAGGAGTTAGGCACAAGACCAGTTTTATCTTACTCCCACAAGTAAGATGTGACCCAAGATCGGGTCGGGAAAGTGGGGTTTGAAAAGCCAGTGCCTGAGAAAGTGAGCACTATGGCCATTAAAAATTGCCTGGGCAGCCCCGTCGGCATTCCCCGGTAGGGGCGCCTCAGACAGTAAGCAATAAACTTACTCCTCCCCAAAGAGGGGAGGCAAAGCCTGGGAGGGTGGAGCTCCTAGAACTGCACAGGACAGGCGTGCAGTATCCATCGGAACAGATACTACACTTTGATCTTAGCCAAAAGGCCAAGAAAAAAGGCCACGGTAACGACAATCAAGAAAAACGTGCTGAGTACTTAGGTCTACAGGTGATTGGACAGTGAAATCGCAATTGGTTAATTATCTCATGCAACCTTGCTCAGGACCAGCATGCACGAGCCACCATGGTCCAGGGCAGAAGCAAGCTCAACCCAACCAGGGTGGATGCCGTTGCAATAACTACCCATCTCAGAACGGGTTCAAGATACTGGCACATGCTTAAGAACTTTAATCAGTTCAAAGAGGTCCATACACCAAAACACACACACGCATATATATATATATAATAATAATAATCTTCAGTCACTTCATTTTCACAGGTAATGCAAAACAAAAATTAAATTATGAATACTTCTGGGTAACGCTGGGTCAGGTCAGCTAATATATATATATATATATATATATATATATATATATATATATAATGAGAGATAGATTATTTAGAATATATTTGCGTAATGTATGATAAGTTAAAGCCTTAAATTGAATTAATCTAATTGATAAAATGTGTATTGAAATTCTCCTTTTTATATTTCATATCATTAATAATAATTCTTTTAAACTATCTAATTATATAAATGCAAATTAAGTCAGTGATATATATATATATATATATATATATATTCGATTTAGTGCATATTTCCGTGTTCTATCTTCCCATTTTTGTTTACCAGTGTCTGTTCTTCAAAAGAACAAGCATGAAAAATAAAATAAAAAATAAAAACTAGCAATTCTTGAAATGCATGGCATCTTCCTTCCTCTTCTTCCCTCCTGCCGCCGATCTCTTATCCCCCCCCCCCCCGATTCCCTGGGGGCTCCTGTCGTTCCTTAAGCGTTTTTCTCCTGGCAGGCCCTTAACGCAATTTCCGTCTTTCAACTCTTGATGCATTCAATTTTGTGCATGTAGCCATGAAAACAGCTTCAGAAAGACTATCCTGCTATTTCCCTAACAGCATGAAGAAGGGAGGTGGGTGGTTTGGTTGATAGATGTGTGGGTGGGTTGTTTGGTTGGGGTGGTAATTTACATGAGAACAATACACCCACCTGCCTCCGCCTGCGTCATTGGCCTACCTCTACCTGCCGATTTCTCTCCTAGGACCCAGTGGGCAGGAACCTTGCTTGTTATTCTTGTCTGCAGTGCAGGATGATTATGAAGAACAAAAAAAAAACTAAGTCTTGAGAGACTGGCAGGAATTGTCTGATTCACTGATGAGGTCTGTTAGTTCTTGATTCAAAGAAAGAAAACATTTTTTTTTAATTTTCCTAAATATGACTTCTTAATCATTGAGCTGGTGCAATTCATGTTGACTAGCTTACCATTTAGACCTGTGGTTATTAGCCATTTTTATTGATATATCTATTAACTCTTAGTTTTTATTTTGCTCTGGTGATCCGAGATAGCCATCCAATGATTCAAAAATCCTATTTTACTTAATAATTAAGCTAGCTGATTTATCTAGTGTCAATATGTTTAAACATATATTTATTTGTGTGTGTGTGTGTATATATATATATATATATATATATATATATATATATATATATGCACACATATATATATATATATATATATATATATATGCACACACAGGTATTCTGCTATGTAATGGTAAGTTAATTCCACTAAAAAAACTTTATGTCTACAATCCTTATTCCTATTTTGATTAAAACTCATTAAATGAATTTGATGCTAGAAAAATAAAAGGTGTTAAGAAGAAAGTAAAATTCAAGGAATTTTGTTTAGTTGGTGTATAATAACTATGGGCCAAGTTTCATGCAAATTTCAGTTGGAATTTTCAAATCGGAGTTTGTGCTCATATTATGCCACCTAACAACCCTTTAAAATACTCCAAAGATAACTGAAATTTTGGGAATATTTATTAATTGATATCTAATATCCATATTATCCGTTTTGTGTATATAGCTGATACACTCAACATCACCTTAGTGTCAAATCTGCTCGAATACTACTGCACTAAAATAGAAAATATTTATTCCTAAAGAAATTTATGTCATTTTGTTTCAGATTTCACAAATGCAGTGTCATTTTTTGTTTGTGTGTTTTTTTTGTTTTTTTACTCGTTATTACTATATCTTATAAGTGAACCCTAGTGTTCCCAAATGACGTTGAGGGCCAATTCTAATGATTAGCTTCCTCATAAAATGTTATTGCTACTATATGGAGTCTTATAATCGACAAGAAAACAAACTCTTTCTTATATATATATATATATATATTGCTTCTAAAATCGTCCAATAAACTCGGCATGAAATTGGAAGTTGCATGTTTATTTGCTTATTCATTCTCAGTTATTTTTGTTTTTAATTTTTTCTTCCACTTGTGCGCTTATGATTTTACATTGACTGGTTGCACACAAACCCATTATATATATGAAAATCATAGATAACCAACCGATTTCTTCATTTTTGTATTTTTCCCCCTTATATACTTATATAAAAAAATGAGTTTCATTTAAATTACTGTCATCATTCAAAACCCACCCTCCACCAAACTTATATATGAGAATAGATCAATAAACCTTTAGTCTAAAATGTAAGTATTAACATTGTATAATGCTTGATAAATATCATTAATAATCCTCACAGAATTCATTGATAATGAAAGATATGCTGAGAAATGAATATTTTTGTTAATTGGCAATATTTTCAATTTCCATATTTGTTCTTATTTACATTATTTAAAAGTGTCGACAAAAAGATATTCTAGAGTGAATTCTGCCTAGGGATTGAATTGATAACTTAAGAAAAAACTTAACTGATACAAAATATTTAAAAAGCATACAAATGCAAAATTAGAATAGTCTGCGTTCAGTTAAAAATTTGCAGAAGATTAGGGACTGGAAACAAAGAGCACATCAAGAAAGACAGAGAGAACAACGTTGCGAATATAATAACAACCATGATGAAGATAACAGTCTTGAAACATTGTGTGGCTTTATGTTCAGAAGATATATATGATTATAATCACGTTCAGACACAGGTTCCCATAAAATCACCAAAGTTGAGCAATATTGTGCCTAATCAGCACCTAATGGGTGACCATTTTGGAATACCAGGTGTCATATGTAAAATCTCTTTGTAGATCTGGAGGAAGGTAGAGTATAACTGTTGCAATCAAATAAATATGGACAGAAAAATCCGGTGGGAATCCTGCTTTAGTGGGATGAATACAAAAATAAAAAAAAGATGTTTTTGTAGGTCAATTGGAGTTTTTTTCCTTCGGTTTTATTTATATATATATATATATATATATATATAATCCTCCACTCTATAATAAAAACCAATGTGTATTTATTTGTATATAAATCCGTCCTGTCACACAAAAGTTAGTAAGTAAAAAACATGCCTTTTCCTAACCCCCGGATGAAACCATTTCAAGTGGTAAAGGGAAGCAACAACGCAAATAGCAAGTCAGACAACCCCACCACCTGAAATGAATTCACAAAGAAATCCTTCACTCTGAATCAAAGATCAACACTGTTTTGTTTTCTTCTTTAGGTCATCAAAAATGCTAATAATTTATGTATGAAAAATTAAAGTACTGACATAATTCTACGATTTTATATGAATATTTTTGATGGAGGGTGTACACTAGTATGTAACTATTTTATGACTGAATTAACAACAATCTGTTTGTGAGAAGGTTCTATAATAGCTTTACCTTTATATCTACATCTATCCGAGGGCAAAATTTAACTATTATCCTTGACCTATACTCTAGCCATTCTACAGATTCACCAGGCAACTAAAAGATGAAGTTGGTTTAGTCAGAAGCAAAACATCGGTTGACAGACAAAGCGTCGTTGTTGTAGGATTTTAATTTCCTTGTCATCATCTCCTTTTATGGATCATCACACATTTTATCGGCAGCCTTCTCACCCCCCCCCCCCTATTCTACTAAAGTCATAGATTGTGTTTATATCCATCAAAATTACATCACTGTAAATCAATTGATGCTTGTGTTTACAATGTCCTCTTGCTTCAGGTAGCCTGCCCCCCCCTCTCTCTCTCTCTCTTTATTCTGTTTTTTTTTTTTTTCTTTTCTTTTTTGTATCCGAAGCTGTCGAAGTCCAAGCCGGGCTTCTTTCTTTATTCGTGATATTTATCACCCCTTGTCAGCCATTTATCTGCACAATAACCGACTTGGCTGGTAGCAAAGTGTTTCTTATTGCGTCTACGGTTACAGTGTCAAATCTGTGTTACCTAATGCTATTAGGATAGAGACAAGTGAGTCGAAGAGGTTTCCATACCATCTTCTCTACCTGTTCGAATCATCTTCAACACAGGAGGCAAAGGTGGCATGCACTGATGAGGAGGAGTTCCATAACTTTAAACTTCCTTGGTGTATAATATCGAAGACTAATGGTAAAGGCAGCAGTGGTGAGAGGGAGGTTATGAGTATCTCTTTGACTCATTACCGTTCTTATTATTCATCTTTTGAGATTTGATCTTCTGCCACTGGCCTTTTACAAATGATTGGTGTATCAAGACGCTCTTTCCGTTTTTTTCTTTCTTTTCGTTCCCGCTTTCTGCTGATACGATACCGGCTTTTAAAAGTGCAGCCTACCTTTTTATCATTTTTTTTTTTTTTTATCATAATCCAACAGCGTTCATACCTTGAACAAGATGCACCGGTGCGTTTACCAATGAAAATACTATTTTAAGTAATTTTTTAAACCGTTACTCTGCCGAATAAAAGTAATTTCTGGCTGGAATTAAAGTTTAAAATTCAATGGTTCATTTGTGCTCTTAACCCAAAGAAAAATATTGTGTCATGTGCCACTGTTTTACCAAAGAACCAACTTCATCTTAGTTTTTTTTTTCTTTCTATCTACTCGCTTACTGCACCCCATACTGGTGTTGTCTTGGCCTTCGGTACTTGATTTACGCCGGTCGTTGGGTCTGTCCTGTGCAGTTCTGGGAGGTCCACCTTCCCAGGCTTTGCCTCCCCTCTTTGGGGATGAGTAAGTTTGTTGCTTACTGCCTGAGGCGCCCCTACCGGGGAATGCCGACGGGGCTGCCCAGGCAATTTTTAAACCCCACTTTCCCGACCCGACCTTGGGTCACATCTTACTT
Source organism: Sepiola atlantica (assembly GCA_963556195.1). NCBI lineage: Eukaryota > Metazoa > Mollusca > Cephalopoda > Sepiida > Sepiolidae > Sepiola > Sepiola atlantica. The sequence goes on from OY744527.1 coordinate 128,428,328, forward strand.
GTGGGAGTAAGATAAAAACTGGCCTTGTGCCTAACTCCTGGAGAGGAGTAAATCAATACTCGCTTTTTCTATCATCCTCCTCCTCTCTCTGTCTCTCTCTATTTATGTATTTCTCTTTATTTTTTATCCTGATAAACTTGTTCTATGATTTAAAAAAATCAGGAAAATCTTACAGAATTATTGAAATCAAAATCAAACGAACAATCTAAATTCATTTTTTTTTTTTTATTTGAAGATCATTTTTTAGTATAGAACCGTTTTCTCATTTTCTCAACTACTCATATAAAAATAGACACCCTGGTTATAATGTCAGTTTATGAAACCTATTTATTTGTTTTTTTATTATTATTATTACACCCCCTCCCAAGTGGTTATCTTTTATTTTTAGAATTATGTTTAGTCTTATTTCTGTGTTTTGTTGTTTTGTTTCAATCTCTCCCCACCCCCACCCCCCTTCTCTCTCAAGCCATGAGAAAGGAACAGAGTTGACTTTGTAATTGTATTCCAATGAAATGCTGGGTCAGTGAATTCTTCATTTGATTGCTTGTTAACCTGGATTAAGTGAGGAGATCACCTTGTGAGCTGTATCAGCAAGTCATCATGGAGGGCAGCAGCCCTAACAATGATAGCAGCACTTCGAAACATTCATGGGTCATTGCTTCAATATGATGATGATGATGATGGTGGTGATTAGTTAATGACAAGTGCTACTTAATTATGCAGGGTCCCAGACAAGTTACTCTGACTGCCTGCTTGGATTCATAGTTTCACTCCCCCCCCCCCCCTAGTGCCACCCATGACACAACTTCTTAGAGTTGGGAAAAGAAACATACCTTTTAAAACTTTTATTAAAAGCTAGGGATGCTATAATGTGATAGATTGATCCCTTGGGGCGGATGGGGGGGGGGGGGTAAGAAATTAGATGATGATAATACAGGGAGTGCACTGGAGCATCAAAAATACTAATTTTTTTGTTTCTCACCTTTTAATAGCCACTTCCACTAGTATCTCAATCGACAATGGATACCCCCTGTAACAGTGCCTGCATGGAGAGTCTATAGTGAAGCAATGGTTGCAAAATCTTCAACCACATATCTGCTGACTTGGCATTGTCAGAGTTCAGTGGCATGGAGAAATCCAGAATAACTGAAAACAATGGTTGAATAAGCAAAGAAAAATCGGTTTTATTTCAGAACTTAACTTTTCCTAGATTAGTTGCACAACCAAGGCTTGAGAGTCTAGTCTTCCCTACTATTTAATCCATAGCTGGAGGGAGGATGTATGGATTCATACCTCTCCAAAGTTTATTAGTAAAAGTGATGCAGTAGCTCTGACAAAACTCGAATCTAGCACGCTGAGCCTAGTCTGCACCTGTAAACATGCCACGTCTACATATTTATATAAGAAAGAGAGAGAGGGATAGTTGTAGGACTCATCTATGCGGGATAAAAGTTCATAACTAAAATGTTAAACTTTCTGAAAACTAATCGTTTGTAGAAGATCTCGAAAATGTATCTCTTGAACAATGTTGACAAATACAGATTCAAATGAAAATGTGTTACCATCTTTCATAAAAATTGTCAATCGATGATTGATTTTGTGAATCAGTGTATTTTATTCAACCACTGATTGTTATGAAGTATTTAGCGGCATGACCCCCCCCCCCTCTTGCACTTATTAAACAGTTTCAAAAGGGTTTTATTCAACGTTTAATAAGTGCAATGGGTTCATACCCCCAAATACTTCATAACAATCAAAAACACTGTCATGATAAACTGTTTGAAAAAAAGAGCTTCCACAATTCAAGTTAGAAAAGTTGTGAACTTTTGGGAATTAAGATCCCATTAGAGGATATTAAAGTGGTCACATTTTGAGAATATGTATTATTTTGTGACATTTCTCTATGATTTAAATCTCATTGAAATCAGAAGTTCAAGTAGAGACAATCTGCATTGGTATGAAATAATTGTAACCAAATTTCACATTCAAATATCTAAATTTTCAAAGTGGTAATGGGTGGGATTCAAATGGACAAAAGATTGGTTACATGTTTTACATTGTAGATAATCCTGAGCGACAGAGCGTAACCCTGCTGGTCTTGTTAATCTTTTTGTGCAACAAACAAATAATTTCTATGTTACTTGAAGCGGGGGGGGAGGGGGGCTATGGTGTTTATGGAAACATGAAAAACGGACATACATCTAAATGACTCTAGTATTTAATATTTATATATTATTATTAATGGTGGGAATTTAAGAGAGAGAGAGAGAGAGAGAGAGGGAAGGCCAATAAATTATGTAAGTAAATCAATTGTAATTAATAATATTTCTGTATGTCATATAAATCTTTCTTGGAAGTAAAATAAATCTTTCTTGGAAGTAAAATAGAATGTCTCCATCTTTATCATTGTACTTTTGGCATTTTAGCTGGAGAAACCAACGATTAAGCGATTGAGGTATTATTTTTTTTAATTGGTCATTAAAAATACATTTTCAACCCTTTCTTCTCTTTCCCCCCCCCCCCCCCCATTCTTTGGTGGAAAATATTTATACAACGATTTTGAAACTATAGCTGGCCAATTGCCACCTCAAATAGTGTCTCATTTTTATTTGCTTTATTTTTGTATATATATATATGTGTGTGTGTGCGTTTAGTATTTGCCGTTTATTTTACTCTGTCCCTTGTCATTTTTTTCTTATCTCTCATTTTCTCTCCCTTTCTGATTACACAATTGTTTTTTATCTTTCAGTTCATTCTGTCTCATCATATCTCTCTTCTCTATGGTCATATCTCTTCTCTATGGTCATATCTCTCTTATATTTCTCTCTTCCCTTTCTATTGTCATATCACTGTATATCTCTCTTCCCTTTCTATTGTCATATCACTGTATATCTCTCTTCCCTTTCTATTGTCATATCACTGTATATCTCTCTTCCCTTTCTATTGTCATATCACTGTATATCTCTCTTCCCTTTCTATTGTCATATCACTGTATATCTCTCTTCCCTTTCTATTGTCATATCACTGTATATCTCTCTTCCCTTTCTATTGTCATATCACTGTATATCTCTCTTTCCTTTCTATTGTCATATCACTGTATATCTCTCTTCCCTTTCTATTGTCATATCACTGTATATCTCTCTTCCCTTTCTATTGTCATATCACTGTATATCTCTCTTCCCTTTCTATTGTCATATCACTGTATATCTCTCTTCCCTTTCTATTGCCATATCACTGTATATCTCTCTTCCCTTTCTATTGCCATATCACTGTATATCTCTCTTCCCTTTCTATTGTCATATCACTGTATATCTCTCTTCCCTTTCTATTGTCATATCACTGTATATCTCTCTTCCCTTTCTATTGTCATATCACTGTATATCTCTCTTCCCTTTCTATTGTCATATCACTGTATATCTCTCTTCCCTTTCTATTGCCATATCACTGTATATCTCTCTTCCCTTTCTATTGTCATATCACTGTATATCTCTCTTCCCTTTCTATTGTCATATCACTGTATATCTCTCTTCCCTTTCTATTGTCATATCACTGTATATCTCTCTTCCCTTTCTATTGTCATATCACTGTATATCTCTCTTCCCTTTCTATTGTCATATCACTGTATATCTCTCTTCCCTTTCTATTGTCATATCACTGTATATCTCTCTTCCCTTTCTATTGTCATATCACTGTATATCTCTCTTCCCTTTCTATTGCCATATCACTGTATATCTCTCTTCCCTTTCTATTGTCATATCACTGTATATCTCTCTTCCCTTTCTATTGTCATATCACTGTATATCTCTCTTCCCTTTCTATTGTCATATCACTGTATATCTCTCTTCCCTTTCTATTGTCATATCACTGTATATCTCTCTTCCCTTTCTATTGTCATATCACTGTATTTCTCTCTCTATCGTCATATATTTCTTTTGCTCTTGCCATATATCTCATTACATGTCCCTCTCTCTCTCTCTCTCTGTGATATCTTATGTCTCTTTCTCTCTCATCTCAAATCTCATCTTTTCTTATCCCGTTTGCTTTCTCTCACACCACTCTCTCTCTCCCTCTCGTATTTAAGTTCTATACTAATTAAGGCCACCTAATTTTTGAGTGATTAACTTTGAATATTGTCTTTCATGTCGAATGACTCACAAGAAATGTATCTTGATTGACAGGAATTAGCCATGGAATGGATCTACAAGTAATAAATCCATACCCATTAATCCAATGTCTGCGATAGCTGATCCACTATAGGCCTGCCTGCTGGGGGTCAATATTTGCCCTTCTTCCTCTTCGCAGCAAAATCTTTCAAAACTGTGATCCATATCAAATGAACGCTTTCCCTTGCTGCAGCTTCCTTGCGCAATTGCTGCTGACAATACAAACTTGCACCCTCGCCAATGTCCCAAGATTGCTTCACCATTCTTCAAAATCACAGACTGTCTGCTAGCTACAATCAGTATGTACTAGCTACTCACCATACAACTGACATATTAAACCTGATTGGCAAGAAATCGCAAAGGTCATTACTTTTTCAAGCACAATTTTCTTGGTCATATTCTAGTTCCTATATTGAAGCTCTCTCATTTTGATTTCGATATTCAAGATGTGTTTTCTTCTATGATTCTTCGATGGACTAAGTTTGAATAGGATGACAATTTGTTAACATCTTTTATTGAGTTAACAAGAATGAGCACTAAGTATTTTTTATTTTTTTGAGAGAAAAATAATTTTTTTTGACCATCCTTGGTTTTCATTGGTCATATATATATATATATAATATATATATATATATATATATATATTATATATATATATATTATATATATAATGTTGGTGTGTGTGTCAGAGTTTTCTGCTTCCCCAGAACATATATATATATATATATATACCAATTATGAATGTCTCCGGGTTCGTTAATAGCACAAAAGATTGAGACCATTAGGACTCGATGGTATTTTCCTGTCTAATTAACAATCTAAACACTGGTTATTGACAGTCTTTTCTTATAATAATGATTACAACTTTCAAAATATAATTAATTTTCTGATAAAACTACTTAGCACAATAGACTGTTTTTTTGTGATGTAACCACACATTTATTTACCATAAATACATTTGTAAAAATTTGAAAAAATATTAGGTTTACTGAAACCCTATAAAGAAAACTAGTATTTCTAGTATATATATATATATGTATATATTAGATTTCTTGAATGTGAGATGATATATATAATTATTTCCACAATCAGACAACGCCGCAACCCACAACCTATGAAAGAAACAAACCGGAAGTCCTAGACTCGAGTTTCGCCCTCCTTTGGGCTCATCAGTAGAACACATCCGAACTCAGGATTCGAAACCCGAGTCACTTGCATGGTAAGCGAGTACTCTGCCACTGAGCTACCTCGCCACATACAAGAATGTCTATTAATTTACACAGATTAAGCAAACCGCGGCGATGACCGACTGTGGAATGTACCTACTCTTTTCAACAAATGTGTAAATTAATAGACATTCTTGTATGTGGCGAGGTAGCTCAGTGGCAGAGTACTCGCTTACCATGCAAGTGACTCGGGTTTCGAATCCTGAGTTCGGATGTGTTCTACTGATGAGCCCAAAGGAGGGCGAAACTCGAGTCTAGGACTTCCGGTTTGTTTCTTTCATAGGTTGTGGGTTGCGGCGTTGTCTGATTGTGGAAATAATTATATGTATATATGTAATATCACTAGTTCAGATGTGTCACTTAATTTGAAAGATTAATGTGAGGGCTCTGGTATAGATTTGAAGAAGTTAGAGTATGATGATTTTAGAAATCTTGTTTGTATGACCATTGCTATTCTCGGTATCTTCTTGACTGATAACAAAAATAAAGGATCTTCACTACAGAATGTAATTTATCTGGTAAATATGTGCATAAAATTGAAATTCATTTTCCCTAAATCTAACTTCCTCTCAAAGAAATTTTCAATCATTCTTTTGAAATGTATGGAGTTCTAAGAGAAAGAGTTTTTTTACAAATCTGAGTTTCCACTACTGGTCTATGACCATAGTTTATGTGGCCAACTTTTTGTCTGTTCCCCATATTTCGTTTGGTATCGTTTGTCTGTTTTATGATATATCAACCCATCTTTTTAAATTCAATATACCACTTAATAAAAAGGGGATTTGTTGAATTTCTAGAGTTTATTCTATTGTTTTCACATATTTTTCCTATAAAGATGTTGGTTCCCAACACTTTTTTTAATTAAATTCACTTGGAAAATAAGTTGTTGTCATATTTACATTACAAACAATAGTACGACTCAGCTCAGTTAGCTACTGCTGCTAATGTTCGTTTGAATATATACTAAATTACCTCCCTTGGTGTTATATGCACACATATAGGAAAGAGAAGGAGAGGGAGATTGAAACAAAGACAACGCACATATTAGAAAGATGAATAAATTTTATAGTTTTCATCATATTTAGTCTTTTTCTTTAAACTGAAGGTTTCATATTTCTGCTATTTAACATTTGGAGTTGTGCCAAAACCAAGCACACATTTTCTTAAAAAAAAAAAAAAAAATTAAAATGAATAAGTTGATGTATAAAAACTAAGAGAAAGTTAAAATAATATTTATTTATATATATATATATATATATATATATATATATATATATTACATATATATATTTTTCTTGAATTGAACTTTCTTTTTTCAAGCAATCAATAGAAAAAGAATATGTGAATAATCCTTAATTGCTGTTAGCTGTTGCAGTCACTTTGGTTAAAAATGCCCTCTTTAATACACTTTTTTTGCATACAGTCAGTTGTTAGTATGTGGTCATATATAGTCAAATTTTGTATATTCTTCAGAAAACAATTCTTAAGGCTATCCTTGTTGTTACTCTAATGGATCTTTATCACTCAATTATTCCCATCTTGTATGTGTGTGCATATATATATATATATATATCATAAAATTCTTCTAAAAAAAGAAAATCATTCAATTCTAAGACCAAACCAAATTAAAATAGCAGACTTTTATACATTTGTAGATCTGAATATCTTTTCAGATAGAGCTTTATAACAATAATAAATAATTGAAGTGTTCAGATAAGCCAAATTAATTATTGATATATATATATATTTTTTTTATATATATATATAATCAATAATAAATAATGCAAAACTCTAGGTCCCACCTATTGAGTGCTCTCGACTGCTTGCTGGATAGCTGTCATATTTGCTATTTAGATGTTAATTTACTTCACATTTCTAGACAATGCGTGGTGGAGCATTTGTACACGCCCCGGCTACTGAGTCAAACATGACTTTTGTATCAGGGTTCGAACCGTGTGACCGGCAAGGATTGTCTCCATGTATACCATTGATTGCAGGTTTGGCATGAAACACATGTACATATGGGTTTATTTTGAAAATATTATTTATTTATAAAAGTTTTATCCAGCGAAAGTCTATTTGAGCCTTTACCAAATAAAACAAGAATTTTCAATAATAAAAGAAACAAATTTTAATAAATAAACAATTTATTGGATGAAACAATAAAGACTATAAAATATTATTATATTATTATATATATATATATATATATATATATATATATATTAAACAACTTGTGACCTGTTGAGTCACAACCACTACCACTATTTCATTTTTATTTCATTTGAATATTCATAAACTGTGATATCTATTAAGACATTCTTCTTGCATAACTAAAAATAATAAGTCTCTTTACATATAGCGAAAGCACTTATTATTTTGCAATCTTATTTGCATACGGGTTTGCAGTGTGTACGAACACACTATGTAAATTGGATGGCAAAATAATACAATACTGAAAAAAGAGAGTTACTCTTTCTCTAAATTCTCACAGAAACATTAAGAAATATTGAGAAAGTGGTTGAATTAATGGAGTGAGAGATGGAGAGAGAGATGCATAGCTAACAGAAAGATGGATGACTTGTTTAGTTAATTACATATGACTAATGAAAACAATCAAAATGGATTTTCTTTCACACATAACTAAATCCCAGAACTAAAGAATGATTTTGGCATGTATTTTGCGTCATTAAAGTATATAGGAAAACGACCTTCAGTAAACAAACACCGATTCACTCATCTTTAGTAATATATATATATATATATATATGCAAACATTGTTAAAAATAACATAATTCGTCTGTTTAATTATACTTTTAAAAAAATTTTCACTTTTCCTGATGGTCTTTTTTGTATTAAAATCAAAAAAATTAATAAATGTTCCATAGGTTTCACAAACGTTTTCGATTCTTTGTCGAATCATCCTCAGGTGTCAAAAGCAAATGAAAAAAAAAGCTGGAGAAAGAAGAGAATTTTAAAAAGACGGCGGAGAAACACGGAGAGAAGATTTTTCGCATTGTTCCAGGAAGTTGTTGACGATTTAAATTCAGCAACGTCCACTATGTCCTGCACACTATTTATATAGAGGTGCATTTCTTCATGAAATGAGCACCTTAAAATTTGAACTGACTCAGAATTAAAAATATTTGTTAACAATCTGTTTATTAACCAGCAGTCATGGTTTGAGAGTATATTATTTGACTTTTAAATTTATCTTGATTTATATCATTCTAATTTATTTATGCACTAATATCGATGAAAAAAGCATGAATCTGCAATTTCCCTCCACTATGGGTAAAACAGCAACTTGTGTTCAATTAATCATATATATTTAATTGTTTACAGTAGGTATTATGTTGAATATTAAACACCCCAAAAAGGATTGTTTTGTCGTAAAACAAAGGACACCATTTCAAAAATATTATTACAACTTGGATTTTAAAAATCAACTACTAACTACTACCACCATTTAAACATTACTACTAAAACTACTAATACTCCAAGTATTAGTTAACAAAAACCTATTAATACAAGTAATGGTATTAAAACAAACTAATGAAACTACTACCATTATAAAGGCAACTAATACTAATATTAGAACTAGTACAACAATACTAATACCATGCCTTTTACACGTTTTCTTTCAGAATTCGTTACATTCATTGTGCAGCATTTTCACATTAATTAACCATATCTCTCTTCCTGCAAGACTTAATGGTTCAGAATGTGTATTTACTTCGAAAGGAAATTGGTACTGCAGTCATTCATTTGGTTGCAAGGGTGGGCGTAGGACCAACCCAAGGTGAGCACTTGACAATAGTATTAAAACCATGCTCATTAATGATAATAAAAAAAATGATAATGAAATTTTTTTTTGAAAACTTTAACTGGTTATTTCCTCTTTTTTCGTCCTACTCATTTTAATTGAAAACTTATTTGAATAAAAAGAATAAGGAAAAGAAATAAGACAAAGGAACATTGTACAAAACTCAGTCCCAACACTAACCCTAACCTTCATTATCACTTTCTTTAAATTAACAAACAATCGAGAATGTAATGTAATTAGTTATTAACTGAGTCGTATGCTTTGTCATAGACTGCAATGCATACAACGTAGAATTGTTCCTATTTTTAGCATCTAATTAGAAGAATTCCTAAGAAAATATTATCTATCAAATTCCATTCTTAGTAATCTTTCGGATTAGAAATAATAAGCTGTACTTAGTTTTATTTTTATTTTATTTATTTTTAACTATGCCTTTGTTGTTTTTTTTACCAACTTAAGTTTTTCCTTTTTTAAATAGGATTTTGAAAATAGTATGTAATTATAATGGTATCATTTGGTCATTCAGTTATTAATTTAACCAGTTGTTATAAAACTGTAACTAATTTTGTTTAAGCACTGTTTTAATTTCTGTCTATAAAATTATTGGTTGTGAATAATTGGCTCTATAACAATAATTTAAATATATATATATATATTGCCTCCTATGCCGGTAATTGAACACTGGTCAATTTTTCTTTCAAACGATTGTTTACATATATATATATATATATATATATATATATATATATATATATATGGCGTGTGGTGTAATCGTTATAGACACAGACTGCTGGGTTTGAGTTCTGTTGGTGGCAATGCTTCATTTTCACTAATACCATTGTGCAAGGTAAGAATCCATATATCCCCTTTCAGCTATGGATTAAATAGTAGGGTAGACTAGACCCTGAAGACTTGACTGTGCAACTAGTCTAAAAGATGGAAAACTTAGAAATAACACCAGCATTTCTCCACTTATCATTGGACTCTGAACATGGCCTGTTTAGGAGAGATGCGGCTGGTGATTGTGCAACCCTTGCTTCACTATAGATTCCTCGTACATGCCACCTTACAAGGGGTATCCATTGTTTCTCGAGACTGAAAGAAAGCATATATATATTAATATTAAATTATTTTTTAATATTTTAAAAAATATTTTTACCTACGTACGATGTCGTTTCGAGCTTATGGCTCTCATCAGCGCAGGGAAATAACAATCTCAGACGGTCACAGATACATCTTGAATCTGCAGGCGTTCACCTAGTCCCATTAGGCCATGAGGGATTGTCACGTAATAACGGAGAAATTAAGTGATGTTTACACTGAAAGCACACACATATATATCTCGATACATATCTGGTTAAGGATAACAGAATTTTCTGTTTTCACTATTTTCTTAATTGTTGGCCTGACTTGGCAAGCTCCGGTAGTAATTCATGTAGTATGGATCCGAGAGTTCTATTTTCAGCCATCTCAAGCGCTTTCGATCTTTGCAATTGTCTTCAAGAGTTAGGTTGTTTTGGTTTGTTTTTTTGCTATATTGTTGTTATTTAAGGTGTTATTATTATTTTGCTCAGTAATCGAGACAACAATTAAGAAAATAATGAAAAGAGAAAATTCCATTGTATTTAACCAGACATGTATCGATAACGGTTTGCTGCCTACATATATATATATATATACATATATACGTATATATATAAGCAAAATTAAATTTACCATAATATCTACCATAAACAATTTCTCTTACTTTTTACTCTCTCTCTCTCTCTCTAAATTCGCTCTGTTCTGAAATCGATATTGCTCCTTATTCCACCCCTCTTTTTATTGCCTTTCTCACTCTTTCCATTCTTCATTTTTATCCTTCTTTCTTTTTACCTTTTCCCATCTTTTCTTTTTTAAAAAAAATTGGAATAATGAATATTTAAAAAGTTAGTTGAGACTAGTGTTGGCATCAAAAACATTTTAATAGAATTACTGCCCCCTCCCACTCTCTTTCTAATAATAAAAAAAAACATTAAAAAAAAAAATTGTGTGAAGAAAAAAGTTTGTTGCTATCGAACTAAATTTTTTTTTATCAGAACCAGAAAAAAAAAAGGAAAAAAAAAAAATCTTTTAGGATTTTTTTTTTTTAATTCCTAATTTTTTTTTCTTTCCATCTCAGATTGATATTCTCACTAAATGTCATTTAATTTTTAAAATCATTTGCACCAGAATGTTCTACACACTTTTCTTTCTCTGTTGATTTGGGACACATTGCTCCTATTCACCACAGCAAGGAACTATTTATGCAGTTGTAGCCTACTAAAACCTTCCCGAGATAAGATGGAGTCTAATGAACTTTACATTACATGAACAATCTTTTTTTCTTTTTTTCAATTTCTTATTTTATCGTTCTTTGCATTCAATTTTTTTTTTCTTCAATTTTCACGATCACTTTTACCAATTATGCTACTGCTACAGCACTGACTACTTTGTACTATGCTACAGTACAAAACTAGTAGTTGGAGGCTGATGATACTGCTTAGATAGTTCAATGATATTTTTTCTTTTTTTTTCTTTCATTCTTTTTCTGAAAATGTGTTGTTTGGTCTATTTTATTTGTTGATAAAGTTGTTTTTTTGCATCCTATGCAGTGTGTAGCTTGCAGATATTAACAACATAAGAATCTTATTTCTTTCATTTTGTATTTTTCCCTCGTAGAATGTAATGAAATATTCTTATTCCTCACATCTGCAGTCTGAAATCTCTGCCCTAATTAGCTTAAACACTCTAGATAGTTAAATATCTCTTTCTTCAGACCGGACACATTTGTCAAGGTCTATTCTGTACATGTACCACAGAGTTTAAATTAATATATCAAAGATTCTATTTATGTCAAATTGTCAACATAAAGTTTGCCATTTTCTCTATTCTATTACAAGCCCACAAAACAACAACTTTTCTTTAAATAATACTAGCAGGGGTACTCGGCGTTGTCTAGGCCCATGTTTAAGAAAATAGAAGACTTATAAAAAATGTGTGTAAAATATTTATTTTAAAGATTCTCTCTCTCTCTTTACTTCTCCCTTTAACTTCCATCCCCTCTCTCTCTCTCACAACTGGTTCAATATAATAGACAAAAATAAAAAAAAATAAATCAGACTGACTACTATTTGACCTAATTTCAGTGTTGCTTTTGAAACAAATACCAGTAAGGATGAAAAAAAGTATATATTTTTTCTTATCCCCTCCTCACCTGCATTAATTTTATCTAGTAACCCTAAGCATATAGATATTACAGTATATATATATATATATTACCATAACCAGTTCGGGGTGACACTGAATCTGATAATGTAAAGGGTGTAAGTGTATCCTGTGTAGTTCGAACACACTCACACACAAAATTACGACTTCCTTATCTTTTTGAAATTTAGAATAAAGAAAAATATTTGTTCACATTATTTAGATCCACTTTTGTTTCTGAGAAAAATAAACAAACATTTTTGAGTGCACAGTATAGTGTGTGTGTGTGTGTGTGTTCTAGTCCCTTGATCACAATAGTTGCAATCCTAATTATCAGACCATCTCTATACATGAATTTATTTTAAGTGTCTTATGCCTAGTGGAGAACAGGGCCTACTCACTACACCAGACAAGTTATGATTGTACAGGTACACAAGGTGTGTGAGTTAACAGAAACCTACATATTCATTGGTGTTATTTTATAGCGTTTCTTCTAGACTAGTTGCCGGACTTAATCGTTAGAGTCGTGTCTTCCCTACTATTTCCCCATGACTGAATGAAAGAGAGCTGGATTGATACATATTCCAAGAATATTAGTGAAAGTAGTTCACTGCCTCAGGCACAACTTGAACACAGCTTGCCGATCCTACAGCCCATGCCGGTAACCATCGGATTGCATGCATGTTGTATAGCAGGATAGTTCAATGATAGGCGATATGTAGTAGCCACTTATTCTGTAGTATTTACGTTTGTACTGTATGATTTTATCAATGTTAAGTTGATTTTTTTTAATCTGCAGAATTGTTCTCATTTTTGTTATAAGGCTTTTTTATATTCATATGTTTATACCAATTGTTTACAAAATGTTATCACCATTGACCCATCATCTACCATCCAGCCTGTAAATGATATTTGTGCTTTAAAACTTAATTCTATGCTAATAATAGAAGTCATTGGTGATTTGTGATAATATTATTCTCCATATTTATTTTGTTAATCCTTATTTAAACATTTCTTCATTTATTCTTGAAATAAATGTGATATGTTATCAATTCTATATTTTTTCTTTTTAATAATTTTGTGAGCAAAAAGGATTTGTTTAAAAAACTTTTTAATGGAATTTCTTTTTGATTTTTTTATGAAAAGGATTCATATTTATCTTAATCCATTCTTTATATATAGTTTGAAATATTTGTCTTATAAATCACCTTTGATCATCTTTTAAAAGTAAAGACTTCCTATGATTTTAAAGAATTTCTTTGATAAAATGTTTTGCTATACACATATTCTTTTAATAAATTTCTTGTTTAAAATATTAGTGTAGCGTAAATAGCAGAAGTATGTAAGTATAAATAGCAGAAGTATGTAAGTATAAATAGCCAAATAATTATTAACTATTCATAAAAATACATTAAAAATATCCAATAAATAAAATATTACATGTAAAACATTTAAAAAATGTTTTCTATTTTTCTATATTAAAAGATTTCAAATAATCATTACTGATGATTGTAAAGAATGTGTTGTTATATATTAGTCGCTTTCTTTAGTCCCTAGAGACAATAAAAGACATAAAAGAAAGAGTAACTGCACAATGAGAACTTTAGTTAAGCAAGAGTTGCACAATATTGCTGAATCCAGTGTCCAAAAGACATTTAAGATGACCGGAAGTAATGCTAGGATACACACATAAGAATTGGTGTTCTTCACAAGTTTTTACTTCTCCTAGACTAGTTGCATTGACAAGGCTTGAGAGTCTAGTCTACCCTACTATTTCAATCAAAACTAGGAAAGAAAAAAAATAGATTCATACCTTTCCCAAGGGCATTAGAGAAAATGATTTTACAACCATTTCCAAACTTACAGCACCTGGTATTCCTGAATGGTCATCCATCTAAGTACTGACCCGGCTCAGGATTGCTTAACTTCAATGCTTTAATGAGAACTGATGTTTCGGCACGAAGAACATTGTTAGAAAGTAAATTAACCGATTATTCATTATTTTGATAAATATAAAAATCTTGGAGTCTTTTTAAAATCAACGTTTCATAAAAAATCAGTGATGCTCCCTTTGCACTCCTGCTTCAATCTCTTATAAACATTCATATTCTTTTTTTTTTTTTTCTATTATTTTCAATTTATGAATAAAATAAAGTAAAACGTTGTATTCCCTTTTTATGGAAAGCAAACACTAACACAAACCACACTTTGACAAAAAATTAAATATACTTATCCAAGTACTTTGGGTGATTTAGTTTCAGAATATACAGGGTGTCTCAAAAAAATGTACTCACTCTTAGAATGACGAGAAAACCTTTATTAATGAACATAGAGAGAAATGAAATAGCTTCAAATACATGAAACAAATGTAATTGAAAAATTTCATTTCACTCTATGTTCATAAATAAAAGTTTTCTCGTCATTCTACGAGTGAGTACATTTTTTTGAGACACCCTGTATATATAGTTATGGGAGATCTATCTCCAAAACCCTAAGAGGAGTTTGTGAACAAACTGGAACTACAAGTGGTGACCTGAAGAAGTTTAGCTGGTTTCAAGCTTAAACTGAAATAGGTCGGCAAATGTCCAGTCAAAAACGTTTGTAGAAATAAAATATATTGTATACCAAAAAAATCTACAGCTCTATGTATTATTGAACACTTTTCTACAAACGCAGTAAGGCTTCACTGGATTACACCCTGTGGACATAATCTTACCTGGAGTATTATATAGATAGATACATTCAGATATTATTAGTATATTTTTTCAATGATGATCAAAATATAAAATCCAATCAAGTTCACTTGTTTGAATGTCATTTGATTATGTCTTTTTTATTTATTCGTTTAGAATAATTGTTTATATTTTACTCCATTAAAATCTTTGTATTTTTCAGCTGTTTTTCCAAAACTTGGTAATAAAAGAAAACATTGTTTTTAACTTAAAATCTTCCTATTTACTAACATAAATATTATAAATTAACTGTTTAAGTTAGTTTACTAATGCATACTAATAAACCAAAGTTAACCCTAACATTAAGAAAGCTGAAAATGTTTGTTTGAAATTCAACTTATTGTTTCTCTTTGGAAAAAAAAAAAAAAAGAAATTCTCATGAATATATATGAGCAAACCTTTTTTTCTAAAAAAACAAAAAATTATTTTAAAATGTACTTTTTTGGCTCCATTTTTATTAATGGTCACATGATTTGTCTTGTTCTACTAATTCCATAGAATCTAATATATATGTGCATATCTAATAATATTAACATTTTAGCATGTTTTCATGATAAGGTATTCTTAGATGCATCTGTGAAGAACATAATTCAACTGCGAGACTGCGTACCTCCACCTGACAGCGTAAGTTTGGGTCAAAGTCTCATCGGGGCCTTACATGGTGGTTAGTGTTATTAAAGAACCTCACATCCATATATCACATTTGGAAATATAGGAAGATAAAATTCTGTCAAAATTTTACGCTCAATGTCCTATAACATGCAGAACTTCATTGGCTACAATATGGGCCAATTAGTGAGGTTCTACAATAAACAGAACCAAAGTTAATGTCCAAAGTGTGACTTTTGTCTTGACCTAGATATCCCAAAATTAAATCAGTTTTAAGTTAGACTATGACCGATATTTTAACGAAATTCGTTTCTATCACCAAAATTAGTTATGTTAGTATGTATATATAATTAGCAAGGCTACCTAGCATTGCCCGGGATCAAGGATACCTGCTCCCTTTCTATGGCAACTGATTAAAAATAAATCAAAAATAAAATCAAAGCAAGAAAAAGAAAGCCGACTGCTTGACATAGTTGCAGTGTTGTTTTTTAAACAACTACCAATAAGAATTAAAAAAAAAAAAAAATTTTAACCTCTACCCACCTGCATTAATTAGGTCCCTGGTGATCCAAGGGAATGAATATTACAGTATTTATTTTACCATAACCAGAATCCAATGATGTAAAGGTGATGAATGTACCTTATGTAGTTTAAGACTTTTAGTTGAACACACACATAGAAAATAGCATAAAAATCAACCCCTCAAAGACAAGATTTGACATATAAAGGACTAAATATATTATTTTGTATTGTTATATATATATATATATATATACTTTTATGTACGTATAAATTAAAATATATATATTAACGAAAAATATGTCCTATAAAGTTAAGGGCGACTAATAATGCAATTTTTTGCATCTTAATCACTTAGGAAGTGAGGCATTTGAAGTAGCAGTGAGCAAAAAGAACAACGAACGCTACAATTACCAACAAAGATAATTACATAAAAATACATTAAATATTTAGGTGATAAAAATCGTACATATTTCTAGACAGGGCGTCTTGGTCCGATGGTAAAACGCTGGACTATAGACATTAATATCGAAGGTTCGATCCTTGTCTAAGTTAGCCATGCTGATGACAGCTATGAGCCAGAAACACGTGTCCATGGATTACTTTTATGTACGTATAAAATAAATAAAAATAATAATGCAATTTTCTGCATCTTAATCACTTAGGAAATAAAACATTCGAAGTAGTAGTGAGCAAAAAGAACAACAAACACTTCAATCTCTAATAAAAATAATTACATAGAAATACATATATATATTAATCCAGGTAAAGTAAACATCCACAGGATAGGAACCTAAAGAATTTCAACCGGGCTTATAAAAAGTGCTCAATATCAAATAGAGATTTTATGTATATGATTATTTTTATTCATACAAGCATGTACAAAATCTGTAACACTACATGCCAGTGTCGCAGATTTTGTACATATCTGTATGAATATAAAAATAATCATATATATGTGAAAAAATGTCCTCTTTTCCTATAGTAGTTTCATTAGCTTAGATGGTAAGACATCTCACACCACTGGTCATAGTTGGAAGTGTTTGGCCTCCAAGTTTTTAATCTCTGCGTTGATACACTAACTACGTCTAGCTACATTGATGAGTTGTGACATGATGAAACAGCTGCTTGTTGATGACAATAATTTATTTATTTATTTATATGTGTATATACCCACACACACCTATGAGTGGAGCACTGGTAGAAGAAATGCTGATTTCCACTTGCCATGATGTAAAACTCTTCAGTAAAAAGAATTGAGTTCTCTAGGTTAGCAGAATCATAAATTTGTAAACAAGATGACAACGGATTTTTTCAAGTTGCAATTATAAAAGTTGTAGACAAGTTTTTAGAACGTATGAAATGAATTCCCCGAACAAAACAGTTTTGCATCACTTTTATGTCCCTTTATGTTATGAAGATTAAAATCAAGGTATAATACTACTAAAACTTATGTCTAGAATCCTTATTCTAATTTTGATCAAAATCCATTACATGATTTTGATTCTAGAAAATGTCCAAAATGTAAGGCTAAAGCTTAAGGGGTCTTAAGGAAAAATTAAAATTCAGGGAATCTTGTTTAATTGGTATCTAATATGTATAGATCTAATTCAAGGCAAATATGGAATATTTGAATTTTCAAATGTGAAGTGACCATAAAACTAAAACCCTTTAAAATATTTTTAAAAACCCTGAAATTTCGAGAATATGTATTAGTTGATGTCTAATACCCGTTGTTAAAAGTTCACAAAAATCAGAGGTATCCTAATTTTCACGAAGGGTTTTCTCTCCTTTACACCCTCTGCATAAAAATAAATTAAACTAAATATATCCCACATTACCACCTAATGCCTAGCAAATGTGTTTCAAAATTTATAATGATCAATTAATAAGTTTAGGAGTGAATCCTGGACATACAAATATATAAACATACTTAACTTTAGATATGTATATGTGCGTGTATTTATATAATATATATGGTAATCTGTTCTTTGTTAAATTTCGTTTTTTTTTTTTTTTGCAAGTCTTGTCTGTTGTATTATAGAAAGATTTATTTATCTCAGTTTAAAACTTGGCAATCTTTGTCTGCTGCCATCTGTTTGACTGCGATTCTTTCTGCATTAGAAGAACATGCTTGAATGCTGATGCATCGCAGCCGCTGTCCTCTTTAAAAAAACGGACATATGGAATTACACGTGTGGCACATGCATCTATACTCTTTCCTATTAATATAAAGTACTATATAAATTTTATATAAAATACTTGTTTGAGATTAAGGTGGAAGGGGACTGTGACATCTGTGGCTTAATGGATATATTCATAAGATTCACATGAGGACATACTTATATAAATTATATATGGACAGTGTACATGTGTGTGTGCATCTTTATATATGTATGAAAATATATACATATATGGAAGAAGGTATATTATGAACAAAGTTTGGACTGTTAGCTGAATTATGTATATATGTTTTAAAAAGTGTCTATTTTACATAAATGGTATGTATTTCATACATGTACAGAATATGTTTGAGATACATACAGATATGAGTGTATGTATACACACATTTGTGGAAAAAAAGCTCATAATGTTCATAGATTATTGATTTTATATGTATGCATGCGTATATATATATATATATATATATAATTTATGTACAAAATGTTTTAAGTATATATAAATATAAAAAATTTAAGATATATATGTGTGTAAAATATTTGTAGATTTTCCAGATAATTGAGTGTGTATATATATATATACATTTATATACAAAATGTTTTAAGTATATATAAATATATACATATTAAAAAATTTAAGATATATATGTGTGTAAAATATTTTTAGATTTTCCAGATAATTGATTATATGAGTGTGTGTGTATATATATATATATATACACACACACATAGGTGAAAAAGTATGAATGGTGACATCTTAGATGATTAACGTTTTAGATGTGTTCGGAAATTGTTTGAATTATTAAATGAGAGAGAGAGGGAGTGATAATCTTAAATATGCTTATTTGTTAAAGATTATAGTACAAGGTTGTTATGTGCAAAGAAATATCTCGAAAAATGTCATCATGTGTACAAAGTCGTAAGCATCTCTGCATATCTGAATCAAGTGTTTTTCGAATATATTGTTTTGTGACGTCCCAAAGAACAAGGTCAAATCTACCAAATTCTTACATTTCTCTCTCCTTTTGTGATTGTTTTAATTTTTTTATCTTTGGATTCTGAGAATTAAGTCTCAAATCTTTAGTCAGAATAAAAGGGATAAGCCGCTTTATTCTATCAGATCAGATGAGAAAACAAAAATTTCTATCCCAAAAGTAAACTGTATTTTGTTAATCTTGATGAGAATGTTATTAATAATAATAATAATAGTTTTGTCGAATTCTAGGCTTGTTTTAACGTCTTTCTTTGATATTAGCATATACGTTTCACTCTATATTGATATCTAGAATAACGTAGGATTTTATTACTTCCTCAGAGGAGGTTATATTTTACCTCACATTTGCTTGTTTGTTGAAAAGTTTACATAAAAGATCTTCATGAAAATTCCATCAAGAAAATTATTGAGAGATAAGGAATTTTCAAATTGCATTTTAGAAATCATTTAGATCTTAATCCAAATCTTTTTTTTGTTTATATTGTCTGTGTATTAGATAACAAAAATAAAATAATGTCTAAATTGGGGATGAACTGTTACGAACTTCACATGATCATATTTACATGAAGATCAGTCCCTGAACACATAGACCATTGTAAGTTCTTACGTTCTAGGAAATAGTTTATTTTATTTCTTGGTTTGGCTTTTCTGTTTAAGAAAATGATATGAGAATGGTACGATGGATGTGTAAAGACAAGCTTAGATCTGATATCAGAGGAAGAGTAAATCTGAAAAGTGTAGAGAGGTGTGTAGAGAGGTGTGTACAGAATAGGAGACTTTGTTGGTTTGGTCACATTGAAAGACTGGATAGGAGTTCTTCCGTTAGTAGATGTAGAAGTTGAGTAAGCAGGGCAAGGGCAAGGAAAACATGGGAAGAAGTGATAAGGATGGATTTGAAAAAATAGGAATAAAGACCTGGCAGAGATGTGTTAGTTTGGAAGTAAATTTTTTAAAGCTGTTCAACACATGCCAGCATGTAAAACAGACGTTAAATCGAATAGGATGATGATGATGATGATGATGTCGGTTTAAAGGCATATTATCACTTGTTGGGTTATTTAATGCCGAAACACAATAATTGAACACAATCTGCTATTTTATTCATAACTGAGGAGGGATGGGTTCATACCTTCCACGATAATATTACAGTATAAGTGAATGCAATAGAGCCAACTGGATTTGAATACAGGCCAATTACATAGTATGAGTCAGTATCCATTAAACAACTGGTTTTAGTATATACATGTTTACTATGAAGATACCGATGGGAATGAAATATGTTTTCAGTCAAAGTAAGTGAGTTTGGAGAGCACCCCTTTTAAATAGTAATGTTTACACAGTGATCACTGTGTTGTCTAGAATATAGATTCCATAATTCATAATGATCGGATCCTAGGTTTGGGAGTGAATCCTATGCATAGAATATATATATATATATATATATATATATATATATATATATATATGTGTGTTAGAGTGAAATAAATTCCAGAAGACAATCCGAGTATGAGAGCTCAATGTAATAAACGGAGCAAGAATAAAGTAAAGTAACACGGAATCACATAATCACCGGTGCAATAATTTATTTCGACCCTCCAGCCTTATTAGACAGGATGTTATTCTTTGCAGAAAAACCTATTTTTATATAAATGTATTGTAATAAATTAGTATGTCTAATTTACATTAAATATAAGAATGAACATATGACTCTACTATTATATGGGATCTTATTCTTACCACCAGAGCAACACGTAGTTTTATATAAAACAAACCAGTAAGTAATTATATCTGCATACTTATTTTTCTTTCTTCATATTATATATCATTTTTCTATTCTGTTTTATTGTTGTAAAATGTTAAAGAGTAAATAAAGAACTAGAATTACTGAAAGTCAATATAATAATGGCAAAGAGAATAAAGCTGAGAAATGGTTTATGGAATGAACGAACAAAGAAATAAAAAAGCTATCAATGTCACATTTTCTTTCTTTTTTTTGGTGTCATCTCTTCTGTCGCTCTAAAGATATAGATTCAAGAGTAAAAAGACTGACTAAAATAGTTTTATTTCTCATTCTTTAAAGAAATCAAACTCATTATGGCTAAGTAAATTCATATATATATATATATATACATATATATATATATATATATGAAACCGATCTGTCATCGCCAGTCAGTATCTAGTTGACACAGATCAAAACGAATTGTCCAGAAATGTTCGTTGTAGTTGAAGATTGGTAACTAGTCCTCAGACCGGATTTACATAGAGCACCTAATATACACAAATGGTCATCCATGTAAGTACTTACCCGGCTCAATGTTGCTTAAATTCAGTGATCTTATGAGAACTGGTGTGTCAATGTAATTATGGCTGTGTATATATATACAGGGTGGGCAAAAATAAGGGTCCTATTTTTAAAAATTCATAACTTTTTTATTTATTGATTTTTTTTAATTTTTTTTTTTTAGAATAAGTAAAGGACCCCTTCCGAAGCAAGCATGAGCCGTATTAGCCCTAAGGAGCGTACCCTCATTTAGAAAACATTATTTTTGCTTAAAAAACTCAAAACCGTGTAAAAAACAATACTTTAGTTTTTGTAAGTTTTAAGAAGTGTTTTTCGGCTAAAATTTGTTTTGTTTATTTCAAAAAATCTCGGAAGGGTCAGTCTACACACACATAAAGTTTGGTGAGTTTAACTTTTATTTTGTGGAAGTTATTCAAATTCAAGTTATTCAAATTTAAAGATAGGACCCTTATTTTGGCCCACCCTGTATATATATATATATATATATATAACATGAAAATGAACTTCTAAAAATCAGAATAGAGACAAATCAAACAGTAGATCTTGCACACACAAAGGACTATATCCCTTCAGATAGGGCTTCATAACAATAATAAATTTGACTTTTTTGCATTTTTGTGGGTAATGTAATCATCAGAAGTACAGTAATAAACTCCTGGACATTTTTATACATTTGAATTTGTATTCAAATGTATGCACGTCTGATGATCTGTGAAATTGCAGTAAAGTATTACAAGAAGCTACATTTATTTTTGTTGCATATATATATATATATATATATATATATACGTCAACCTATCCACTTATGATTCTTCTAAATCACTATACCCTAAGGATTGGTTATAACAAAAACAAATTGGTACAAACAAACTCATTGTTGTGGCATTGATCGATTTTCAATCTAAATACTGGACCATAACTTTAAGAACAATCTAGAGTAAAGGGGTAACTCTCTTTTAAACTAAACTATAAAAGAAATAAAAATGAATTTTCTTTTTGCTTTATTCAACAAATATTTGATATTTTTATACTAAAATTTCTAAATTCACTAAACAGTTTAATTTGATACTGAAAAAAGTTTTGCTACAACAGCTAAACTAAATAATCATCAAACGTTTTTTTTTACCGTACACCCGACAGAATATGATCTACCGTGTCTTGACTGTCTATGAGACCTGTCTCTCACTACTTTGATTAGCTGACTGATTGATCTGGAAGTCCAGGAACATTAAGTTAGAACGCCATCGTCTTTTTTTCTGCACCCTTCCACCATTCCTTCTAATCGTACTAGATCAGAAATCTAAATGAAATACCCAACAGTTATTTAGTTTGGTTATTTTTTAATAGGAGGGTGTTCTTTAAAGATGAGATACATTTGAGAGACCTGACACTGACAGGTACTCCAACTAGTATGTGTATAATATATATATATATATATATATCATTTATTTATTCATGCATATTTTCTTTTACTGATTTTCTGTGCCTAATTTTCGTTTCTTTATAGTTAATTTAAAAAATCATGAAAGATAATTATACTTTTTGTTAGGAAATTATTAATATTTTATTTGTTTGTGATTTCTTTAATTTATTTTTGGGTGGGGACATTGAGTTCTGCTTCTTGTTCAAAATGAATATCAACTACATAGAAGACAATTCGCAGTTTTTTTTTTATTTTTGATTCAAGTTCAAAAACCTTTCGTTTTTTTGTGTTTTTTCTTTAATTCATTAATTTCAATAAACTAATCAGTGGACACATAGTCTTTTATTTTCTTTATTTCTCGTCTCTTCATTTTTTTTTTTCAAGTTTAATTTTTTGGGAGAGTCTTCTGTTTATTTTTTTTATTTTTTATTCTGTATATTCTGAAATCATATAAAAAAAAGATAAAAGAAAATGAAAAAAGTTGAAATGTTAACAGTTGCTCGAGTTAGCAAAACGAATTTTAATTAAAGAAAAGAAAATGCTCCCCCCCCCTCCAAAAAAAATCGTTAACAAAGATATTGACATAAAACTATTTTATTACGTTAATTTCATATACACTTTTTATATTTCATACTTTATTAAAAATAAACTTTGAGAATTTTAGCTTGTAAAAAAAAAAAAAAAGATTTAAATGGATTAATGTCACCTTACAATCAAATCCTATTTATTTTTTTAATCTCTAACTGAATAAAATTGTGTGAGCACTTCTTTTGTGTGTGTGTTTCTTGCATCTATGTGACTTACATTTTTTTTATTTACTATTCATCTATTCATTATTGAAATAAAGAATACAACATAAAGTACTAAAACTAACTTTGTAAAAATCGTATTTAAAAAAAATTAAATTAAATCCACCGTAATGCATTTCGGTTTCTTCATAAATAAATCAGTCATTTTAATCTTTTGTTAATAGTTTTAAAAAAAAAATGTATTACTTTGTGACCCTTTGAATTTGGAACTATCGAATAGAAATTCATTTAAAATGACATTAAATTTTTAGCAAATCCACATGTATTAAAAGATTGAACGTTTCGGAAGCTGTTTACATACAATAATTTTATAAATAGAGATAAAATTAACAATAGCTAAAAAAAAAAATAGTTATAAGTTTATAACAATTTGGTTAAAAAAATATTTTACTGACCAAACGATATCCAAATATTTTAATCTCAAAATCCTATTTATTTTTTTTTATTTTAAATAATTTAGTATCCCCCTCCCCCCCCCCCCCCCCCAAAAAAAACAACAAAAACAGCATCTTATATAAATAGAGATTTTGTCCGTTCGTCAGTTACAATGTTTTTAAACATTAATATATACATTGCAGAATTTGTCTCATTTCGAAATATATACAATTTTAACTACTTATAGAAATGGAGAATATTGCATTGATAGTAAATAATAAATTCCCAACAAATAAAGTGGATGCCATGACCGGAAATCGAAACCCAAACCATGAGATCTTTAGTCTGAGGTTCTACCAACTGACCTATTTGGACTTTCTTATAAATAGAGCTTGAAATATTACGATAACAAAATAATTATTATTTTGGCATGATGTCATAGATTTATGATTTACATCATGTTTCAAAATATGAATTCAAACATAAGCGATTATAAAAAAATAAGTAAATGGATGAGTAAACATTATCAATAGCGTTTGAAATTATTTTAATGGTCGAAAACAGTTTATTTTGCTTTAACTACGCATTGTATGTAGTTCTTTCACGATTATATAATCCTCCCAGCCTAACAAATATATGCGACCGGAGGAAGCATATATTTGGTAGTAGTTTTAAAAAAGAAACAAACAAAACCGGGCAATGCCGGGTTGGTACAACAAGTTTATCATAAAATAAACATGAATTTAAAAATCCATGTTTATTTTAATTGGATTTAAATATTGTTTAGTATTCATTTTTGCTCATAAAAATTGTCCCTTTGCTTTATAACACTTTAAAGTTGTATTACTTCGAAGTTCTGGTTTGTAAAAGAAATTATTTTATTTTGTGTTTTGTATTTATAATAAATATATTTTCTTAGATTAATTTAAAATATATATATATATATTGAGATTACATCAAAATTTGTTAATTTTACTGAAAACGAACAGATTTTATGTCTAAAATAAATCAGTGGTTCTAAAATAAATGTTGCAATATCCTTTTTTTATCAATTCAACATTGCTATTTGGTTAATTTCTTTACTAACTTGAAATGGATATTGAAATCTTCCATTGCATAAATCAGCATTTAACAAGTTTGTTCCATTACATTAAATACGATCCTCACTGGGTGACCTACATAAGTGCATGCATATGCAAGCACACATTATTTCCTGTGTCCACGTACAGCATAGGGTTACATCCACATCATAGTGGGCTTTATTGCATGATTTTAAGGGAGGGGCTTACTAAATCAATATTTTATTTATTCAAAGCTTTACAAGTTCATTCTGTCCTACTATTTTACCAATAGTTTTGGGGGAAAAGTATTCATATGTAAGCAAACTGAATTTGACTTTGTTCGTTATCATCCCCTTCCCAGTCCACATTAATAACCACTTGCCATCTCTACCGCTTTTACCAGACCTTTTTTAATCTCCTAAATATTTTGAATTTGAATCTTTATTTCATCTCTTTATGTATAAGATTTTAATCATTATTTAAACATGTGAACAGCCGCAATCTGTGCAGTTTTACAGCCTCCTTTACTTTTTATAGCGTTATTCTAAAATGTTCGTTCTCCTAGGCAAGTTGTCCTCCAAAGTGTTCGTTCTCCTAGGCAAGTTGTCCTCCAAAGTGTTCCTTCTCCTAGGCAAGTTGTCCTCCAAAGTGTTCCTTCTCCTAGGCTAGTTGTCCTCCAAAGTGTTCCTTCTCCTACGCTAGTTGTCCTCCAAAGAGTTCCTTCTCCTAGGCTAGTTGTCCTCCAAAGAGTTCCTTCTCCTACGCTAGTTGTCCTCCAAAGTGTTCCTTCTCCTACGCTAGTTGTCCTCCAAAGTGTTCCTTCTCCTACGCTAGTTGTCCTCCAAAGAGTTCCTTCTCCTACGCTAGTTGTCCTCCAAAGAGTTCCTTCTCCTACGCTAGTTGTCCTCCAAAGTGTTCCTTCTCCTAGGCAAGTTGTCCTCCAAAGTGTTCCTTCTCCTAGGCAAGTTGTCCTCCAAAGTGTTCCTTCTCCTACGCTAGTTGTCCTCCAAAGAGTTCCTTCTCCTACGCTAGTTGTCCTCCAAAGTGTTCCTTCTCCTACGCTAGTTGTCCTCCAAAGTGTTCCTTCTCCTAGGCAAGTTGTCCTCCAAAGTGTTCCTTCTCCTATGCTAGTTGTCCTCCAAAGAGTTCCTTCTCCTAGGCTAGTTGTCCTTCAAAGGTCCAAGAGCCTACTATTTAACTCATAGATTGAAGGAAAAGAGATGGGTTCATACCTTTCCTCTAAAGGTATTAGTACAAGAGACTTAAGGCTCTGACAGAACTTGCCTATTGTATGTTGAACACACAGTCTGTACCAGGATCCATTACATCCCCCAACAGCGAGACAATTTTTAGATATTTTAATTGATCTTGATACTTCGTAAGAGCTGGTTTCACACTGGGTACATGACTTAAGGATTTTGAGACCAGGAGAATTGCACATGCTAAATGGGAGCTCTCCGCAAAGAGAATGAGGGTTGCTGTTGTTGCAAGATCTCTGAGTATTCCTCACAAAAGCTGGTCTAACTAAAAATAGTAGACATCATGCTAACCAAAACGCCTTCCATTAGTCAAATGTGAATCATCTGTTCTTCTGCAGCAAGGTTTGAAAATCATCTGAGAGCCTCACTATCGAAGATCTTCATCCCAATGATTGCTAAAAATAATCATCTATACTATAGCCATTTATAGAAAACATTAGCGACAGGGCAATGTTGTTTGAGACTTCCAGGAAGTGGTCAGACCTGTTGGATAGGTTTACATTCTGTTATATACAGAGCAAATAGTGTGTGTTGATAAGCGCTACACCATTACTACTTGTGGAAATATATATTTTTTAATTGAAGGTTTGATGTAGGATTATTTATTAACATAAGAGATGTCCACAGAGGCATAATAAATAAAGGGGAAAAAATTGAGCCTGCATATTATCATGAACTAGTTTTACTTACCCGACGTTGCCCGGGAGTCTCTTTACTTTAATTTTTTGTTTTGCAACAGTTTTTTTTTTTTTTTTTTTTTTTTAGCAGATTTTTATTTTTTTAATTAAATTTAATTATTACACTAGCGTTTGATCATTAAATTTTTAATTGAATCAAATTGTTATAAAAGCATAACTAATTCTGTTAGGTTAATCTTGTTTTAATCTTTATTTATAAAATTATTGGATGTAAATATCTTCCCAAACTTTAAATTTTATAATACATTAAGATTTGCTACCAAAATTTTAAAGCCAGAAATGACTTTTTATTCGACAGTTTAAATGCTTCCAGATTCTTTTTAAATTTAGAATGCTCACAAAATTTTTTTTTTTTCAACTATTAACAAAATATTAAAATGTCTGCCTTCTTACGAAGAAACCTAAATGCATTCTGATAGATTAAATAGGATATAATTCAATTCTCGTAGGTGCAGGAACAACACACAAACACTTGAATTTGTTTCATAATTTTATTACTATAGAGATTTGTAAGAATGAGTTGCTACAAATTAAGTGGATTTTTAAATGCTTCTATCTTTTGTAATAGTTACTTACTAGTTATGTTTATCAGAATTTTGCTTTGCATAAGTTGGGGCACATGTTGCTGATATTGAGAGAGAAAGAGAGAGGGGAGAGTCTTTGCAACTGTTTATTCATTTTATCCTGTGTTTATATCTTTCTTTTTAAATAAGTTCTTTAGAAATTTCTAGAACTAAAATAAAGTAAAAGAAAAGAAAAAAATGTATATTTCTTTTTTGTTTGTTTTGGCCTTAGACATCGAATGACGTGAATAAGATGGGTCTTAATTTATTTGCTTAAAAAAGGAAAATAACCATTGTTAGTTGCCGGCAGGACGACGCAGACATCTGGACCTGTTCGCTTGCAGTTTTTTTTTTTCCCTATCTATTGTGTGTCCAATAGAGAAATGTTTTAAGCTGGACGGTAAACCCAAAAGATGGGAGTGGGGATATCATGTGGAGTGGAGGGAATTAAGTTGAGAAATATGGCGGTGGGGGGGGGGGATTTCTTTACTCTCCCCCCCTCTTCTTACTCTAATTTTTTTTTTTTTTTTTTTTTTTTAATTTTCCCTCCCATTTTTTTTTTACCCTCACCCCTCCACCTATAGCATAAAGAGTAACAGGCTGTTAGTTCCAGTCGACTATAGTCTTTTAAGGCTTCCACAAGCTGTGACCCTCAACATACAATTGCAGCTTAAAATATTCCCACATAAAGTAGACGCATCTGGCCGTTGCTTAGTCAACCAATCGGCAGCCACAGCAACACCTGTCCCACCATCTTGCTTTTCATCTCTTGTTGTTTTGTCACATAATACAGGCGGATGGCTACCTGAGCCTTCTTTACACAAGCACACTCTCCATATATATATATATATATATATATATACACACACACACACACACACAGAATCGTGTAAAATGTCCACATGCTTATTATTAGTAGGTAGAGAAAATGAGCCAGTAATAAAAGCATACCTTTGAAAGCTGTTGTGACAACTTCTGGAATAAACATGAGTGAATAAAAAGTAGGTAGTTGCTGAGTGGTTCTACTAGGAGGAAAATATTTGTGAACTATGGTTAATAAGTTCCTTCTCTACCCCTAATAAGCATCATAGCTGGCAGTAAAGAAAACTTTTTCATACCTATTTAAATCTATTAGCCACAAAATTATATGGACACATAGAAATTCATGCTATATATATATAAGAGAAAAAAATGGAACAAGAGATAAACGAAGACAAATATAAAACAAAAAATGAAAACAAACAAGCCATGTAGCAAGAATCGATATTTCGCCTCTAGTTTATTAGAAGATTATTTTTGACCAAAGATATGGTCTGGAAACGGAATGCATTTATACAGAAAATACATTTCTTCCCATCTTTTGGATCATGAAGAAGCTTCCAATAAACTAGAGGTGAAATATCGATTCTTCCTATATGGCCTGTTTGTTGTGATTTTTGTCATATTTGTCTTGTTCTATTTTGTTTTTCTTATACATTCTGTCAAATTAGCATCCTTGAATATACATATACATATATATATATATATATATATATATATGACACAGGGTTTCCCCTCAAAATATATGCATACTTTAATAGCTATTAAATGACTTCATTTGTATACGTCTAAAAAGACTTAAATAATGGGAAATAATAATGACAGCCATATGTTGCCATGAACAAAGATTTCTCGTGAAGTATTAACAGAAGTTGGGAAATGCAGTTGAATTGCAAAAAGTGTTTAGAAGAGAGTTTCAAACAGATCACCCAAATGAGAGATTAGTCTGTAGCTGATGGAACTGTTGAGAATGTCAACCAGGAATATTGTGGAAAACTGCAGACATCAACGGATCCCACAAAGCAAACAGAATGATAGAAATGTATCATGTGTGTGAAGCTCTCCCTGAAACGGTCTGTGCACTTCAACTACACTTTTAAATTTCAAGTAAATTTCCTTTGCTCAAAGCACATTCTTTTTGCCATCATTATTTGAAATCATTTAAATCAGCAAAATAATGAGTTTTCAGTTGTTAAAATGTGTTTTACATTATTTTGAGTCATCTTGTATATATGGTCATATATTTATTTATTTTAGTCATCTACAAACATTTGTTTTGCCATATCACAACTCTTCAGTGTGACTAGACATTACAAGTGTTCTAAACTGAGATTTGAAACCTGATCATTTGGTTAGCAGTCAAGACTTCTTACACTCACATTATTACATTTCCAATAAAGTATGGGAAATTATAATATTGTATTTGTCTCAAGGTTTATATTCCCATTATCAACTACCTAGAGAACTAAATTCTTTTACGAAAGCAATGTTTACACTAAGTGACAACTGTTTATTTCCCTACTAAAGAGCTCAATGCATGAGTGAGGAGAAAATGGGTATACATACACATGTATATGTAAGTTAGTATACGCAGCATATCATTTTTCATGCTTAATTTGTTTACTTTTTATTTGTTCGTCTATATTTCATTCCAAAACATTTCATAAAAAAAACAATTATTTTACATATAAAAATCTGTTTCCTTCAAGTCTCATTTATATAAAATTTTTATTAAATTTTTATTTTGTTAGAAAATAAAAAATTATAAAATTTAAAAAAAAGAAAGAAAACTGTTACTTATGTCTTTCATTTATTTATTTTTTTCACTCTAAGGACAACACATGTTTAAAAAATTAATCTAAGATCTTTTTTTGAAATTCAAACAAATAACATTC
The DNA here is from genome assembly GCA_963556195.1 of Sepiola atlantica. Taxonomy (NCBI): domain Eukaryota; kingdom Metazoa; phylum Mollusca; class Cephalopoda; order Sepiida; family Sepiolidae; genus Sepiola; species Sepiola atlantica. The sequence continues at coordinate 128,459,009 of OY744527.1, forward strand.
TGATCCATGTAAACACTTGTTTTTTACATGTTTTCAACAAACCACCACCAGCAGCTTAGAAACAAATTACTCAGAAACGTTTGTCTCCTATTCATCAAATAATCTCTGCAGAGGAAATAATTTTCAATATTTTATACATCATAGTTGACCAGTCATGGGGTTCTGTTTGTGCTTATGGCCTTATTCATTACAACTTCATCTCAAATTGGCCGGTCAGAAGGAAAACCTTTTTATTGTTACATACATCAATGTTGGCACAGGAGTCAAATGTCCATGTTGACTAGCAGTTTCATGACTGAGGATACCTCCGTGTGAAGCTCCCAGTTAACAGAAAAATTGGATTCAATGTTTACACCAACTATATACAGGGTGGGCCAAAATAAGGGTCCTATCTTTAAATTTGAATAACTTGAATTTGAATAACTTCCACAAAATAAAAGTTAAACTCACCAAACTTTATGTGTGTGTAGACTGACCCTTCCGAGATTTTTTGAAATAAACAAAACAAATTTTAGCCGAAAAACACTTCTTAAAACTTACAAAAACTAAAGTATTGTTTTTTACACTGTTTTGAGTTTTTTAAGCAAAAATAATGTTTTCTAAATGAGGGTACGTTCCTTAGGGCTAATACGGCTCATGCTGGCTTCGGAAGGGGTCCTTTACTTATTCTAAAAAAAAAAATTTTTTTTAAAATCAATAAATAAAAAAGTTATGAATTTTTAAAAATAGGACCCTTATTTTTGCCCACCCTGTATATATATCATGTATAGAAAACACAAACACATTATACATACATTATAAATGATAATAAAATGTACTTAAGTTAACACTTTACTGCAGTTTCCCAGTATCACCGATCATCAAAAGTGCATCGATCAGGGATCAATCAAAAAGCAAACTGGAAGAATTAACTATCCAATAGGATATTGAGCCTTTTATTTGTCCAAGATCTGCTGCCTTAATTCGGTTCTGTTCTGATTTTATTCATAAAATTAATAGCACATCATGACTAGCAGTCAGTCTACATTCATCAGACTGAGATCTACTTACATTATCACCGATATTGAGCACTCTCCCATTATAAATATAGCAACTACTACAACTATATATAGACACACACAAACTTTTGAACCTGATCCACTTATAAATTTCGCCAGAAATTGTTGATATCATCTTAATTTTAAGAGTCGCCGAGGTTGAAAATATTTCAACAGTTATTTCATTATTTTTAAATGCTATGACAAAACAGAAAATTTACATAATTTAAAAAAAAGACTTTTATTCTTGCAAAATGAAGCCTACTTTATGATTTATAATATTCTAAAATTAATACAAAGTCTAAAATGCAAATTACTAAGTTAAAACTTTCATCAGAATAATGGTTGGTTTGAGTTTGGGATTATAATTTCGACTGCAATGTGAATCTGTCTAAAACAAAGAAAACCAAAATTTGATACTGACCATAACTCAGCCGACAGAGACTTTTTAAAAAAATTCAGTCAAATTATTTAAATTTTGCCTAAGGAATCTTAGCATTTTAGCAAAGACTTTAAAAAAAATATATGGTTAAAGAGGAAATATTTTCTTGCTATGGTTATAATCTGGATGAGTTTTTAGTTTTTCCCTCTAAAATTAAGACTAATTGAAAAGAAACAAAACCCAAATACAGCTCCCCAGGTTATTTCTATTTTCGCTCTTTATCTGTTTGGACAATAAGCTTTCACTGCAGAAAAAAAGATCAGTTTAACAAATATTGACCTTTTGAAAAAGTCATTCATTTTTTTTTTACTCTCAATAATCAATCATTTTTTTTTTGGTTCCAATGATTTTATTTCTTTTTATCTGACTTTTTATTTTGTTAACTCGTATATTACCAATAAAATGATATGCTTCATTTACATCTATATCCGTGATTTGGTTTAGGGATAAGCACATTGTTTTTAAATGGTCAACAATGACAAATATGGTTAAACCTAATATCAGATGATCAAGCCTACATGTTCTTTAGATTTACGTTACAACTTACTGTTAGTTACTTATATTTACTTATTTACGTTTTTTTTTGTTTTTTTTTGTTTTTTTTTTGTTTGTAAAACTTAATTATGTTCTACAAAACCAAAAACAAAAACAACAGCCCCTCTCCCTTTCTCCCTCCCCTTTTTTATTTTTATTTTTCCTACCCTACTCCCGGTCCTGGATATGACCTTAAACTACATCCGATGGTGAGATCCGGCTTACGGACTTCGGGGAATGTGGAGCCTCCTCTTAATTACCATTGCTCCCAGGTCCACCCTGACCCGGAGTGGTAGTACCTGTTAGGGTCCCAACTATGGGTTAAATAGAAACAGATATTAAAAGGGGAAAGAAACAAAAAAGAGAAGAAAACAAGACCAGATTCGGCATTAAATAACCCAAAAAGGGTTGATATGCCGTAAAACAAAACTACCAAACCAAAAACCCTGATTAAACATTTGAAGATATAAAGAACTTGAAGCATAAAAACTTTCACTATAATGACCAGATTCGGCATTAAATAACCCAAAAAGGGTTGATATGCCGTAAAACAAAACTACCAAACTACCAAACCTTATATTTCATCTACCGTTCTGACTGAGGACTGTACCCTGCTCGACTCTGATAGCATAGATGCAGCACTCTCATAAGATCCGAGCACTCGGGTACATGTATTTGGGGATTTTAATGTCCACCACTATTATTGGCTTGGATTTTCAAGCTATACATTCGCAGCTGGTAACAGCATGTACAGTTTCTCCATTGCACACTCCCTCTTACAGACTGTCACTTTACCGACCCGCCTCCCAGCAGCAAGCCTCACTTTTCCACCTGTTCTTGACCACACTGCCTGAGGCTTGTGTAACAAATGGCCATCGCCCACTCGGGAACGCTGATCGCCTTGTGGTAATGGTTGATAGCACCCTAAAGCTGATCAGCCGTTACTCAAAATTACAAGATACTTCAATTGGGAATCCATCAGAGATGGCCCATAGAGTTAAACTTTTTCTCTCCCTGCTGATCAGTGTGCAAATTAAGCCAGACAATGACCTGATCATCACCCCTTCCCAGGTCCGGAATATCATAAAAAACCTTGATACCTCCAGAACATGTGGACTTAATCTTATCCAATTTATTGTAATAAATATTCTGCTGAGCTGGTCCCTTGTCCTCTCCAAACTCTACAACAAATGCCTTGCCAAATCTTGCTTCCATAATAGCTGGAAAATTGCCTTTGTGGTACCAGTGTTCAGAAATTCTGGTCAAAGAACTGACCCTCAAAATTATCACCCCATCAGTCTACTCTTGCTCTTTGCTAAAATCTTTGAATCTTTAATCAATCCAGCAATAGTCTGCCACCTCGTTAATGCTAAACTTCTTTCTGATCATCAGTATGGATTTAGGCAAGCACATGCTACTGCAGATATCCTGCCTGAATGCAAATACTATACACTTAACAAGGCAGGTGAAGCTAGGGAAGTTGCGCTTGATATATCTAAAGTCTTTGACAAAGTTTGGCATGAAGATCTTCTCATGAAAATCAATTTGTATAGTATTACTTGACGAATATGTAATATAATTAGATCCTTCCCAGCTAAAAGAAAGATCCAAGTTGTCGTCAATGGCCGTACATTCAAACAATGACATTATGCGAGTGTACCTCAGTGACCGATCCTTAGACCTTTATTGTTCCTGATTTTGACAAACTACCTTCCTGATGCAATTGTGTCTGAGATGGGTATATTTGCTGATGACACTATGCTTTACATGTGGGTAAAACAAATGCACACATATTCAACGCATTAGCTTAATCCTGAGAAAATGGCATCCGATCTCTAGTGGAATGGGGACATAAATGGATGGTAACATTTAATGTTATTAAGACAAAGCTACTTTCCTTTAACAACTGTAAGCATGGTTAATAACACCCAACATTCAAACTCCTCTGCTTAACATGAATTAGAACAAATACTTAGAAGATAATGCCAAAGCTGCTACAAGGAAAGTGGGGTCATTCTACCATGCTAGAAAACTTCTCACACCTGCTAGTATCCTATATTTCTACAAGGTCACCATCCGGCCATAGACGACGTATTGTTGTCACATTTGGGCTGGTGCACCAACCACTAGTCTCTCCCCCTTAGAGACTCTTTTTTGTACCCTGTCTAATTTAATAGGTTCCACAATGTCCACCAAGCTCCAGCCCCTGTTCCATCACCACAATGTTGCATCCCTGTGCTTTTTTTACAAGTACTACAATGTGCTCCGACGAACTTGCTTCTCTGGCCCCCTTTCGACACAAATACGCCCGACAAACCCAACTATCAGCTTAATCCCATCCATTCATTGTAGAGGTCCGCAGATGTTGGATGGCTTCTTACTCTAAAAGCTTCTTTCCTCAAACTGCTAACCTTTGGAATTCCCTCTCTTTTTCCCTGACTACTGACATGCAGTAATTTAAATGTAATGTGAACAAACATCTTGCTACACAACTCCTCACTTAGGGGGCTCCCTATAAATCTAGCCCCTAATTCACAGTAGTCCCTTATGTCTCAATGGCAGTGTGCCTTGTTTGGGATGAATTTAAGTTAAAAATAAAATCAATAAATAAAAATCTGAAATTGTTAAAAGTCATCTAGATTATTGACATGTTTTTATTGGTAAAAGATTCTTTATAATAATAACTGAATAAAATAAGTATACTATATATGCGCGTACAAAGAACCAATATTAATAAACAGATGAATCCATTGTTTTTATAACCAAATGTATAGTTACGTATTAGCCTTCGATAAACTATGTAGTATCTCATGGTATTCGAACCGAACATGGTTCTTTATCAAACATGGGAGAGGGATCCAACTGCCATCAATCAGGAGGTGAATAAATCTTGGTAAAGCTGTAAACCTACAATTTTCACAGCAAACTGAGTAAAATAATAATTTTTTAAATCGTTTCAATCATTATATTAATCGTTTTCTGGGTTTTGCCCTTAAATACCTCCCCCACACACAAAAAGCATCGCTTGATATTTTGCCTGATATATACATAACACTTTGCATACTAACAAATGTGCACGCTTACACTAACAGAATCATGCTTACTAACAGAGATGGCACCATGTCAGATACTACCATTCCGGGTCATTGTGGGCGTCAGAATAATGGTAACTAAGGAGTTAAAGATCCCAAATTGGGGTCTCACCACCGGATGCACTTAAAGAATCTGAAATGGTTGTTATTTTCTATACAGTAAAAAACACAATCTGGGAAGAAGAGATCAGCTGCATGCGCAAAGATGACTCGTAACTCAAATAAAACTTTTAAAAAGTCCTGTTGCATAATATGTGCACAAGAGAATTATGAGGACCAGACTCAGGATCCTTATGGATGGTAAGATTACATTTAAGGCCTGCAGATGACTTGTAACTCTTATTGCATGTAATGGTATATGTTTCCCTAATAATATATATATAGGTGTGTGTGTGTGTATGTGTGTAACTATTGACTTTTGTATGTGGATTGTTTAACGATATCTGTTTTATCATGTTCTGTTCAATTGTGCTTGGCAAGCCTAACAGGTGAATTACTTGCTAATATAGAATGAGTGCTTTCTTTTTGTTTTCTTCTTGTTCTTCTTGCAGAAGACCTATTGGCGGGTTTGTTGGGGGGGTTTAGGTTTAGAGATTGGGTAGGGTTTGAGGGTAAGTCTTAATTAACTTGAATTGATGAATGCTATGCTAGCAAGAGGGTGGTGCGTGGAGGAGAGCGAGAGAGAGAGCGAGAGCGAGAGAGAGAGCGAGAGAGAGAGAGCGAGAGAGAGAGAGAGCGAGAGAGACGGCGAGTGGGAAGGAATGTTGTGCATTGCTTTATTACAAAGTGTAATACAAGGATGAATTGAACTTCCTGCCAACTGTTCGTACAATTATTCATCGAAATCACTTCTGCTTTTCACTGACATCTTTTTTTTTTTTTATTCTCCCCTTTTCTTATACGCTTTCTCTCCCTCCTTTCAATAATATCTTTCTCTCTCTTAATTTCCTCTCTCTGAATTAGAACTCATTTGATTGTATCTCCCTCCTACACACACACATGTGTATGTATATATGTATGTATGTGTATAACATAATCAAAAATAATATATTTAAATATTTGGGGTAGACGATTCTCCAGTATTTATTTCTATAATGCTCAATGCATTATTAGAAGTTTAGTCTACTAATAAAATATGGTGCAATGCTGCATAAATTCAATCATAGGCCCCATCAAGTCTGATCAAAACATGATTGCATTTATATGTTCACCATGTTTTGTTTATATGAGAGAGAACGAGAGGGGGCCGGTGTGTAAGGTATTTAAGAGCATAATTAAAATGCTGATACACCATACTTGTTTTAAATAATAGATTGAACACAAACTGCTATTACTTCCGTAGTTGGAGTAAACTCATGGTATTAATGCATAAGCGACATAAGAAATCAAAATTGGACTTGGATTTAGATAACCATTGTGCCAACTCTTTCAATTTCTGGGGGTTTTTATCCCCTTCTCAGTCTCGTTTCTCTTTCTCTCAGTCCATCATACTTCTTAGACTTTCCTTTTCTATTTCCATCTTCCCCCCCCCCTCTCTCTTCTTTCTCTGTTCTTTCTCATTGTCAGCTTTTGGCTTCCCTCTAATCGTGTTTCTGGTGTAGAATCTGGTTCAGAAGAGGTGGCGATATCCGACAATTGATTAAAAAAAATACGTCCAGAGTTGTGCAGCACTGGTCAGTGACACGTGGCAATGACCAGTGTAGGTTAGGGATTTTCATGATTGATTTGACTGCTTTATAAAAAGGTCAGTCACTCTACCTTAGGTGCTTAAGAATTGGACTGTAAAACATCAATGCAGCATTCAGGTGTGTGTAGGAAGGGGGAGAAAAGGTTTCTTTTGTACAAATTCAGGTGTTATTTTTTTTTTCTTTTAATAAATGGTGCTTCCATTTATGAAATAGCTCAAGTCTAAGATTTTCCACTGGATAACTATTTGGCTTCCATTACATATAGATAACACTCCTAAAAATATATAATAAAAGAACCGGAAAAAAAAAAAACACAGCCAATTCCAGACCCCATTTTTAACATTTTTAATCTAATTTCCTACACCAGTCTGGTTTACTGACACAAAAAGACATGGCTCTCCATTGTCTTTTTATACATTTTTTGAAGACATTTCTTTGTTTTACTTGTTTTTATTTCCCCCGATTTGTGTTTGTTTACTTTTTACATGCGGGCTTCCATCTTCAGAATCAGTTTATAAAGTTTTCACTATTTTCTTTTTGATAATTTATTTTCCTATTTTTTTTTATTTCCCTTTTTCTATTTCTTTTTTTACCTGTCTAGATTTATTCTTAGTAACTCTTTTCTAAAAACGCAATTAGCAGACGGGATAGAGAAGAAAGTAGTTATATACTAAGTTCCGTCCTGGGTATGATATAAAACTGCATTTAGTGGTGAGGCTCAGATTTGGGAACTTTGTGGAGTTATCTCTTAGTTACTACTACTCCTAGGTCCACTCTGATCTGGATGAGTGGTAGTACCTGCTAGTTACATATTTCTATTATTAATTATTTGTAATCATTTGTTGTATGAGTTTTATTCATTTTAATGCTCTAATTCATTTTAGACTATAATTGAACTCGTCTTAAATAAACCATCGAAAAAGATCAAATCTGTTTTTTCATGCTATTCGTTTGGTTCTTCATCAAGTGTCCATCTCATTTTCTTGTTCTTTGGCGGCTTGATCATCCTTTATAATTTCCTGTCTGTTTCTCCCTAATTTCATTTACCCTCATCACATAATCATTTACTTTATCTCTCTCCAATTTTCCCCACTCATTCTTTATCCACTTCTTTCTTACACTTTTTTATTATCTTCATTCATCTCATCAACAAAAAAAGAGAGAGATTGATTGATCAACTTTAATATTTAATTATGTTTCTTCCGCTACAGTATTCAAAAACTTGGTCCATCCTGGTCAAGATACTGTAATTGGATAATTGTTGGAAGAATAAGAATATATGTCATCGGAGAGAAAATGAGAGTAAAGTTTAATATATAACTAGTTTTTCTTCTTTAAATATTTTTAAAGATTTAGTCAATCTTTGAAGATAATTGTAAATTAGAAAAAAAAAGATGGAATAGAAATATCTATTATTTTGATATCTCTTTGGACCGATGAAAAGAGATAGAGAAAAAATGTTTTTCTTTAACTACTTTTGTTTTTCTTTCCATCCTCTGACAAAGTTTGTCCAACATTCGAGTGAAGATTCTATTGTTTGGATGCTGCATGGCCTTCATCCCTGTGACCTGTGTAAGCCAGTTGACATAACTATGGCAACTATAGCATTCTTTCCACAGAATTTGAAATTAAACCATTCACAAAAAACTATTTTTATTAGTAATGCTACAAGTGGCTTTGTTAACCTTTCAAACACATGAGTAGCAATTATAGTTGACAGCAATAGCGATATAGTACACCATTTTAGTTGGAAAAAGAAAGTATAAATTTCAAGTTCACCTAAGGTTTCTCTAGAAGATTGTTATACTTGTTATCGTAGACTGAATCACTCATTCAAATTTAAAATTACTTTCAAATATTGTATATCTATATGCTCTTCTCCTCTCGGAATGAATGCAAAATGAATCAAGAATAAAGGAAATTGAATTATGAAAATAAAATTTCCTTTTTTATTTTGCTCAATAAATAGTGTAACATGACTTGAAACATTTTTATTTACCTTAGATTTGTTAGAATTTTGGAAAGAATTGATCAACGTATTTTGTTATGAATGTTTTGCCATGTTTATTGACAGTGCCCACTCCCCAGCGGTTGCCTTAATTTTAGACACAAAAGTTTCAAAGTATAATTTAGTAACATGCCATTTAGTTGCATAGCGCACCACTTTCAATGTGGGGGTCTGTTTCTGATCGCAGAAAAGCAGGGTTACTGGTTGAGCTAGTATGATGTTGAAAAGATATGGAATTAGCAATGAACTCTACACAATCACTGAGGACTCATCTTTCAAGATGCATGTTTCAATCATAAAATGCCACTTCTCTTCAAATATGCTTTTGTATATAATTGAACAACATTTAATTATTTTCTATAAGAAAATCTTTTGGCATATTTTTTTTATTTAAAAACATTTTTTTTCTGTTCTTTCTTATTTTGTCCTAAATTTCCATCTTTTTTCTTTTCCATTCCTTTAAACTTCTCTCTCCTCCGCTTTATTTTATTTCACTCCCTGAAATATTTACATCTCTAAATATATCCAGAAAAATGACTTCTTTCTACTAATTTCCCTTCTCTAATTATTTCACCTGAACAATTTAACTACTTTTTAAAAAGAATTAGCAGTTTGGGTAAGTGGTGGGTCGAACAGAAATTTTAAAAAAAATGAAATAAAATGAGTGTAGTCTTACAATTCTTAACCTATGAGGAATTTTTGGTTTGTTTAGAATCTCTCCGCCCACCCACCAACACCTCTCTTGTGCTCTCCACTCACCCATTTTTCTGCTGCCGGCAATTCTTTAACAAACACTTTGGGTGAGAGTAGAAGATTTTGCTTAGGGGTATGGTCTTGCAATATGTCAATTATTCCACCTCTCCTACCACTCTCTCCCCCAACCAGTAACTGGCCCTCTTCCTCCCTTAAAACAGGAAAAGTGAAATCCATTGAACAATTAATATTTTTCAGCTTGGAAAAAGCACAAGTTTTTCTTGTGTTTTCTATTTTAAGAGTTATCTAATACCTGTTCGAATGATTTTGAGCGATTGTAATTTGATTGCATGAGATGTTTGAGGTTTGAAGGATGTCCATTCTCTGGTTACACTGGATATGTTGTTGTGCAAATGTTATACTATGAAACCGCCTACGGCTAATAACTCCATGATTTTTGATTTTTTTTAATACTAATAGCTTGTATAATTATGATTCCTCTAGCTTTCACTCTCTTTGTGTTTTAATGTGGAACTCTTGAAGGGTTTCTCTCTCTCTCTCTCTCTCTCTCTCTCTCTCTCTCTCTCTCTCTCATTCATAAAACTCATTGCCTTTTCTTTTTTTGATTTTGTACTCATTCATTTATTGCATGTTTATTTGTTTTGTTTAAGACTATTGAAATGAAACATTAAAAACCAAACTCTCTCTTCCTTTCTTCACAACTGCTTCATCAACTGAAGAAAATAATAAGTCTTCACAAATTGGACGTTTGAAATTCGTATATTTTATAGCCAATGTTTTCGATTTGGTAACATAATCAACGAATGTCTGACAATTTGTTTACAGCTGAAATTTCTTTTTCTTTTTACTCTTTAAACAATTATTTATCTTCCAATTTTAAGTGAGAATTTTTTAGTGGTTTTGAAGCCGATGGAATCAGATACAATAGCTGACTTTCTTTTTACAAGTCCAGAAACTTGTGGAGAAAATGCAGGCAATGGCTGAAATTGACCACATCTTCATCTGTTTGAATGAACAATCATAAAGATATTTTCTTGATTGATATTTACTAAGTTTAACAAGTTTTAAGGGATCTAACAATATTTTATCTTTCCCTCTTATTTCTCTCTCTCTCTCTCTCTCTACATGTATTTTTATCTTTTGCATTCTCTTACTTTCTTCCTCCATTTCAATATATTTCTATGCTGCTTTATTATCAATCTTTTTGATGTCATAACTAGATGTACCTATCTGCCGTTGCCCGGGAGTCTTTTTACTATCATTTTTTTTTTGTCCCTCCCCCTTTAAACTATACAGTTTTTTTGTTTTTTTTGTTTTTTTTTAACCTAAATATTTCTTTTAAATAGGATTTTGAAAATTAAATTTAATTGTTAAGGTATTGTTTGGTCATTAAATTATTAATTGAACGAAATTCTTATAAAACTATAACTAATTTTGTTAAGGTAATGTTATTTTAATTTCTATTTATAAAATTATTGGATGTAAATAACTTCTTAAACATTTAATTAATGCTGATTTGCTAAGAATTTTTAAGCCATAAATGACTTTCTATTCACCATATCAAATGCTTCCAACTTCCTTTCGAAGTGTTACGAAGTAAATCTTTCTTTATTAACAAAAATAACTGACTTTCTATTTGACAGTTTAAATGCTGCAATATTGTTCTCAATTTTTGAGTATCACAAAATAATTCTTTTTTTTTTTTATTCCAACTATAACCAAAAGATTTGACTCGTTTTACGAAGAAATGCATTCTGGTGAATTTAATTTTGTAATTAAATTATTTTTACAACGGGATTTATACAAGTATGTTTGAGTATTTGGCATTATTGCGCTTTTTATTTTAATAAATAATTGATAATTAAATTTAAAAAATATGTAGGTCCCGTAGAGGTGAGAAACACAAGTTGTCACACAAATTTATTAATATAAGAGATTGTTAGAATCTTCTGCTCCCCTTATTTTCACTTGTCTGCTTAATTACTCTATCCTTTTTCTTACTCTCTTGATTCATTTTATACTCTCTTTCTTCGCAGACATCTTTTCTATCTCTTTTCGTCTTTCTCTATAATTTATCAAAATAAAAGCCTGTCAAACTAAGACGATCCTCTGCGGCAACATTCCTTCAGAAAACCAGAACCAAAAATGCCTGCATTGCTAAGGATACCATTTTACATTCTAATTCCTCGATCACTTTCCCTTTATCATACAGTTTGTCTCTCATCTTTTCCTTCAATCTCCCCAAGTCCACATTGCCCACTTATCCCGTCATGTCATCCGAAGATTATTCTTTTTAATTACTGGATCCGAAATAGAAATTCCTACAGGAACTAAACCACCTGGGAAATGTTTTCTTTGAATACAAAAGAATTTTCATTTTGTCGGATTTGAATTTTTTTTATTCAACGGTCAGCAACAGGATTTATTTTCACAGCTGAGTAGAGACATAACCGTTTCCACAGACTTTCAAACAAAGTTCATCATCCTGATTATGGTCAGACTTTAAACTGGTAAGCAAGAGTTTTAGTTCAAAACATATAAATTTTATTTTTGTATATTTTTCTTTTAAAATAAACGGATGTATTCAGCATCAACTGGTCTTAATTTAGTTTTTCTACTAACAAATTGCGTTAGTCTTTAAACTAATCCTTTGGTTACTTATATTTCTAATATTTACTCAGAAAATTCCTGAGTTCGTCATCAATTTATTGCTACAACAAGACTAAATTTGTAAGGTATGTGTCAAGGATTGATGGTATTGGTCCAACACATGCCAGCATGTAAAACCAACGTTAAACCAAACATGATGATGATTACAGAGAAGATGGGAAAGGATTTTTTATTTAAATAATATCCAAAAGTCCATTGGGCGACGTAATCTGGTAAGATGAACCAGCACAAGAAATGATGAGTGTCAAGAAAGAATCCACGAGTGCAAAGTAAGAGAATTCCTGTGAAGACTGTCGTGATTAAGTATCACATGTGGAATAAAGAAAGTAGTTAATATATAAAACGTGGTACTAAGTGAACCTTAGTACCATATTTTATATATTAACTAATTTCCTTTTAGGCAAGTTTTGTATGAGAGAAAGACAGAAACAGAAATGCTGCAGATGAATGGGAACATTCGTTTAGAACGCTTACAATGTTTCTTTGTTTTTTTAATGCTATTCAAGCTCAAAGAGAAGATAAATTGCATATACGGATGAACTAGGTGTCTTCGGCAATGTACACATATGTGCCAGAGTCGACCACCAACCAATTTACTCAAGAGATTTAAACGAATATACACAACTATAAAAATTTAGTTTTTACTATCCTAAACGATATTTTCATCGTTATTTTTTTTTTTATTGTAGCATCACTAAAATAACCGTGGTGTTCTACTTATATGGTTAAATACTTGCTATATTAAAACCTGACGCAATTTTTAATATTTGATGATATTTATTATATAGTAGTATTATTGTTACACATGGTCTAGTAGACAAAGACATGAGTGAAGATAAAGGTTCTGAGTTCAATCCTTGGTGAAGGTACTTAAAGAAAAATGTATACAAGATATCTAAAACGCATCGGGTGCGAAATGATAGCAGTTCACATCAATAGATTATATAAAGGGTTCAGTTCGACATTTAAGAAAGGTTGTAGCAAAAAGCACCTGAAGAAGGCCAAAATAGTGTGAACATGATAGAAACAAAATTAAAGACAACAGCCAGAAATATTTAAATATGTCTTTTGGTTAGTAAATGCCTTGCTAGTTATTCTTTTGTTATTTAGTAGAATCCAAAATAATTATATTGAAATTGCCAAAAGAATATTGTACGCATTGATAGGTTTTGTATTCTTTTATTGACTGGTATTTTAAATTCTGCAAATTTCCACAAACATAAATATTTAACTTACTGTTATATTTATTCATTATAGCAAAGAAAATTGTAAAGTTTTAAGATATAAATCATGAGTAAAATTAAAACGAGAGATACTAGAGATGAAAGCTAGGCGAAGTAATGGGTTCAAATTCTGAAAGGAATTAAACGATTGCACCATTGATTAGCTAAGGATTGTTATTAGTTCATAGCTCCAAGTAGATTGGTAGATATTTAGGCAATGGTAACAGTATTGATATAGACATTTTTAGAATTTGTTTTGAAGGTAGGAAGCAGTGAATTTCTGAAATTCACATAAATGCAAATAAAGGAAATTATGTCTCTTATTTGTTGGAAATATAAAAATTATGTTAATATAATTCCAAATATGTATTATTATACTTTAAATCTCATTGAAAGAAATTTAAGTATTTCTTTTTTTTGTATTTAAAAGAAACAATATTTTCTTCATTTTTATTTTTAATCAAATTATGAAAAAAAAAGATCATTTTTCTAATTTACGTCTCTCATTGGGCTACTATTTTCCTTTCCATTTTCTTTTTGTTTGTTTATAAAAAAAAAAGTTGAAAGAGGAGGGGCTCTCCGCTCTCCTCCTTTACTCCCCCCTCTCCTCCTTTACTCCCCCCTCCCCGAAAAAATAATGTACACATACACAAGAGAATCTCTTGACAAGTGGATTACAATGTTGTTCACAAATCAATATTCCTAATTGTTGCATTTGAAAAACATCAAAAGGCAAATTAGTTTTGAGATAAAAAATTCACCCAGAGAAAGTGTCTGCCCCATATTCTATGGAAGCACACTGCTGGGATGAAGAAAAGATATTGCCAGTTGTGGTTCATCCTTCCCACACACAAGAAATTCTCTTTTTATTCACCTTTTGGCTTTCAGTTTTTTTGTGTTTTTTTTGGGGGGGGGGGGTTATTAATAATCCTCCTACTCCCTGTCTTTACACAATAACCCTCCTCATCCTTCTCCTGATCCTTGATTATTTTAATTTATTTTACAAGGATAATTAATTTCTGGTCAAACTGATCCCCTCCTCTCTCTCAACCACATCCTTTGAGTTAATGATTTGATTTTGGAGTCAGCCATTTTTGTTTTATAACATTTTTAAAAGAAAATCTTTTGTGTACAATACAAAAAATCGAAAGGTAGACAGGTTCATATTTGCTCTGCTTAAAAAAAAAAAAACGAAGTTGAAGTTTAATGGCATGAAATTCACCACCTTTAATATTTTTCCATGAATGATTGAAAACAAAAAACAATCCACTTATGTTTATTCGATGATGTTATAAATCGGTCATTGTTATCAAGATTAGACAGTTTAAAAATTTTCTATGAAAATAATCTGTTTATCATAATTATAAGCGATAGTATCAAAAAACAAACCCAAAATGATACTTTTTAAATGTATTTATCCAATTTCTAGAGGAAAATGTCCTCCCTCATCTCTTTCTCTCTTTGCTCTATCATACTGTTGACTTTGTGTAACTGTAGTAGGTAAGAATGCAACTCGTCTAGGAAAAGGAAAACTCTGAAATAACATCAGTTTTTCTCTTTTTATTCCGGCATTGTTTCCAGTCGTCCTAAACTTCTCTTTGCCACTGGACTCAAGCAATGCCGGTTCAGGAGAATTGAACGACCCTTGTTTCACTATAGACTTACTGTGAAAGCACTTTTACATGGGGTATCCATTGTCTCTAAAGACCGAAAGGAGACCTTTTTTATACTAGAGTATGTATTGCTCTACATTTCATAGTAGTGAGCGTTTTTAGATTCAATATCTGTAGTTACAAAATTTGGTAGTCCTTGTGTGTGTGTGTGTGTGTGTTCATATTTAAAGTTTCATATTTAAAATAGAAATGTTATAAGATAAAGGGTGAGGCTAGAGCTATGGTATAAAATACTTTTATTTAAACCAGGTCAAATGTTAGGAAGAACAGATTCACACATTTCACAAATAAACTTTTTTGTGAAATGGTGTTAACTCTTCTTCCTAACATTTGACCTGGTTTAAATAAAATAAAAATAAAAAAAATAAATATATGAGAGAGAGAGAGAGAGAGAAAGAGATAGCAATAATACATGAGTATATTATAGCAGATGTCGACTTTGAAATTTTACCATTTTGAAAATCGATTTGCAAGGGATATTTTTCACTGATATATATATATATTATATATGAAATATGTGTAGAATCGATCTATGAGAAAATCAAAAACAATAAAATACAGAAATCTGCAACTCAGTTTTCTTGATCAGACTCTATTTGCCCTTTGTTGTCCAAACAGTGAGTTACAGATTTCTGTATTTTATTGTTTTTGATTTTCTCATAAATCGATTCTACGCATATTTTTTTTTTTAATGTACAAAACATACATGGATACCTCACTACAAAATATAATTAGATATAAATGCATTCATGATTATCCATCATATTTTCATAGCATTCCTACCTGGCTGTTGTGACTTGTCACTGATAAGTTAAGTATGGTGCACAAATTATACCTAAACTTGTTCATTTGATTACCATACACACAGAGGATTTAATTACGGACATACACCAGAAGAACTGAACAACAAGAATAGAATTGGTAGCCTAAGCTGTCCTAAGCCATTCTATCCAAGGTTCCTTGTTATACTTTACAAGCATATATATGTCAATAGCATTGAAAGAGAAACAGAACAATATAGGACAACTTTAATGAAAGCTAAGGGCTTTTGTGCGACCGTTAGAGAATTAAATCTTTGGTAGATCTCCAAAACTACCAGGCATCACGACATATATTAATGTACCAACTAATGATACTTGGTTTTGCTAAGAAAAAGGGGAGATAATATTTTCATCCGTGTCTATCTTGTTTTCTCATTAGTTGGTTGGTTTATCGCTGGGTATTTGTTTCTCTGGTGTGTCTTAGTGACTTCATTTAGATCCCCACATGTTGACCATATCATGGCCACCATGTACTGTTCGCATTCATAGCTGGATTTTGTCCTTGGGTTCAACTGATGAACATGAATGATATAAAATATTTAAAATATTCATTTTTTTAATCCAACAAGCATAAACAGCCAGTCTGTTGTGTTATACATTCCTATGACGTTGAATTATCATTTCAAGGTGGCCATTCTCGGCCTTTTGGCTAAGATCAAAGTGTAGTATCTGTTCCGATGGATACTGCACGCCTGTTCTGTGCAGTTCTAGGAGGTCCACCCTCCCAGGCTTCGCCTCCCCTCTTTGGGGAGGAGTAAGTTTATTGCTTACTGTCTGAGGCGCCCCTACCGGGGAATGCCGACGGGGCTGACCAGGCAATTTTTAAATGGCCAGAGTGCTCACCTCTCGAGCGCTGGCTTTTAACCCCACTTGCTCGACCCGATCTTGGGTCACATCTTACTTGTGGGAGTAAGATAAAACTGGCCTTGTGCCTAACTCCGCGAGGAGTAAATAAACATCATGTTTTGTGCATTGTTTCATCAACTCCTTTGATTTGATTATTTCAGAAATACACTATCATGTGAATTATTCGAACAATGATGTCCCCATATTTCACAGCCTCACTCTTTACTATAACATTTTATACAAGATTACACAAAAACTATTACAAACAAAATTGAACTGGAAAGAATACATTTGACTGATTAATGTCAATGGGACTCGCTCATTCTTTGAGATTGTAAAATTTATTATCCTTTTGGTCTGTGGGAAAATGTCAACTCAGTTTTTTTTATTAAACTTTTTTTTTTAACTCTTGTTTGTTTAGGCTTTAATATAATTTGTAAGTTCCAAGGTGAGATTTCCGACTGGTCTGAGTAAGTAGGTGTCGTTGCAAAATATCTAAGAGGCTCATTAATGGTGCCAGTATCTGCAACATGTTTAAAGGTCTCTCACCCAACACCCATGACCCCCACCCGTCCTCCGTGCACACATACTGTTCAGCCTACCCCCCCCCCCCTTCACCCAGACTCCCAATCTTTCTTTTGGCGATTGATTTCCTTGATGATGATACCCCCTTCCTCCTGCACACAGACACACACGTTTTTGGCTATAAATTCCTTGCAACATCTTCCTCTTTTATTGATCTCAGAGTTTCTGTTTGTTAGCAGGACAAAGGAACTAATTAAGAACTAAGGCGGCAGAGTGAGGTGCCGCAGAGTGAGGTGCCGCAGATGAAACTTCAAAAATAACCGCCTAACAATGCACCAAAGAGAGCGGGGGGGGGGGCAAGAACAAAGAGAAAGAGGGAGAGAGTTATAAAGAAAGAGAGAGAGAGAGCCCAAAGAAGGCAAACACAGGAACCTTGCAAACTAATTATGCCTTGTGGACCCACCAAACATTGTTGTATATGCATACATGTGTATGTGTTTCGGTGAATAAGTGAGTGGGTGGGTGGGTGCATATTAACCGGGTGAGTGTGGAGGAGGTGCAAGTGCATATCGCGGATGGTGACATTGTTTGATTTCTTGAATTTGACTTGTGCCACAATAATACAGTGAACGGAGTGGTGGGTGAGACCAATGATGAAACACTTTTAAAACCTTTTCATCAATAGATTAGTTTTGTGATAAACCTCCTCCCGTTAAAATGCCAGCGTAAAAGTTGCAGTAAAAAAATCTCATTTTTTAATATTCATAAATCTCAATTTAAAATATTAAAAATGGCATTAATCAACTCACTTGGATTAATTGGTTGATATTATATTTACAAATTTAACTATGACGTAAATTGGTCTGATTATTATAACCAGAATCAGCCAAATTTTGAGATAACTCATTAATTTTTTTTAAAAAAGCAAAGAAAGCAGGATAATGAAAAGTTGTAAGGAAAAAAGTTTTTCTGTATTTTTTTCCACAAAAAAATTATTTCCAAAATATTTTTCAATATTTCATAAATTTGCTTGAATACACTTAAACTACGCCATGAAAAATGCCTCTGTTGTAATGGGATACCTGACTCCCCTCAAGGCTAATAAGTGTACTGTGTGTGTGTGCATATGTATATACTTGATACAGGATATCCATAAATCTAAACATATAGGTAAAAAATAAATCCGTTGAAATTTACTTGCTTCCCGCTGCAGCAAGATGTCGCATGAGGCTGAACGGTGCGAAAAACCAGCTTTTCTGGGAGGGGGGGGGGGGGCATTCTGGTCAAGTGCAAAAATAGCTGAGAACAGACCAATCGGCATTCCACAGGCTCGGGCGATCAGCAATCCTCTTCCTGATATTGGAGGTAATACCTGGAAGTATGTACCTCCTAGAACCAAGCCGAACCATACGTAATTCCGACAAAGGGTCTGATGGTTCAAGTCAGCCCCTAAGGTTGCCAGAATGATGCCAAGGCAAACCAAGGTTAGTATGACAACTGGTGAATATTCAATTATCCTGTGTCCAGACTTTACAGACACCTTGCATATATTGACATATTTATATATTTTATATGAATTTGTACATTTCTATATAGATTTTATAATTACATTTATGTTTAAATATATATAAGTTGGGCAATGATATTTGTGAAATTATGTTTAAAGCTTTACAGTATCTCCCATCTCTTAAAAATGTTTTCTTTATGAATTTGACCCCAGTAAGGACATTTTTTCATTATTATTCTGTTTTCATTCTTTTCTTTTCAAAAGGACAGAACTTTAACATTTGCTGTTAAGTGTTAAACTATTTCTCTACTCTCACGTTTTTTTTTTTTATTTCGTCCTTCTCTGATCTGTTTATATCAGTCTGCTGCAAATGTAATTCCTACTTTCTCTTGCCGTGAGCCAAAGGTAGTTCCTATGCTATTTAATATATCTCTCTCTCCCACAAATCCTGTTTTTAAAAAAGAAAAAAAGCAATAAACAAAAAAAAAAAACGGTTAGCTGGAAGGGTCAAAATTGTATTTCTTTCCCCTCCTCACTGTAAAATAAAAGTTTCAATACCTTCAGTATATAATGGATAAACAGCCTGAAGGGAAATGTACATTTATAGAGGTTTGTTATGGGAGTCGGCTGTGGATGGAAAGGGAGGTCACCAGTGAAGACAACTTTCTCCATTACCTCAAACATTCCAGTTTCTTATCTGACACTGCTTTAATGCTTCTGTCTTTGTTGACACTTTCGCAAGGGCATCTGATCGAATCTTAAGAAAAGTCATAATGTGGTTGGCAATGGCAGACGGCAAGGACAAGGAAAAAAACCAACTGTTACGAAAGCTACACACTTTGAAAGGAATTGAAAAATGACCGTGCATCTTTTTTTCATGGCTGGGGCAAAGGTCAGATTTTCATGTGTGGTCTTGAGCCACGGGCGCCCATCAATGTTTTAAGCCACCTTATCTAGCAGTACTTATCTGTGCAGGGTTGAATGCACAGAGAGGATTGGCAGCAGCCAGATCCATCAAGTTTTTCCTCTCAAGACATCAGGCAGACTTAAGATCTTTTTGGCACACGTTTTCCCTTGGGCTACCTTTCTTGATTACCTATTGCCAACCTCTTGTGGACTCTTCCACCCAACACCACTTTCACTCTCTCTCTCTCTCTCCCACAAATGTTCTCTCTATACTGTTCTAATCATTTCAGCTCACCCATCTCTCTCTATATATATATATATACATACATATATATATATATATATATATATATATATATATATACAGAAACACACACATTTTTATACGTCACTCAGTGTTTTCCCATTTTGCTGCTCAACGGTTGAACCAGTGAGGAACTCAGTGTGCATATTTTTTTTCCATAGAAATGGGCGCTTACTTACAACAGACTTTACCACGTAGCGACACATGTGCCACATTGGAATCTTGCTACGAAAAACCCACGATGAAAAGTAGGCTTTTAAAAGGTGGACACATTAAACACAATCCACCGAACCTAATCAAGCGCAGTGCCTCTACTCTTTCTCTGTTCTGCTCATGTGATGCACGGATGTGCACCGTTGTAAAATAAGCCTTATTTCTGTCATGTGTCTACTTTGCATAGAAGCCAGAAGAAGATAAAATGTACAGGGATTTCGATTATCTTTCCTGTTTTTGCTTTTACCTTCCAAGAAGAATGGTCTATTCTTGAAAGAATTTTGCCAGTTTGTCAGAATTGCTTCCATCTGTTTGAAGAACTTCATTCTAATTCTGAACGCCTCTTGTCATAGTTTTCATCATCAGCATAATCAATAGATAATCATAGTTCTGGAATTTTGCTCAAATCTTTTTACATTCAAATTGTATTTTGATTTTAATAAACAATATTACCTTCTTTTTTTAATATTATCTTTGTTGACAACTTGCACCACATTTCTGCTTTCTATTGTTACATGTCTGCCGGTGTACTTTTGGATTTCCATCTTAGCTAGCCATCTTATCTTTCAGATCAATATATTTTAATCTACTGGTAAATTCACCAGGAATCACAGAATGTTTGGATCATTAACTTTTCTTTGGGATTATCAACTGAGATAAACCATCCTGATTTTAAACAGCTTTAGATCGAGCTCATCCAGTTTAAGTTGGAATAAAAAACAAAAATTAAAATTAATTTCACATTTGCATTGTCAGACAAAAAGTAATACATTTAAATAAGAAATAAAAAATCGTTGTTGTTGCCAAAAGAGAATCCCAAAGAAAATACTGGTTTTATTAAAATTCATATTACTTTACTTAGTTAAAAAAAAAAATATGATCAAGGGGAAAAAATTCCATTGATTTTGATGTTTTACACAATAGATCTTTCATTAGGCTATTACAAGGTGCGTGTTCATTAGAAAAGAAACTATACATTTACAGTGTGTTTAATTCATAATGAAAACTGAAATGAAGATATCAGAAAGTCGACCAGGCTATTACAAACTATATCCTTTCCTGACAAAAGTTATAGTTTGGAGTTTAATTTGATTAAAACAGAAATAAAGCTATCAGAATGTCAATAAAAGAACTGGACGAGGTATTCCGATTTGGTGAACGTAGCGGGTTCAAGATGGAATTGTTTTTGTATTAGTGTATTTACTTCCATCTCTATAGATCTTTTTGTTTTTTGCTATTAAAATAGACTTGATTTTTCATCCTTATTTGAAATTAAGACATCAACTTAATTTATTTACATTACTGTTGATATTGACCATTATGAGAAGAATGTAAGAAGCCGATAGAGAATGGCCTAAATTGTTAAACACACAAAACTGAAGTGTGCCAGTCCCATGCGATTTCTTCAGTGTTTAAAGAGAGATTGAACAAGTGGAGATTGTTTGAGTAGAAGCCATTGGCCTTTTTATAAGTGTACCATATTGTAGAAGATAAAACATTATACAATTAGTGTTTCCCAATCTTGCCACACACACATAATTAGATATGATAAAAAAGAACATGAATATAAAACTAGGCAACATTTCTCTACATTACATATGTTAAACAAAACATATTAACTCTTACATTTACTCACACATACGTCTTATTAATATATATATATATATATATATACATATATATATATATATATATACACACACAATGTGAAATATGTTGTATGAAAAGCATTTCATATTGAGTTCTAAAAACTATTCTCAAAATGATCAAATTTCAAGCCACAATGTTACTGTCAGTTTCACTCTGAGTATAGCAGAAGTAAATCATGAAAAAACAATGTCAGTTAAATTTTATTTAATTATTCACTCATGTATATTTGTGTATGGATAACTCTATAAACTGACTATTTTGCTGTATCACACTTCTTTAGTGTGACTAGACAGGCAAGGGTTTCAAAAACAACAAAAATATGTTGTCATGGTGTTATTTGATATATTCCAATATTGAGATTTGATTTTGTATAAGTATAAAAATGTATTCCAAATAATGAAAGGAATAAACAAAAAATCGGGGCGATTGTCAAGAATAACCAACAGAAAAAAGGGGTGAAAAAAAAATAATAATCAGCAAATAACTGTTACCAAAGACAATAAAGTTACTTTTCTCCCTACCTGCCTTTTTTGTGTGTGTGTTTTAAATGATTTTAAAGCGTTTTTATTGCATTTTAATAATGCATCTTAATCCGATCAGTTCCATTTTCAAGATGGCGTAAACGAACATCTCCAAAGTTTGTTTAATGAGTTTTTTGTCTTTTGGGGTGAAAACACAAACAAATAGTCAACAAATAACTGCCTCAAACGCTTTAAAATTTACTTTCTACCTAATTGAAAAGAGAAAAGTACAAGAAATATCATCAGACTTCGTAGACGGTCGGCAATCCACTGTCAACCATCTTTGTTTTTCAGTCTAACGTAATATATTTGACCAAACTTTTGAATTGAAATAAAAACGCTTTAAAATACTTTAAAACAAACAAAAAGTATAGGCAGATAGGTAGAAAGTAAGTTTTATTGCCTTTGGTAAAAGTTATTTGTTGAATATTTGTTTTTTGCTCTTTTCTTTCTGTTGATTATTCTTAACAATCAGCAAAAGCAGAATGTCAATTGGGCAAATAAAAGAACTATATTTTCATGAGTAATTTAAAAGTTACTTTGTGTTTTTCGCTTTATTATTAAAGACAAAAATAAAAATAAATACTTAATGACGATTTTTTTTAAATATTAATCTTCTTTTTTTTTTTTTGTAATTTAAAAATTAACAAGAAACTTAGCTAAATTATCCACTCACTTTAAAAAATAAAATTCTACTTTTTAGGGTAATTCTAACTTATTAAGGCAGTCAACTAATATATTTTTAACACTAATGTTAAGTCTGACTGGCAAAGATGTACAACTACACGTAATGACCTAAAAAAAGTGGATCCCTCTCCCCCCCCCAAATAACATACAGAATTTATCTCCAATAGCAAAAAAATGGTTCCAGCTCGCTATCACTTCGCAAAAGAATTACTTCTTTTGCGAAGTGATAGCGAGCTGGAAGTCATAGTTAATGGATTAAGTCATAGTTAATGGATTAAGTCATAGTTAATGGATTAAGTCATAGTTAATGCCGTATTTTGGTGAGAGTGTCTAGCGTAGAATAAGTCCAGGCTATTTTGGACAAAAAGTATGACTCGAATCCACAAACAAAGATTTATTGTCAAAATTGTATGTTCTATTCGTTACACTTCTGCGTTGTATTGCCTTCTAATTTGCCTTTATATACACATTAAACAATGCTTCAAGCAAACTACATTAATCTTTTATATATATATATATATATATATGAGAGAGAGAGAGATGCATCATTTCTCACCATGTTTAGGTTTGAGGGCAAATGTTCATTAAATATGTGTGTATGTATGAAATAAAGAGGTTTAGTTGTAATATAAAATGTTGCTGTTTGATTAGCAAAGGTAAACTGAATCTTGGTAAGCTGGAAGTGTCAGCCAGAGTTATCAAGTAGTTCTTTACTCCAAAGTGTCGATACCTGTCAATCAATTAAATGTTATTGAGTTACAACACTGCTATTCAAAACTTTTATGGCCCCCTCCCTCCCCACAATGCTGACAGAGTGGCTTGTTTTTAGAATAGAAAAAGAAATGTTTGATAAAACTTTTTTCCCACATTTCAGTGTAAACATTCATTTTTTGTAATATCTTTTTTTAATGCGAGCGTAATAGACAATTGAGTTAGTGACTCATTCATCCAACGATCTCCAATTTGAGACAAGAATGGTCAATATGATTTACTCGAAAAGAAATTGATGAAGTAAAAATATGGCTTGAATCTACAGTGGAGCAGTGTGTTCCAGTTTAGCAGACATTGTAATGTGGCAGGCTTAAGACTGTTCACTAGAAATAGTGGACAAACTTTTCATTGCCGACATAGCTGGAACTAAAAATCAGGCTTGTACCGTCATGATTTCTAAGCACTTACAGAAGTTTATCCGACACTCCTAGTGAACTGTTGTTAGCCTTCCATGAATATGTTGTAGAATTGTCAGTCTTATATAGCGAATATGTCTCTTACTAGTTGGTCAGATCAGCAGATCCTAAATTGGTCACCGTCAGTTAGACTGTTATGCAAATTTTACTTGAATGAACCATGTTGGCCTCTTTCTCTTCTACATTTGATGACTAAAACTTTTATTATTTTTATTGGAAACTAATGAGTGAAAAGCGTCCGTGCTGGTACGCACATATACTGTATGCAAACACCAACACTTTCGTAAAAACAGTATGACAGCCAAAACAAAGATGGTTGAATAACCTACATCAAGATCTCAAGAAGGCCCGACTTCAATTTGAATGAGCCTTCGACCATATATGGTCGAAGGAGAAATCCCGTGAAGACCACGTTGCGCAAAAAAAAAATTATGATTACTATCAAATATATGCTCCCTCTGATCGCATATTTTTGCTAGCATGGGAAGATAGTATAATGACAAACGAACATATACTACACCCCCCCCCCAAGGAGGAGGTAATACCTGGGTAGATAGTCTTATAACTATAGAACAGCTACTACACGACACCACTTTAATTGAGTATTGAAAAATAGTACAATTTAATAGAAGTAATAGTATAGTTTCGGATTCAGACAGATACTAAATCTCCATGAGTAATAGATTGGAAATTATCTTTGACAGAAGACAGTTCTGATAGAAATCAACATATTTAGTGAGTGACAAGGGCATAGATTAATATGTAAAATAGTTAATAAAATCATGTTCAGTTTAGAACATTTTTCTCTTCAGAAGATCTTCTTTCAACTAATATTAATCAGATGAGTTCCATGAGAAGAATTTAAGTGAACTTGAACATGACAATAAAATGATGCCATCTGGATGGAAGGATTTCATTGAATGCATAAGTTTACATTCTTCATATTCAATTTTCACTTACATTTTCACTTCTCTCTTTCTTTTTATGATGTTTTTTCTAAAAAGTATACACAAAACTGGTGCTTATATGTATGAAAATAAAACAATGAAATTAGAAATCCATAATGCTGTGCAATTATTTATTAAAACCTGCTTTTTTTAAATTATGTAAATTGCACATCTCATTTAATCTGCTATTTCTTTCTATATATCTGAGACAATTTTCCTCTGTATGTTAATTAAATTCATTTCTTAAGTCATATATGGCAAATATTAGTACGTGTTATAATTATATTTCCGATTGATTTTAATATTCAATCCTGATCGATATTTTATTTTTGATTAGTCATAAATAATGGAAGGAGAGGAGTTTTTACTCTCACACTCCAATAAACTCTCACTGTCACCAATCAACACCGGGAACAAATTTAATAACATACATTTTCTAGATTCACCAGTTAAAAAAGGGATGCTTACGACTTTTATTTAAAAAAGTTTACCTTTGATCTCTCTATGTCAGCTTTCAGATAAGCAATTATATTTGTTTAAAATAAATATTACATTATTTCTTTCTTAATTTACTTGTATATCATAAGAGTAGGTATATTAATTTGATTTCAAGCAATTGATTAAAATTTTTTAATGAAGTAATTCAAGCGGCTGTGGTGAATTCTTAGTGTTAATATGTATTAAAAACAAGTCCATGTTGAATTAAAATTTATCTCCATGTGCATGAAGATAGTTACTGCGTTATAAATATTAAACTAGGAAAGTGATTCTCAATGTTTGAGAATTTAAAAACATCTTTGAAAAATGTGGCATAGTTTCAGTTACAGACAGACAAAATGCCCATTATAATTATCTGTATAGGAATATAAGAATTGTATACAGGATTTTTCTTTTGAATTTTTATATAAACATTTATTATTTTTGAATTGTTGATAAATTAATTTAAGATTTTATAGCAAAATTACGACATTCTCAAATCTTTTCTTTTTGTTCATGTTGAGGTGGGGGAGGAAAAGTTCCTTCCTCTTTTTAAATTAAATGTCCATTAAGATTTCTGTGCGTCCGTTTTTCAACATGCACACTTATTAATTTTTCTATATATGAGTAATGATTATGATAATGATTCATCTGAAGAAGCATATACGTTCAAATGGAATCGGAAAGATGGTTGTCTTTGGCTCGATCTGCATGTTTGCTGCTGGTAAACCCTCTGCAACTTAGAGTAAACCATTTCCGTGGACTTTAGTGGAACTTTTAGATGAGATTAAACTCGTTTTGTTAGGATGGGAGTAATCTTTTTAATGAAATATAAGTCGGAAATTAGCATTTCTACTGTGCTGGACCGATTCCAGTGGTAATCTGAATTGAAAAACAAGGCTGATTAATACCTGGAAACTCCAAGACGAATCTGCTTTTGCCGATTTCACAATCATCGGTAAGAATGCATTCCAAAGCCAAGTGCATTGCTTTTTGCAAATGGCTTGGGGGGGGGGTAGTTTTTAGCCTATTTCCTGCTTGGAGATTGTCAGTTAATGTCCCAAATTTCGAACTTAACTACCTACCTATGTGTCTACATACACATGTATGATTACATAGCTGTTCTCTGGCAGATTTATACATGTATAATAATCATCCTCCACTTTATAATAAAGACCAATATGTATTTATTTGTTTATCAATGTCTATAAATAAATGTATGTACTTTCATCTCGTCGTGCAAAAGTTAGCTAGTAAAACGTGTACCTTTTTCTAGCCCACAGACGAAACCATTTCAAGTGGTGAAGGGGAAGCGAGAAAGCTAATAGCATGTCAGACAACCACCTTACCACCTGAAATGAATTTGGAAAGAAATCCCCCACTCTATAAAAAAATAATCAAGATTGGGTGTTTTTTTTTTCTTCTGTAGGTCATCAGATATGATAATTTATATATGAATATTAAATCACTAACGTAATTTATATGATTTTATAGGAATATTTTAGTAATATATAGTGAGTGTTAACACTGGTGAATCATTTTTTTTTTTTTCATCATTTTTAGAGAGTGTGTACACTAGTGTATGTGTGTATATATATCTATTAAATTCCCGAAACAGTTTTTCATGGTAAACAACTGATGATCCCTTAAAATAGTGTTAGAAACTAACTAATATAATAACTGTAAAAAATAAATTGACTTACATGAGTGATTTTCCCACTGGAAGACTTGAGACTATAAGTGTTGTTTTTTTTTGTTTATTTTTTTTATATATATATATATTTTTTTTTTTTTTTCTTTATATAGTTTTAATGGTTGAGAAACTTCCGAGACTATATATATATATATATATATATATATATATAAATGAATAAATTTATTACTTTAACCGATTATGTAACTACATGCTATGAAAGATTTTTATGCGATTCCTAATTCATACTTTACTCAAGGAGTCATTTTCTTCCACAAATCTGACTAAAAACGATGTACTGAAGAGACGTTGCTATTTTACCTATAGCTGTAGGGTTGGCTGGGAATGTTGGGTTCATCCTATTCCTAACAGGATCAGTAAAGCAAAAAAAAGAACATCTCAAGCACTAATTGTTCCCCAGAAATCACTTATTTCCTTGTATCTAAAAGTTTGCAGTAATTTTACTACAGCATAATTATATGCTAATTACACACTCAAAATAGCCTTCATCGTGTGATGCTGCAATTTGAGACTTTGTCCCTTTGAAAATGAAAAGGTTTTATTTAGTTTCTAAACTTCCTCTATGATACATTAATCATAACAATGGCTGCTAGATTGACAATGACGGCAACAGAGTTAATGTGCGTTTCATTTGGTTGGTTTATGGCATATCGACAACTTCAGATTATTTTAATGTCAAAACACACTACCTGTTAGAAACGATTCTTTGTATACAATTAATTGAACACAAGTTTCTATTTTCATCTGTAGCTGTGGGTTGCGGGTTAATACCTTTCCCAGTATTATTAATGTATTAATGGAAATTAGTACGAACTGCTTCGAAAGTTTTGAGATGACGCTTGATAATTTCAAAGTGAACTGTTTATTTAATAATGGCGAATAGAATGAGACCAATATACACGTTTGGATAAAATAAAGAGGTCAGTTTGAAATGCCATCCTGATTATCGAGTTCGACATAAAAACACAAGGTTCCCAAGTTCGAAAAGATGCACTTGAAGACAGAAAGTTACATTGGCCTAAACGTTGTGAATAAGACAAGAATAGTAGTTTGAATAATAAAAATAATACAAATGGAAACTATTGTCAGTTTTTGCCGCTTGTTTGAGCATTGTTGTTTTGTTTATTTCTTTGATATCTAGCATTGTATGAACTGGTCTTCTGTTATTGCTAGAGCTGTTTGGACAGATTGCATTTAGAAAGTGCTGCATTCCCATGCAGGGTTTGTCTTTTAGGCTAATGCAATGCTTTACACGCCAACTATAGTCAGCGTGCCATTTTATGAAATAAGTTGCAGATTCTTTAAAGGCTGCATGTCTCAGAAGCATATTTTAATCACGCTAGCACAATGTTAGAATAATGGAATGACTTTAAAAGCAATTTTCTTAATTAAACTTGAAGAATTATAAAATTAAAGAAAGCCTTTACAAGCAACTGTCAATTCACATTGTATACACACTCACATACACACACCTGTGTGAGTGAGCGTACACAATTATATATTATCAAAATATAAAGATACATAAGTTTTAAAAAATTAATATTTCGAGATACGTTTTTAAAGAAATTTAGGTAATGGAAATAAATACAAAGACAGGAATTTTGGAATGTGCTGTAGTGAGTGGAAAGGGTGTCTTTGATGTATAGTTTATTTGTTTATTTTTATCTTTTTATTCATTTATTATTATTATTTTACCATCGTTGTTGTTATGGTTAAAGATAAATAGACAATTCCAGGCTGGAATTTAAAAGACTGTTAGCCATGGTTCATTGACAAACAGATTGAAGTTTCTTATCAATGTATTTCCACATCTTTCTGAACAAATAGTTTTTGTGAATATACTGAGTTATTCGAAAGAAAAGAAGTAACTTGCTAATAACAGTTTTAAGATAATCAGTAACATACTATTACAGCATCATGACAATCACCATTAACGGTGTTGTGATCCATGATTGGCCTGTGGATACAGTCATAGACTATGAAATTGGCTATACCAAATTTAAAAAAAAACAAAAAAACATCTTGGATCTATTGTATTCAATTATGCACTACTACTCTTGTGAAAGGTACGATGAATCTTTAAATGACCAAAAATTGTTGAAATGCCGGAAAACAGACAAACCAAATGAAATTACTATTTAAAAAATGTTGTGTTTCTTTACCATTTTCCATCCATCCATGTGTATACTCCAGAAAGATTTGCCACATGCTTGAGAACAAAACTCCAGCCACGGGTCAATTGTTTTGTTGTGTCATCATGTGTGATTTAACAGGTTATACTGAAGTACTGGCTAAACGTATCTTCAGGACTGAATAATTATACAGCTCATCAAACTTTTACAATTTGCAATTCTCTGCTTACTGGAACAGTGCACCTTCCTGTTATCAATAATGTTGTTTTTTTTAATCATTTTAACTAAGTATAATTTGTACATTTAATTCCAAGGTTCTATTTAAGAGAAAGCTCCATTCACTATTTCAGCAAAGATAACATTCCTTTGATGTCAGTGTAGACCTACAGCAAAGCATTTCATCCACCAAGGCACATGATAAAGTTTTTAGACTTATTTTAAGAACATTTTCACCAAAAATAATGCCCATGACCCCAAAATGTTTTATATTTTTTCTTACTGCAAAATAATTTTTTTTTTTTAGTCAATCATGAATCCCCATCCCAAAATTTGAGAAACGGTGTAATAAACCATCTACACCCTTCACTTAAGCAAGAATGCCATTTTTATAATTCTCTTGCTCATTAGTTGTAAGGATGAAAACGTTATATGTAATTGTAGAATTCTTATTATTACAAATGTATTTTTGTGACTCATTGATTTTTACACAATTATCAAGTTATATATATATATATATATTATATTCATCACTTGCTTTTCAAATATTATATTTTAAAGAAATTATCTGATTCTTGATTTATATAAGAATGCCAAACTTAAGTTTTCATGTGCTACGTCATGCCTAATTGTAGTCTGGTATATGGTATGTTTATCCGTATAAATACAACTTGTATATTTTACAACCTTGAGTTTGTGAAACAAACAAAAAATGTGAAGAAATTACATCCTTGTGTATAATATGACAGTTATGTACATTTTGTTTGCAAAAGTGTACCATTTAATCAATCAATGATGTATATATAGTTCATTAAAATATTTGATAAAAGAAAATAAATGGACCGGATGTTTAGCCATTGTAGGTTTTTTCTCATCATTTTAGTTTCAAAACCTATTCTAGTGCATTTGGGGTGGTACTATCTTAGAGGCGCAGCTTTCTAGAGGTGGGTATGACTTTTAAAAATGTGTTCTCATCTACTGTTGGATAAGGTAGGGCGACAGATTGTTACTTTCGTAGGGTAAGGATGTTTACATTAATATTTGTAGGCCATGAAAATTTATTTAAGTATGCCAATTGATATATTCATATCAACAATCAATATGTAAATATCGATCAGGTATAAGATCCTATATGAAATATTCATATATATATTCATATATATATATATTCATATATATATATATATATATTTATTCATATATATATATTTATATATATATATAACATACACATTTAAAGACAGTGGCTTGAAAATGAAAGAGGCACTTTAAAAAAAGAATTAAAACCTTTCTTTCTTTTTTGCATCTAAGTGGCACTCTTAAAATACATGTCTACCTGTCTAGGTTGAAACTAATATAACAGCAGACAACAGGATAAAGAACAGATCAGTGGGAATCCCCCCACCGTACCATGCCCATGAAGAATACTAAGTGTTCTGTTGAATCTAGTATTGAAATAATAGTCTTTCTTTTTTTTTTCTTTTTTTAATCTATCTCTCTGTATCTCTCACTGTGTCTTTAAGCTCTATAAAGCCCTGTACAATACACCGAAATTACAATAATGGTAAATGCCAATGAAATGACGGTAAGGGAAGATGGAGATGATAAAAGAAGAATGTCTCTTTTATTGAGGTGGCACCTCTCTTGCAAATCTGTGCAGATGCTTGTCTGTGTCGTATATACTTTTTACTTATGTGTAAAAGTAGGAAGAACTATGATGATGATATCTGGCAAAAAAAAGGCCGAGTTGTAGAAATGTTGACTGGCAATAGAGTTGTAGTAAACAGTTTTCTTATAAAAAAAAAGAAACTTGTTGGTTTCAACAAAAAACAGATGTAAAAGAAAATGACATTTTCTTTTGTCAAACATTAATCTACCTGATGAGCAGGATTACTTGTTTTTTTATATGTGTCTGTCTTTCTCTGTGTAACTTTAACTTTAATAGTGTTTTTTACATGTCTATTTGTGTAGATATATATTCATTGGTAAATAAGCATACACATATATATGGCACTCTTCTTAGGTTGAGCACTGTGGTAAGTGATATTGCCAACTGCTATTAGTGAAAATGCAAAGCTCTTTGTGTAAACAAATAGAGCCATCTTTGACAGTGTTTATATAAATATTGAGATTTCGCTTGCTCACGGTTTGTGACTGACAGTCGAATAGTATCCAAAAGTTATTTCAAAGTAATTCAAAAACACACTGCTATGATGAAAACTATGGAAATAGTGCTAACATAGTCTGAGAAAATGTTTCATTTACTGTACTTAATATCGAGTTATGGGATCTTATAATAAATGAAATTTACTCAAATATTGTGAATCTTAAATTTTATGCAATGTGCCTGTAATTTTAATCAAGGGAGGCGCAAGAAAAAACGGCCTATGCTAGAAATCTCATTTCTTTGATCAATCATAACTCAAAAACCAATAAACCAAATTATTTAAAACTTTGCACAAAATGTTCATTTGATAGGTTCTATAAGTGTGTAGAATTTCAGCATCATTAGTCAAGGCAACCCAGAGATCCAGAAAGGTCAGGAGTGATTTTGTGTTATCCGTGTGTACGTACGTACGTATGTGCCACCCTGTATCTCATCAACTATTTGATGAATTCCGCTGATTTATGGCAGAGATAGAGGTTCTATGGTCTAGTTGATGGCATTTTAATTTCAGTTTACCATATACCTTAGTTTTCCAGAAAATTCCAGAAAACCTTAAAAATGACCATTGTATTGAGGCATAGCCTTTACAAAAGTAGTGACATTCCATGATAAATGCCAGTATACTGAAATCATATGCCCTTAATAGGGTTAAGATGAAAATTCATATACACTAAATGTACAAAAGCAAGGAAATTCCCAAATTTTTACACTTTTATTGTCATTAAGGGTATGCGAGTACAACAGGGCTATGTATTTTACTGGTAGGAATTTTTCTTCAGCGCACCTCACACACTTCATCCACTCATACATAGATATTTATACTGTAGTGATGTGATAATGGAATTGTTTGGTTGATATGTAGTCATACCCTTAATTAATGACAATAAAAGTGTAAAAATTTGGGAATTTCTTTGCTTTTGTACGTTTAGTGTATATGAATTTTCATCTTAACCCTATTAAGGGCATATGATTTCAGTATTCTGGCATTTATCATGGAATTTCATTGATAGAAAATTAAGAGTTGCCTAGGTATTATAAAAAGAAAAAAAACAAATATATATATAATGGATCTTCTTACTTGTGCTTATGTATAGAATATTTGTTCCAAATTTGATTTTTTTAAAAACTCCAATAGTTTCGGATTTATACGTGAGTATCTATAGATTTGGTTTTGTGGCAATATATAAAGAAAAGGAACATAATTGTAAAGATTATAATTAAAACCTTTCATGCATTTTTAAATTGATTTTGTTAACATTGATGACTCCTTAAAACAGCTCTTTTCAAGAGAGAAAAAACAAAGAGAGAGGCCATGCTTTATAAAGAAAACTATAAATAAGTCATTTCGTCCAAGTGATCCAAGTCAAGCCAAATCTGAACTCTTGAAATGGCTGTTGGTGGCTAAGTGCCCTCGTCACTGGCCAACGAGTTGTGACCTTGTATCACTGAAATACTTTATTTATCGATTCTTCTTTTATTTTTCTTCTTATGTTTATTTTCGTTCTGTCCCTGAGATGACTGTGCATCATGTCGTCCAGTTGCAAGGCATGGGGAGGGGGGAGGGGGGGGGGGGGGGCACTAAACTGGATGAGTGCATGCATATCTGGAACGAATCCCATTTCATGATGTGCCCACATCTTCAGTCTGCAGAAAGAAAAACAAATGAAAACACCTTGTAGAACAGGAGAGGGGAAAGAGATAAAGCATGAAGTAGGCTGTGTCCAGGGTCCTGGTGAAGGCGATAGTCTGGGTGGTTATTGTCAAGATGTAGGAGGTTGGTAAATGGAATGGCACAGAAGCAGAGTCGAAGCAGTAGTTGGTGAATGTGGTTCTTTGTCTAAGAATAAGAGGGAAGAAAAAGGAATACGAAACGCACTTGGCATCTTTCCCTGGAAATGGGGCGGTTTGAAAAGAGGAAAAAAACAAAAACTGATTAACATCTCATAAAAACCGGCTTGATAAAAATTCAAACAACAGCAGGATGGGGACAACAACAAAAAAAAAAATACTAACATTCCTGCTTAGAATGAAATGTGATGGATTAGTTGTTGAATTGCTATCCAGACTTGACATTTGGTTCAAAGTTTGTGGTTGGAAGTATTTGGGGCTTAGAGAGTAACAGGATCTGAGATTTTGGTTTCAAGGATATTTGCAGGATCTGACAGACACTGCACACAACAATCTTAGTTTTGTTTTCAAACTTGCGCCATGTGACCTCCCTCATACATCCCTTCTCAGAATTTCTACCCTCCAAATTCTCCTCATTATATACACTTGTCTACAAACCACTTATTCAGTTTTCACATTCTTCAGCTGGCAATGTTCAATTTGTGTTTTATTCATTTATTCTTTTTCATTCTCACGTTCATGCAACTCCATGGGGAGGTGTTGTCCATCGCACACTAGGTTCGCATCTCACTCTTCAGAAATGCGCAGGTTGAATAGGATGCATTCTTATTTTAATATGTTTAAGCATCTTGTAAGAGGCTCCATACATCCCCATTTATTTGACTCCTCACGAGGGCAGAGTTAGATACAAGTGCGGTTTTCAATGTGGGGAAAATCTAGCTCCTCAAAAAGGGGCATTCTGGATTGGTACAAAAATAATAACTTTCATCGGTCGAGAAAGATTTCTCCTTCACTAATAGAGAACATAAAAGATGAAGTGTTGTATCAAAACAGATACTAGACTTTGCTCCTAGCCAAAAGGCCAAGTCGTAAAGAGGTTCAGTACATCCCTCAATATGTCACGCTTAAGCTTGAAATTGCATTTTTGTTGGTCTGTCACATTTTTGTTGGTCTGTCACACTTAGCATTTTCAATTCTAAATGCACAAACTGAATAGACGCATCCTAAGAATATCTAATTATTTTATTTATTCATTCTCTATTTTTTTGCTATTTATATTCATTGACTTGTATTTTTTAGATTTTATTTTGCATCTTTTTTGTTAAGGATGCTAAAGTTCTCATAGATATAAACATAAAAAATGTTTCAAACAAACTAAAATAAAAAGCCGCCCAAGGCCTTAGTTTTTGACCATTTCTATCAATCATGGCTGACAGTCTCACTGCAACGTTTGTTTAATCACTTAAACAAAAATAAATAATTCCATGTAGCGTAATATAAGATTATGCACACCAGAAAGAGGCTGAGATATATATATATTTTTTAAAATAATATGCTTGTGAGTGTGTGTTTGATAACAATCTGAAAGATTGAACAAAAAAAAATCAATAAGCAAAACCAAGCATGGAGATGGACTTATTGCTTACAATAAATTCATTTTTGGAGGGAAAATATATTTGTCAGAAAGAAAATTACTTAAAGTCTTGTTCGTTATTTACTGTTCTTTAAACTATCCCAAATGTTATTCTCTAAGGGCCCCCTTTTCACTAGTAATATATATTTATTGTGCTTCTTGGACCATCTCTTCTTTTAATCAATAATCTCATTAAATAAATCTTACAGAATATATAATATGAATATACAGATCTAATTCTCATATTATATATATAATCATTGGTTTCATTTGGTAGAAAAAAAATCTAACAAAGTGCTCGATTATTTAATAATAAAAGTGTAATTTTTATAATATTACAGAAATTCAGATAAACATGGTACCTTAGGTTGTTCAGTTTGAAACCTAAGGTACCATGTTGATCTGAACTTCTGTAATATTATAAATGTATATCATTTTGTTTCAATAGCATTAACTAAAATTGTTGAAATTGAATTTCATAGAATGTTCATTCGTTTGCAAGAGAAAGTCTGAGCGGATATTGTCCTTCCACTTTTATACAATCCTTATTTGTTGACATAAGCAAGGAAGCATGAGAAGTGCAATCGATATGGACACAGTATGGAATCTGTTAAGCCATGTTCAAATCCAGCTTGATATATTGCATTCACTAACACTGTAATACCATTTGTAAAATATGAAGTGAAATAGCAACTTGTGTTCAATTAATCGTATACAATGAATCGTTTCCAATAGGCATTGTGCTTCGGCATGAAATAACCTAGAAAGGGTTGATATACCATAAGACAGATGTGCTTAAACAAAATCGACATTGTCGGATATGAATGGATCTATGACAGAGGTTCTAACAAAATAAATATGACTTTGAATAGATAGACTAGACCACCCGTGACCCGTTGGGTTAGTATTTTTCATATATATTATTCAATATGTAGAAATTCCAAGTTACAGCTGCTCCGAAACAAGCGTACAGGTCTACTGTTAATTTTATAAAGATCAGCCACAGCCAGCAGTTACGGCTGTTGATGATTTCAAACAAAAATATACAAATATGTACGAGACTCTTTCTCTCCCTCCCTCTCTATCCTTTTTCCCCCTCTCTCAGTTATTTAAGTCACTTGACTCTTCCCACCACTACTCTTATCATTCGCTCTTTATTTACGACATTCGCCCTTCCTCCCACCATCTAAACACATTCATGTACAGATGAAAAGTGCACGATGACAAGAAAGCAAGACAGCGTCAGAGTTTTAGCAGAATATAGATGGAATGTAAGTCTCTAGAGCAAACGCAACATTAATAATTAAAAAAGTAATCTGGCCTTCTAAAAAAAATATACAATTATTTCCGAATATATGTCCGTGTATGTTCATGAACAAATACATTTATACATATTGGTTTATACACATGTTTATGCAGTTCCTAGTGTGTACCATGTCATCTTCCCATGCAAATTCGTTTAGAAACGTAGATATGCCACATATAAATCCATTTATATATATATATATATATATATATATATATATATATATATATGAGTGTGTGTGCATATTACGTTTTTTTTATTAATTTGCTTTACTTTATTTGTCTGTTTTTTGGGAGGCATTTTTTAGTCCTTTCATCAGACAACAACATTTTTTAAAAACATGTCCATATCTTGTAATTTCTCTCGGCTTTTTTTTCCATGCTGCTCTCCCAGGATATTAGATTGCCTTGTGGTTGTTTTACTTTTTTTTTCTTATATTTGTGAATGACTTATTAACAAAATAAAACAGAAAAAATATATCAGAAAATAGAAATCAAGAGAGGCCTCGATGGAAAGAGACCTTACATTCAATTAACACACTTATATATACGTATATATATATATATATATATATATATGAAGCTTCCTTTTTTTTTTAAAGATTTATATTTTTCTTGTCATGAAAATTCCTTTTATCGTCTTGTAAAGCCTTGATGAAAATCTGCCGTAAAATCTTGCCGCAGATTGCTTCACCATTTTCCCTGTAGATGGCGCTTTGGTGCTTATACTGAGCGTGCACTCTCTTCTTCTAATTTTTTTTTTTTTTTTTTTTTATTAAGGTAAAAGAAAATTGTTGTTCTTTTTTCTATGATTTACTTTTGCTACGTCTGTTCGTCTGTATGATGCTATTAGAGTCAACTTGATTTTATTTTTATTCATTTTCCTCTGTTGCAAATTTGTTTTCTTCAAGTCTTTCTCTCAATTGCGCAAGTTATCTTCCATCATTAGATACGGGAACATCAGTTTTATATTTAAAATGTTCACAAATGCTTGTAGCTTTATGAAACACTACATGCATTTATAAGCACATATTAAAATAGGCATAGGCAGCAGTTATCGCATAGAAATATGCATAGAAATATACGTATTATAAATAATGTTGCTATGGTGCAGTCGTTACTGGGACAGACTGTGGGCTCGGTGTGCCATGTTGGAGCGATTGCATTACTTTCACTAATACAATTGGGAAATGAAGGAATCCATCCCTCCTCCCCAAAAATGTGGGTGAAATAGTAGAGTATACTCTCAAGCCTTGGTAGAGCAACTAGTCTAAAACGAAACTATAAAGTAATAAATTCTATCTCAAGTATGTGTTAAATAGTCTCAAAGAAAGAAATAGCAAAACAATGAATAATTTTCAACAGAAAACCATGAATAAGTAAAACACCTCTGCTAATAGATGGATTCGGGGGGGGGGGGGGGAACAATGATCACCGATGCTTGCAACAGATCTGGCATGTAATCAACCAAATAATGTAGATACTGAACCTTGTCACCTATTTATCTACGTCCCACAAAGTAGAATGTGACACAAGGTCGGAAGGTGGGAATTTTCACTCTAGAGGAAGAGTGAGGTGAATCTCAAAAAATTGCCTGGGCAGGGCGCCTCAGACAGTAAGCAATAAACTTACTCCTCCCCAAAGAGGGGAGGCAAAGCATGGGTGGGGGTTAACCTCCCATAACTGCACAGGACAGTCAGAACAGATACTACACTTTGATCTTAGCCAAAAGACCAAGGAAGCATCCTTGTCACTATTTGCTTGCCTCCCCACGAGGGCAGATATAGACACAAGGTCGATTTTTAATGTGGAGAAGATCCAGCTTCCCCAAAAGGGTGACTCTGGATTGGGACAAAAAATTAAATTGACTTAATCTAGAAGAATTTTGCATTCATTGATGGAGGACAGAAAAGATGAAGTGTAGTATAAGAACAGATGCTGCACTTTGCTCCAAACCAATATTGAGCCTCGTCAGTGTTTAGATGAGTGACCGGTGTTAAGAAATAATTTGCTTTCTCTAATACTCATAGGAATGGAATGGACTCATCTCTTCTAGCTAGGAGTACAATCTTATGTATACTATATTCTCAAGCCTTCGTAAGGAATCTCTTTTTGGTGGTCAATCTGCTTATAGAGCTTCTCTTTTATAAAAAAGACAAAAATTAGGGGCATTACTCTCGGCAAAACAAGATTCGGAAATAACACCAGGTTTTCTCCGCTTATACCAGCAGTACTTTCAATCGTCTTGAATGTTTCTCTGTCAATAAGTATAAACAATTCTGGGTTTGGAATTATGCAACCTTTGCTTCACGATACACTCATCATCTCATAGGCACTACTGAGGTAGTAGTAGTAGACTGATATCCTCTTTGAAGGGGTAAACAAGGGGCATGAATTTTGGTTTTGAGGTCATATTTCCAAAGTTGATGCTAACTCTTCATAGCTGAGTCTTCATTACTAGTTAATTCCAATCTTTTTTGGAAGAAGGTATTGATCCAATTATTAGTATGTAGTTCATAAAAAGTCTCCTATGAGCGATTTTAAATTTGTTTGCACATTCAATTCCAAATTAAAGAACCCAGTATGTCCTACTATTTTACCCTGCACTGCATTAATTTCAAGTTAAAACTGTCCCCACAGGAATTTCAACTCGTTGTGCCAATTCTATTTTTCATGTTTGTACTGTAAGTATGAAAACATGATAGCATTTAATTTTATTTAAGCTCTTCACATGGAAAAAGAAAACAAATATTCAGACTTCTCCTTCTTTGTTGCTCATATATTCTTTTAATCGGACTCTTCAGATTCCTGCCAGGATTTTTCTCTGAATGGAAACTGTTTTTCTATTATTGTGACCATTGCTGACGCTAGCAGCCAATGCTCAACACCCCCATCTAAAATACGGGAGGGGGGGGGGCATCTAGGAGACAACTCTTTGTAAATAAATTAACAAGTTATTTTTTTTAAATCAGAAAATTATCCAATTTTGTATTATTGTGACTACTATCCCAATCTTGAATAGTAGTTTGAATAATTCAAATACTACAAATTATCAATTCTGATTTTTAAAATTCAGAAAGTTTATCCAATTTTACACTTATTCAATAAATTATATTTTATAAGGAATACAACTTTTCAAAAGATTGGAAGTTTGATAGAATTTCCATTTCGGCCAGATTTATGCACATGCGCGGTAACGTTTGCTTTGTTTTTTAATGTGTTGTTACGGCTAAAAACGACTATATAATTTTTTTCTGATACTTGAAGTTAGGAGACATAATATAGAACTAAAGAGGCCTCCAGGGCACTACTGAAACAATGAAAAAAGGCACAAGAATGAGCAGTATGCTCATTCTTGTGTTCAGCTATCAACATACAACTCTTGTTTTTTAGATTTTTCCCCCAGTTTTCATGCTCAGTAGAGTACACACCATTGACCACTGGACATGCACCCCACTGATAAGACCATGGCTACTTTCTCCTCTCTGAAAAGCCGGTCGTCGTTGTCGGCTCTGTCTATCACACTTCATAAGTGTATCTAACAAAACCCAAAGTTGTTCATTTCTAAGAGACGACACTGCTCGCATCGATGTACAATCGAGATATGGGAGCAAAATCAATGAAGCTGAATGAATCCATCCGCTCCCATCAGAGCAGCTCTCTTGCCATTTTTTTTCATCACTTATCGCCTATTTTCCTGCTAAGACGTTTCTTTTCAAAAGCAAGACCTTCATCCTAAATGAATTTTTCAATGCGGCTACAGAAACGGGTTGAGGTTGGCCAGAGTTGTATTTTTGTGCGCTCAAATTTTGTGGCAGCCACTGAAGCTATGATTGGAGAACGGTCACAAGGCTGGTGGTTGGGAGTGGCTGCTGCAGAGGAAAGGGCCTCGTCTTCTTCCACTTCAGTTTAAATTGGTGCTGAATGTTATTAATGAAAACGAAGATGGAAGGCGTTAAGAAAATAACAGTGGGAGAGGGTAAGTTCTGGTTTTCAGAATTCTGTTATGTTTTTATTTATTTATTTTTTTTTTTTAACTTATCTGCTAGAAAGAATTCATTTATATACATAAACTGTTCCGATATTAACAAAAAAGATTATTATTTTTTGTATACTATTTCTTACTGAAAGATTTTTATCTCTCTCTCTCTCTCTCTATATATATATATATATATATATATATATATACGTTTTATTGCTTGAAGGGTGGGCCTAAGGACAAGCCCATCATGCAATTATGATAGGTTGACTGAGATTTTTCATATTTTCATCCTACTCAGCAGAATATGAAAATATAAAGGTACAATATTGAGATATGTATACAGCTTTATACATACTTACATATATATATATATATATATATATATATGTGTGTGTGCATCTATCAATGGGTAATTTATATATATATATATGTATATGGATGTAAAATGGCATTTAAGTCTAGTTTCAGAAGAAAAAAATTCTTGTGGTCTGGTTTATATATATTTCGAAGCATCCTTTATTATTAAAAAAAGATTGGCACAAGGCACAACATGAAATGAAAGTAATCAGTTTTATCATAGTCAAATCTAAACAGAGTTGCTTCTCTTCAGAAAATACAGGATATTATCCAAAAGCAAGCGTAAAAAAAAACAAAACCTATAGCTGATTAAAACAAACGGATGAAAAAAAAAAAGGAATCTTTGCATAAGACAGTCAAAATTAATTACGGGCAGAGCAAGCATGTTGTTAAATCCTCAAAATGCCCACTTCCAAAAATGATATCTCTCTCTCTCTCTCATATATATATATATATATATATATATATTATAATATAAAATGAAGTAATAAAATAAGGTGTCAATCAAATTTTATTAGAATTCAAAGTTCAAGCAAAGTATCCTTATTGACACCTTATTTTATTACTTCATTTTATATTATAATATTAATGCTCTATCCAGTATATTGAGCTTCAGTTTTTATCCGGATGTTTCACTAATTATAAGATATTAGTTGACGCTTATATCTTTTGTTGGATTGCTTCATATATATATATATATAAATAAATAAATTATATAAGCAATAAATCATCCTACACTAATTAATTTGTATTTCTTTGCTAAGCGCACATCATTCAGTGCTGGCTATATATGACCAGAATGCTCAATTACGTATATAAGAGCATTTTTTCAAAGAACACTATACATAGTTTAATATCAGAACATCAACTGAATAACGGTTACATTTGTTATCTTTAGCACTGCAGTCCGAGTTTCCAGTGTTTCTGTGAAACCAAAGGTATTGATGGAAAATCAAACTAATGTATAATGTTCTTTGAAATAAGATATATATATATATATACACACACATATATAGGGTGGGCCAAAATAAGGGTCCTATCTTTAAATTTGAATAACTTGAATTTGAATAACTTCCACAAAATAAAAGTTAAACTCACCAAACTTTATGTGTGTGTAGACTGACCCTTCCGAGATTTTTTGAAATAAACAAAACAAATTTTAGCCGAAAAACACTTCTTAAAACTTACAAAAACTACAGTATTGTTTCTTACACTGTTTTGAGTTTTTTAAGCAAAAATAATGTTTTCTAAATGAGGGTACGTTCCTTAGGGCTAATACGGCTCATGCTTGCTTCGGAAGGGGTCCTTTACTTATTCTAAAAAAAAAAAAAATAAATAAATAAAAAAAAATTAAAAAAATCAATAAATAAAAAAGTTATGAATTTTTAAAAATAGGACCCTTATTTTTGCCCACCCTATATATGTATATGTATATATATACATGAAGAGAAGGAGACTCGCTCATTGATTAGCATTGAATGTTCCTGTCATTCCAAGCAAATGCTGATAATGTTTTAAAGAAAGTTTATTAGAGAAAAGGCGTTGGTATTTTTTTTCAGCAAACCTTGTACATTTATATTAGTCATCTTTAAATATAGTCTTTTCATATAAACCATTTATACTTAATACATTTCATTTTGTTTTGTTTTTCAAGAAAGTGTGAAAAATCTCCCAAAGATTAAATACTTTTTTCTTTTCAATCAATTAATCTCCAAAACTGAGAAAAAGAAATTCAACAACATTTTCCTTCATTTCATCCCCCCCCCCCTCGACCTGCGTCTCTTCAAAACCATTCTTTCAGTTCTTGACACAATCTTTTTGGTATTTCTGAAGCAGAAAAAAAAAGAAAAACAAATTCCTGCTTTCTTTTTCTTTATCTTAGTAAATCCGTAAAAAAAAATGTTATGTTCAACAAAAATTGATCCAGCTATTTTACAGGAATGAAAAACAA
This sequence comes from Sepiola atlantica, assembly GCA_963556195.1. Lineage (NCBI taxonomy): Eukaryota > Metazoa > Mollusca > Cephalopoda > Sepiida > Sepiolidae > Sepiola > Sepiola atlantica. Next base: position 128,501,767 of record OY744527.1, read on the forward strand.
AATATTCTTTCCCATTTTTTTAAAGTGAAGATTAAATTATATACGAAATATTAAACTTTGTTTTTGCTCATTGATTTTTTGACAACTTTTACTTTTAAATATTCAATCGTTTTCTCCGTCTCCTTCTCTTACCTACATTATATGCATGTGTATGTAAGTGTTTGCTAGTTTTAATATCTGATTTATTTATGTCGGGGGTGGGGTAACCTAATGGCCACTATGGCAGTTTATGAAATCGGCTATGCTGAGTTCAAATCCTATCGAATCTAGTGTAGCCATTTATTCACTAATACAATTAGGAAAATGATGAAGCCGCGATTTCCCCCCAGCTATGGGTAAAATAGTAACCGCTTCTTGACGTCTTCTACCCCTACCTCTTTAATGGGAGAGTAGAAAATGGACCTCGGGTTTACTTTCAGCAGCCTTGTAACTCTCGCTTCCCTTATTTTGTCTTTTAATCCTCACATTTTAATGAGCAATGTTTCTGACAAAGGGGGAAGAATTGCTGTTTTCTGGGTCAGAATTTATCCATCATCAAATACTTATCGTTGGCTAGTTTTTTTGCCTTGGAAGTGGTGTTTTTTTAAGCTCTTTACATCAAGTCGCTTCATGCTTTGTCCGAAGCAATTTCCATAAAAAATTTGTTAATGATAACGTCATTCATTTACTACATGAAATAATTTTCCCAATGTCTTCCACCTCTGTTTTAGTGGGTGATGTCATTCTTGTGTGACGTCATCCAATGTGCACAGAGACAAGCAAACAAATAAGACCAACAGAATTTTATTTGTATATAGATGTTTTGAATACTTTTTTTTATCTTCTTTGTTCTTGCTTCAACTAAATTCATTGAAATATTAGATTTGTTTCTTCTTTAATTCAATCTGTTTGCCAAACACATACACACACCATTGGTGTTATCCTAACGATGATGTCATCATCCGTGGGGTGGGGTGGGGTGGTGTGGTCAGTGTGAGATGGATAGTAACCAGAGCTACTACAGGATATCAGAATGTAGTTAGATCTTCTTTTTTTTTGGGGGGGGGGGGCACCCTCTCTCATTCTGTGTCCACCAGTTTTTTTTTGTTGTCATTGTCTCCTACCTGGTTCACCACCCTCTTTCTTATCTCACCCTGAGGCTCAGCTTCCTGTCAAGGTAGCATGTCCATTAATAATGAGCCCAATGCCAGAAACGAAGGGAATGTGAGCTAGTTCTATGTCTCATCAAAAGAAAATAGAGCTTTGGCCAATTCACGCATGCTATGTCATTGGTGTCATTCATATCTAACAACCAATTACATCCCTTCCTTTCTGCAGCAGCAGTTTTAGATCACGACTACATCCCTCCCCTTCAGTAATCCCATCTACTCCCCCCCCCCTCTCTCTCTCTCGCTCTTTCATACTTATAAAATTCTGGATCTTGTTATCTTGCATCCATGCGTACTGTTGTCTAGTTTACTAGTAAAACTGTAGATATTTTTATCTTGTCATCATGTACACTTCATGCTAATTATCAAGAAAAAAAAGATATGTGTATATATATATATATATATAAGTTAAAACCAAAACCTTTTAAAACGTGTCCAATACTTTTGCCAAACAGTGTGTGTGTGTGTGTGTGTGTGTGTACGGCGGTTGAAATATCTTTGCAAGCAGTACAAAGTAAATATTCATTTCGTTAGATTTTTCGATAAGTGTGGAAATTTATTTTTACTTTTAAAAAAATGTGAAGACCACTTCTCATATCACATCATGTTGGTTTGCAGTTCAACTTGTTACTGGCTACCTTGCTTTCGTTTGTTGCTATATCTCAACATTTTGAATCGAGAGGGACTTAGCTGTCATACAAAGCTAGATCTCTATATTAACCATCTCAGTACAGATACTCCTTCAGACAATGACACTGTGGTGATGGAAAAGTTGCGACGCGTGTGGGCCTTACAGTTACTGATCTGCATACAGACAACATTAGGCTTATCCTAACATCGCTTTTCTGAATGAAGGACCTATTTATCTACGTCCCACACAGTAGAATGTGACACAAGGTCGGAAAGTGGGAATGCACTCCAGAGGAGGAGTGCTAGGGGCTTTTAAAAAATTGCCTGGGCAGAGTGCCTCAGACATTAAGCACTAAACTCAATCCTCCCCAAAGAGGGGAGGCAAGCGTCTGACAAGACGTTGCAGTCATATATATTTATTCTTAAAAATGGATGACGTCATATAGGATGAATGGTAGTTGCCAAGAGCAGGTGACATGTATGTGTGTTTTAAAGCAGCAGCCGTCATAACGTGTATGCGTGTTTGCAAAGGAAAAAGATGTTTGCTCATCATATAAGACTGAGACATGAAATAATTACAGGCAAATCCAAAAATGGAATTCTAACCCATTTTCAGACTTAGCTGATCCTATTCCAAGTATTCTACATTCTCCAATCATCTTCAGGTGTTAGGGCACAGAAGCTTTTTTGTTTGCACATTTACGTCAACTGACGAGAGAAGCAACAACCAGATTAGAAAAAGTTAAAAGGAATTACATTTTGACGAGATATTAACATGGTTTTGCACCTGGCATTTCACAAGAATGAACATGTACAGTGTACAATGAAAAAAACCAAAAACGAATGAATTATAAATTCATAAATACAAAAGCAAAGTTCTGCTTCAGTTATTTTTCATAATTTTGGAGAGAAAATAACAAATTAAAAGGCGATTCTTTTGACTAACAAACTGATGTACTTTTGCTTCATTATTTTGAGTGTCTCAACATTGTCAATAGAATCCGCATGAGACGAGATCTACTATCTTAACATTTATTCGTACTACATGCATGTTGTATATTTATTAAAGCCTCCTTTCAGTCTCGAGAGACAATGGATACCTCCTGTAAGTCTATAGTAAAACAAGAGTTGCACAATTCTCAACTGCATCTCTTCTGAACCGACATTGTTTGAGTCGAGTTGCAAGGAGAAATCCAGAATAACTGGAAAAAAATAGTTTAATAAGCAGAAAAGGGCTAGTGTTATTTTGAAATGTTCCTTCTAGATTAGTTACGCAACCAAGACTTAAGAGTCTAGTCTATTCAATACATAGCAGGAGGGAGAATATATGGATTCATACCTTTCCCAATGGTATTAATGAACATCATAGATGCAACAATATTTCAAATCAGTTGTCCATTGCCATAATCGACATTAATGAACATTAGGCTACACATATCCACCCCTCCAACAGTTTGAGAAAGGAAAGCCGTGATTGACCTAATGAATACCGTGACAGTCTATGAAATGAACTATGCCAAGGTCAAATTCAATGAGATCTATTGTAGTCATTTACTAATTAATACTGTTGGTATGAATCTGCAATTTCCCTCGAGCTATAGGTAAAATAGCAACTCGTGTTCACTCAATTGTATACAATATATTGTTTAGAATAGGTTGATTGTTCGATTTTAGGGCATGCCCAAACCGTACATATGTTTTGTATATGATTAGCTGGTAGATTTATCTGTTTTGTTGGTGTATATTTTGTAAACCAATAGTCTGTAATTGATAAATTCTATTCAACTCATGGACGGCGACTACCATTTCCGATCAAAGTCGACCTCGGAATAGTAACTAAGGGGAAACTCCATGCTATCAACAGCTTTCAAATTGGGATCTCACCATCGGATGCACTTTAACATTATACCCACGACCTTTTGAATAGGTTGTGATTAAGCATTAGATAACCTATAAAGCATTGGTTTACAATTAAACACATAAACCAAACCAATTTGGTGTAAGACAATGAATTTAAATTGAAAATCAAACAGGAAATGGACAATAATAAACACTGGGCAGCCCAGGATTTGAACAAATAGATAAAAATCAGAAATTTAATGAAGAAAATTCTTTACCAAATACAAAAGAAAAAGAAAAAATTTGTACAATCTCCCCCTGAAAACACTGAGAAAGCAAGTGTGTTCTTCATTGTAGATTGTCCGTCTGATCTGGTGTCTACAGTTTAATTTACTTCATTCTTCTAATTAATTAGCCAAAACAGTGTTTGCTCGCTATTTGGTTTCTTTTTGCTGATCATTATCTGCTGAGAAAGAGCGGGCGAATTGAGTTCCGTTTTCTGCACATAAATCCTGTTTGTCTTGTGCACCTTCGTCTGTGCCTCAAATCTGGGACAAACAAGGTGCTTGCATCGTTTCCTATGGCAACCAGGGAAAACAGTGGAAAAGAAATCTCTTGTTTTATCATCACATGTGATGAAATTTGTAGTCTGGCTGAATACACACACGTTTGTATGTAAAGAGAGATCGAGACATGTAGAGAGCCAGAGAAAGTAAACACTCAAGTACATAGTCATCTTTGTTTTATTGTTTGGCATAGTAAAGCCGAATTCTTCATTGGAACATTCAATGGATACAACACACACATCTTATCACCCACACACATAAGGTTCAATATGCATGTTCAGTATTTTGTTCATCTACTGTTTTCTACAAAGACATAATGCTGACATTTTATATACAGCCATATATGAATGCATATAAGCAGATATCTGTGTGTGTGTGTGTATGTATGTATATATATGTATGTATGTATATATATATATGCATTCTTTTTCCTATGTGTTTACCGTTATTGAATAAATTTAAATCTTAACTTTTTCTGAAGCTGTTCATCGATCCAAACCGAAACCATATATGAATGCATATAAGCAGATATCTGTGTGTGTATGTATATATATATATATATATATATGAGATTATGATAATATAAATTTATATATATCAGATTGATTCACAAGGAAATCTAATTTCAATTACAAATAGCAATCTCGATATTTAGCAATTAAATAAAGCTTGTAAATGTATTTATTTCGTTGTTTTATGATTATACCATCTTATAATAATTTATACCAATTGTGTAAGGTTTTGTTGCTTTGCATATAAATCATTCTAAGATTATATAATAATAATCTTGAAATAAATATATACCTCCTTGCTAGGAGGTTAGGCACAAGGTCAGTTGTGGTTTTGAGAAGACACGCACTAAGATAAGCATACTTTGGTCTATAAAAAAAATACATGAGTATCCCCGTCGGCATTCCCCGGTAGGAGCGCCTCAGACGATTAGCAATAAACTAACCCTTTCTCAGAGAGAAGGTAAATCCTGGGAGGGTGGAGCTCCTAGGACAGAACAGAACCATACCTCAGCCTGACAGCAACAAAGCCAGTCGGACTGATTTGTATCATAAGTCTATGATATAACATAAATAACAAATATATATGAATTATAATGTTCATGAAGAAATAATTGCAGAGTGCTTAACTACATTAGTAAGAGCATAATATATTTATAATATATTATGTGCTGTTAGCCATCCGTATCTGCGGTTTCTGGGACAATAGGTGTTTGAGTACTACCTATTCATCGGCGGCTCGGCTAATATCCAAACACCTACTATCCATAAAGATAATATAAAAGTAAAGTTACATTTGTAGTTATGCTAGAATTTCTTAACAGATATATTGCAATTTATGAAATTTTCAATTGGAATCAAAGTGGAACAAATTGTAGCAGTGGTTGTAACCTAACAGGTCACGGGGAGTCTAGTATCATATAATATATATATATATATATATATATATAAATTATATTATTTGAGATTTTTCCCTTCTCTTTGATTACTTATGTCTTGCAATATTTCATTCTAATATTGTTGGTTCTATTTTAATAAAAAAAAAAACTCATTACATTTAATTCTAGGTCGAAAATAAAATCTTAGTTCACATTTTATTATTCAAAGTTGCTTCGTTGTCATGATTCAAAGTTGCTTCGTTGTCATGATTCAAAGTTGCTTTGTTGTCATGATTCAAAGTTGCTTCGTTGTCATGATTCAAAGTTGCTTCGTTGTCATGATTCAAAGTTGCTTTGTTGTCATGATTCAAAGTTGCTTTGTTGTCATGATTCAAAGTTGCTTTGTTGTCATGATTCAAAGTTGCTTCGTTGTCATGATTCAAAGTTGCTTCGTTGTCATGATTCAAAGTTGCTTCGTTGTCATGATTAAGAATAAAATTAATTTAAAAAAAAAAAAAGTTATTTATTATTTTAATTATTCAAATGCTCTCCTAAAAATATAACAGATGTTATTGCGTCATGTCCTGTCAGACCTACAGTCTGCTTTCCTTGCTAGGGTCTCTTGAGCACAACCACAAAATCTATAAAATGGGGCCCCAACAACTATGGTACAACCTTTTGTAAACAAACCAACTTTAAAAAAAAATTTTATCACCAACAGGGTAAGGTCAAAGAAAACATGGGAGAAAATGATAAGGATGGATTTTAAGAGAAAGTGGGATAAATAAAGAACTGAACAGAGATAGGTTTGTTTGGAAGTCAATTTCTAAAAGCTGCCCAACAAATATCCGCATGTAAAAATGGCCGTTAAACCGAATATTATGATGACGACCACCAATCAGAGAGAGCTAACCAATCTAACTGAAATTTCAGCATTTATTCAATAACTTATATATTTTATAAGAAATACAAGTTTTCAAATGTAACACCATACTGATTGACAAAAGAGTAAACATTAACAAAATTTACGTTTGGGATAATAGACGCACATTTGGAGAAAAAAAATATTACAATTCAAATAGACGTGATATAATCATTTTAGGGTGACATTTTAAGTAATCATCATCACCATCATCATTATATTTGGTTTAATATCTGTTTTACATGCTGGCATGTGTTAGACAGCTTTTAGAAATTGACTTCCAAACTGACCTATCTATGGACAGGTCTTTATTTATTCCTCTTTCTATCAAATTCAACCTTATCACCTCCTCCCATGTTTTTCTTGGCCTTCCATTGTCAACTGACCCTGCTACCTAAGATGATCTACATCTACTAACCAAACAACTCTTAGCCATTATTTCAACATGACCATACTATCAAAGTCGCCTATTCTGCACACATCTCCCTATACTATCCAGATTTAATCTTCCTCTGAGAAAACATAAAATTATGGAGGCCTCCAGAGCTCTGCTGAAACCATCCCCTTGGTGTGTGTTGGAGCTACATAGAATGTCAGACCATTTTATTCTGTTCAAAAAGCTGATTTAAATCAACAAACTTCCGAAGAAACCGATTGAGTAAAGAGTGATTGTGTTGATGGTGTATGTTTTATTTATCTCTATTTAATCAAGTGGCGGAAAATACCTTCAAATTACGACTTTTACAGTCGCCTAATTAGGAACATTTAACCAATTTCTTCCATTAAACCTTAAGCGAACCATGTGCATTATGGACTGGTAGAGATGTCATTTCAAACCTCTCCAGTGCGGCGTTAACAATAAGTATAGGTTTTTTTTCCATAGAATCTTAGCAAATCTACATAATTTCTCTCATTCTGTTGACCTAACTCACTATCATTACAGGCTGTTCACTGCTGCTTTAATCATTTAGATGACAACTTTCGTAAACGATTTCAACTGAGCAAACATTTTTTTTAGTATTTAAAAAAAAAAAAAAAAATACACTCCTTTTATTTTAGTTTAGCACAAGTTTAAAATTTTTTAAATGTTTTTCTTTTCATTATTTTGTTCGTTTTAAATTCCAGCTCGCTAGAAAAAGGTGTAACATTTCAGTTTCCTGGGATTTCAGAAAGTTTGGGTTTTTTTCTTAAGAAAAAACTTTAAAGTGAAATTCATCTTCGCCCAGATTAAGAAATAAAATAAAATTTAAAAACAAATTGTTTGCTTCGTTTGGAAAAATAAAAAAATTTAAAAAATGATCCTCACCTCTAAAAATCTCAAATCTTTAATATTATCTTTTTAAAAAAAAATTAAATTAAAAAAATTGAATTTTAAGACATTTTATCTCTTAAAATTAACCCCTCTCTCATTATTCCATGAATGATGTCCCAAATAGAAGTCTAAACAGGATCCGGTTTTCCCCAAACTGAATAAAATAAAGCTCTAAATCTTTAAGAATAAATTATCTTATTTATGAAAAACATCTATTCAAGAACAACAGAAATTAGCAGAGAATATCCTTTTTCGCAATGCCAGAAAACAAATTCCCTAATACAGGGCATATCTATACTAATAAGAGTTACATATGTCGTTCTGTTTGTCTATTTGCTTGCCTCCTCACAAGAGCAAAGTTAGACACAAGGTCTGGTTTTAACATAGGAAAATCCAGCTACCCGAAAGTAACGGGCATTTTCGATGGGAACAAAAATACTTGTATAGTACCATCAGAACACGCTCACAAATGAGGGAGTTCTGATACGAATCAATAAACTCATCTCTTCTCCGATAGGAGGAGGTAATTCCTGGGAGAATGGCTTTCGAAGATTGAAGAGATATTACTCTTTGATCCTAGCCTGAAGGCCCGATCTGTCTGCTTGTGTTACATATCTATATAGGAAATTAACATTTGGTAGACATTAGCACTTAATATATGCAGATTGTCTTAAGGGGGTAATAACCTTCTTATAAAGGAATCTCTTAAGACATGAAACCTTTACAGAAATCCTTTTACCCCTCGGATTTTAATAAGATTTAAACCATTATTAAAAGACAAAATTATACTATTTTTTTTTTAATTTTTAGCAAATTTCGATTATTTCCAATATTAAGGTTCTATTTCTTTTTTTTTTTTAAGCCCTTACATTGACTTAATTTCGTATTTGTATTAAAAAGTTGCCAAAAGATTGTAAAATAATAATTTGAAAACGTATTAAGAATCAATATAAATGTTTAACAGCGCAACATGTTTTTAAAGTTTCACTGCAGCAATGAGTGGTGAAATAAAGGGTTTATTTAAGAAATCTCAGAAAGATTACTTAAGACAGATAACTGGAGAAGGTTAGGAGGATGCCATGGTCGAAACATTATGATGATGATGATGATGACAAACAAAAAAGACATTAGTTTGTCTGTGAAATAAAAAAAAAAACTAACCGAATTCAAGTTGTAGAAATGTGTAAGATCTTCTACTTCATGTTATTCCCAAAAAATGAATTTAAAAAATAAAAAGTGCATTTAATTTTTTTATTTTATTTTTTGTGCATTGTTGATTAAAGCTAATCTATTTCCCATAATTCATTGGTTGCTAAGCAACCCAACTAAAACAGGGTGTAGTGCCTTGTTTGTTTCTCTGAAATTAAATATGTACATAAAAAAGCGGATAAACTGTATTAGGTTTGGTTTTATTTTTATTTTTTAACGGCATATCAATCCTTTTGTGGATTATTGAATGACAAAACTTTATTTAAATTTGAATGTAAGCACAAGAATTTTTAGGGTGAAGAGTTAGCGTTATTTACATTATTTCTCTTTGAACTATTGTCCTCATCTACGTTGATATTTATAAATATCAAAATTTATGAGGATAATAGTTCGAAGAGAATCAATAAAAATGGCAATAATACATATTGTAAACGATCCTTTTATGAATGACTTACGAACGATTCAGTGTAGAAATATTTCATGGCTAAAAGGACGAATGGTGTCATACCTGCCCCAATGGTTTAAATGCATAAGAGAACATAATATATCTGATGTGACTTGAACACTTGGCTTTCCAATTCTACAGTCTGTATCAATACCCATTATGCTAACTGCACCATCCCAACATGCATTTAGTGAAACACAAGACAACTATGTTGTAGTCACCAGGGAAACATTAGGTATTGTGTTTTTCGGTATTAAATAACACTAAAAAGGTTGATATGCCATAAAACAGACAGAACAAACGTTATAGCTCATGCTTTTAACGTTCCGATTGAATACAATTAAATATAGCCTTTACATAGCATGATGATGGAAGAAGTTTTCCCCCATTTTTTTTAGACCCATAAAGTGGTGTCTATGAAGAGCAAAATCACTCCTTTTTCTTCTACTTTTGTCATTCTAACATTTGCTGCAAACTAAATGAGATAAATCAGAGAGAAATGGGTCTGACTAGTTGTCACTTTTGTTCCTATCGTTTTGGTCATTTTTCTAGTTCAAAGCTATGGCTGATAATCATTTTGGAACCATGAAGTGTGTCGCGACTTATTTCAAAATACTGGTGGAAAGTTGTGCAATTTTTACCGAGGTTATTGAAAATACGAAGGAGTGGTTACTTTTTAAGAGACAAAGGTTAAAGTGGCTTCTTTTTGAAAAGAGAGAGTGGAGAGAAGCCAACTCCAATTTTGGGAGCAGAAACTCCTAGAAAATTTGTGCATCCCCAATAATATATTCTCTGTAGACATATGAATCCATCTTTTCTGTCCCACTCCATTAGGGCATTACATAATATGGTAGACTGGGTTAACCTTGGAGAAGAAAAACTGTTTTCTATTATATATATTCAAATTTTATTCGCTCATGACTTTTTCTCCTTTTTTTTTTAAAATTATATTATACATTTGAGAAACGTATTAATCAATAACTTCTCCAACAGTGGAAAAATAGTTGGGTAGACTGGACTCTTAGTATGTAACTTGTTCAGAAAAATGAAATCTATGCAATACAATATCTACAATTGCATTTATAGTATTATTTTTTTAATATCTAGCTGTGTGTGATGGAGAGGATATTTATGCAAATCCGCATCTAATATGAAATCCACTCTGTGGGTGTGTCTCATCTAATTGACTAGTGAAGTTACCTTTGGACTCTAAGCACACCCACCATATATACTGAGCCTTATTTTTGAAAAGCTGTGTCAAGACAAACTGAAAAAGAAAAAAACTCATAAAAATATCCTGACATTATTATTTAATATGAACTGTATGAGATATTTGCTGTTATAGGTCTTTATAACGATTATGTTATGCGTGTATGGGAGATTAGGTGGACCATTTTTTTTCTTTTTTTTTTTTACATATCTTTTCTTATGTTAGTTATCTAATGTAAAATAAGAAAGTATGCGTTTAATACCTTCATCAGATTTAAGTCAAGTTGATATGTTCTCCTTTGGGAGATGTAGAAAAATGATTTATACTTTTTGGGGGTTGTTCTTTTTGGGGTTTTTTACTTTCATTTTTCTTTTTTATTATTCAATCATTTTTTCCTAACTTCATGTGCTCCAGCAGAAACGTATTGAAAGGAAATGTTGATATGTAGGGGAAAAAAATTGTCCAAAAAGGGATTTTGTTTGACATTATATATGCATATATATATATATATATATATAGACACATGCACCCAGAGCTAAGCATAAATATCTAGTTATTATAATCTTAAAATGAGTGTATAAATCTTTGATGTATATAAAGAAACCAAATGATGTAAGAATTTATATTGTATCTGTGTCACTCTTTACTTTCTTTCTTCATATATGTGTGTGTGTGAATGCATAAACGAATGAATATATGTGCGAGTAGGAATATGTGTATTGATGTGTTTTCACATATCACTAGCATATGTGTGTATGAATATTTGCTTTGTTGTTCTTTGTGGCCATGTGTGCATATATGTGTCATTCTAATCAGTCTTAAACTGTGATATGAATATTCTAATATCTATGTTATTACTATATGTAGAAGTAGGAAATATACCTGTATATATGTGTATTTATTGGCCTCCTTTCAATCTTGGGAGACAATGGATAGCCCCTGTACAGATGACTGCGTTGGGAATCTATAATGAAGCAAGGGTTGCGCAATTTCAAACAGCATCTCTCCTGAACCGGTATTGCTTAAGTTCAGGACAACTGGAAATAATGCCAGGATAAGCAGAGAAAGACTGATTTGAAAGTTTTTCTTCCCTTAGACTTTTACCGTACTATTTAATATATAACTGGAGGGAGGATATATGGATTCTTACCTTTCACAATGGTAATTGGTAAAGTGATACAGTAGCCCTGATAGAACTCAAATCTGACACGCAGAGATACAGTTAGCGCTTATAATAACTACACCATGCCACTTCTATGTGCATATGTATTTTATATATATATATAGATAGATAGATAGATAGATAGATATATGAAAAAGGAAAGCCAAAAACTATATTATTTATTATTTATGTATTTATAAAGGTTTCGTCTTTTATTAAAGACTTCATCAGGATGAAGAAACAATGCAGTAAAATCATGCAGATATTAATTTTGATTTGCCAGAAATTGTCTAAATTTTTTTTTTTTTGCTTGTTCTCACCCACAGCGATGCCGAAATTTAGACAATTTCTGGCAAATCAAAATTAATATCTGTATGATTTTACTGCATTGTTTCTTCATCCTGAGGAAGTCTTCAATAAAAGACGAAACATTGATAAATACATAAATAATATAGTTTTTGGCTTTCCTTTTTTATTTTCCATTACGTCGAATCATTTTAACCCCATTTTTATTTATATATATATATATATATATATATATATATAACTTACTTTCAGATATGTGCATATGAATATTCGTATATGTAAGCATATATTGTATAACTTGTAAGTATAAATGCAGATTCTTAACTATATTGGCAAATGTATGCACTAATATTATCTTAAAAAATATGAAAAGTATGTATACATGTTTATCTCTTTCTCTCTGTATATACTATGTATAGTAGCCTGACGATTTCCTTAATTGAATGAAACATACGTTTTTGTGTAGCTCACTTGCCCAAGTAATATTTTTATATTACTTCTACTAAGCTCTACTCGTGTATTGAGCACTGTTGAAGTAAATACTGAAAGAAAATATACATGATATATTATTTTAAAATATATATATATATATATGTATGAAATGGTAATTGCATATATAAATACACATATATACAGAGCATGTTTGTGCAAATTAACATGTCCATGTTTATCCTAGATTAATTCTTTTTGGAACTTGTCTATATAAAAAATAAAAAAAGGTGATTTCTTCTCATCTAATCTAAAAAACTAACATCATTCATATCAGAAATAACCTATTCTTATTGTGGCTAATGGGTTGAACCTCTCACCTGAAGCATCTACACATATGGAATATTCAAGAAAGGAGAAGAAAAAAAAAATCCAAAGTAAATGATTCTTGTATTACAAAGCAGACAGCGTGGTCCTTATTTTTTTTGCGTCGCTTTCTTCTCCCTCCGAAACATCCTCGTTGCATAAGAAAGGAATCTGCCTCCATTTACACCTTACCTGTCAATTAGCTTTCAAATAAATCATGTGAAATCAACTTTGATGGTTCATTGTCATATATTTTAGCGTTCTCCAGTCTGTCTCTGTGCCGCCACTGCAATCATCAAGGTGGAAGGCACAGTGTGAGATGTTGAATGGTTTGTGAATGTCAGCAAAACATAAGTAAAAACAGATATTCTTAAAATCTGTCTATTGAATCGATACGTTTAGCGATGAAAATTGTATTTCAAACTTAAACCCGACAGACCAACAAAAATGCATTTCAGGTGGTTCAGCCATGTAGAGTGTTCCACCTCTAACATCACCTCTATAACTTGTTTGGCTATCCCGGACATTAGAGAGCGTGATGGACCGAGGAAGTTCTGAGTGCACAAGAAGTGATATAACTACATGCAATCTGGCTGATGTTAACCTTTTCGACCAAACTGCATGGGTAGCACGCGTGAGATGTTGCCCACCCCAGAATCCGGGACACTTACAGCACCATGAATACTAAAACTGGATGAAGAAAGAAGAAAGTTATGGATGACAGCACAATGAAAATGCTTTTTCAAACTAAAGCCCATGCGGAGTATGATGCAAAAATGTATCCAATAGCAAGGCCACAATTTGAAAGCTTTGGGCAGTGTGATGCTACCACTACTGCCAGGTCCACTCTTACCCAAAGTGGTAGTACCTCTCAAGGTTAAATAGAATCTATCATTTACAATCTATTTGTTTGCAAAATATACACCTACAAAACCAATCATATACAAAACGTTTTGACATAAAATGACCAGACAACGGTTGACCTGCTGTAACACCCCATTAACCAAACTGAAGCATAACAGACCAAGAGACAGTCTTTCATAAGATGTAAAGATGTATCTAAAAAACTTCTATTTTCGCCATACAAAAATACCTTTAGATTGAGACAATAGTCCTTGTTAGTACTTATTTTTCTATTGGCAGTGTGTCGGTATGCAACTCAAATTATCAACCATTTGAATATAACTGCACACTTGTCAATACGACAAAGTAAACAAAAACAAAAATGTATATTCAAAGTTACGTTTTAAATAATGACAAAAACATTATCAGCGATTTAATAGTTATCATATGCGCTCTCTCTATCTCTCTCTCTCTCTCTCTCTCTCTCACATTTTGATTCTTTCTTTTCGTTTACTTTTTTCTCACTTTCTTTTTTAACTTCTCTCATTCTTATATTTCTCTCTTTCTGAACATTATTCTCCCTCATTCTCTTTTCCTCTTTTCTATTCACTCGTATCTGTCTTTTATCATTCATACTTCTCTTCACTTTCTTTTAAAAAATTATCTCCCCATTGTTTATCTCTTACCCTCTTACCACCTATAATTTCTTTATCAGTCTCTCTTCTTTTCTTCCTTTCTTCACCTCTTTGACTTTCCTTCATTTTTCTCTCTTTTCTTCAACTTTATTCATCCTTATCATCCTTTCACTTTCCATTTCATTTTCTTTCTTCTTACTCTCCTTCAAACTCAATTGGGGAGTCAGCTCTTTGTTGCCATTACTTCCAGGTGGTAGTAACTGCCAGGGCCCTATCTATGGGTGAAATAGAATTTGTCCCAAACACAACACTAAACTGGCACCTTTGAGCAAGGTATCACATGGTAAAACCCGAATTTGATAGCTTAGTTACTAGTACCATTCCGAGGGCCATTATGATCCGGAGTGGCAGAACTAGCCCAGGCCCCCATCTATATTTAAATAAAAACTATCGTTTATAGACTATTTATTAACAAAATATATACACTTACAAAACAAATTAATCGACAAACTAACCATATACAAAACATATGTACGGTTTTAACATCAAATGACTCAACGATGGTTGAGATATGCCATAAAACTCAACAACCAGCTACTCTCCTTCAAACTCTTAATTTTCCTTTATTTCCTTTCACCATTTTCTCTTTATCCTTCCTTCTTTCTTTCTTTTTAATGAACATATTTACTTATTTGATTTTTCTTTTCATTTCTTCTTTCTCTTTCTTTTCTCCCTCTTCTTCCATATTTTCCCCTGTAAAATGCTCTATGAAATTATCACTTGGGCTTTTTCTTTGGCCCAAACGATCTCTGTTGTTAGATGTTGAGATGAAGCGACGTGAATGTAATTGAATGTATAGTAAGGTCTGGCAATGCCGTTGCTGGCCGAAAAAGAAGCAGATACTAATGATGTTCCGTTGCAGCTTTCAGCCGTCACCCTAGTGCATCCCAGCACCATCATATCTGTGCCATCTCCATAACATCACAACTGAAATATGGCAGCAAGGAGATGTGACAAACAGAGGGAAAGAGAGAGGGGGAATCAAACGAAAGAAAGAATACTAACACAACGCAATATATATATATATATATATATAAACCTCTATAAACTAAGAAAAAAAAACAACAATATAAAACAAATAAATTATAGTGAATTCTTCATTCAGATACCCACCTCCTCTGCATCTCTAACTATGTGGACTATTTCTTCTGTGAACGCTGAGTAGTGGAGCTCTTTGGGCTCAGAAGTTAAGAAAATACTAGATACAAGGATTCACTGATTTGGAAGGGAATGTTTCCTAAGGGCACCAAAGCACAAGAGATCAAGAGGGAGAGGGTGGGCGTTTGGCAAGAGAAAAATTGAGCCATTCAAAAGAGACATGATGAAGACGGTGGCGGGGGGGGGGGCGTTTCAAAAGTAAACCTTTGATATATTCTTGCTGTTGGGATATGTTCCAGTCGACTGCTCATGTTGTTATTCATTGCACACAAACCAAAATATAAATACAAAAAATAATGTATCTTGAACTGCAGAGATTCGGTCTGTGACTGATTCCACCAGAGGGAACCACTAACTACACCAAGAAGCAAAACCAGTCCTAGATTTCTTACGAGAGACGCTGCTTAATAAGCCTTTATTAAACCCTCTCGTAAATACATAGTGAATGTACTTGCCTGCCTAATGTATACAACGCTGATGACATAGGAAGAATATATTGGGAGAAAGTCTCACTCTTTCTTACAGTCTTGGGATTTTTGTGTTTTCTTTCTTGGCAATTTCCTTTGGCTGTGCTTTTCTTTAGAGTTGTCGTTTTTTTGTCCTTTTAGATATGTCCTCGCATCTCTAAGACAGGCTTTGTCGATCAACATTCCATCTCAAGTTTCAAATCACATTTTCAGCATTCAATGTGCAGATTTGGTGGACCCATCCGAAGAATATTTGATTTTGCTTTCTTTATTTTCAAACATTTTTATCCCCTCTTTCTCTCTCCCATTTCTGATTCTTCTGTCTTTCCTTTATTTTGAATTTTCTTGTAGGTAGGTAGTTCAACCGTAGTTAAGGGTAGCCTGAAAGCTCCTTTTTCATTGGATACTACACAGAGATGTAGAGGAAGGCACCACTCCTTTACCTGAATTGCTCCACTTACCCTTGAACCTTGCCTTATAATTCTGAGTATTTAGCTAGGAGGCATCGAGTACTATTTTTTGAGTCTTTGGTATGACTCAACTGAGGATTGAACCCCGGTTTCTCGGCCCATGAGCGAACATTCAAATGGGCTAAAATGTATCTCATATAAACGTTGTTATTATCCCTTTATTTTAAAACTAGCAGGATTACCTGGAGTTGCAAAAGAAAAGAGCTTAAAAAAAGTTGTGTAACCTTTCTTTTTAAACTTCTCTCTCTCTCTTATATATATATATATATACACACACACACACTCCTTCTGACTGACCCCTTTCTCTACCTCTCTGGCAACTAGTTTAATATAATAGAAAGAAAAATAAAGATGACTGACTTGTTTTTGTTTTTCAAACATCTCTCAGTAAGAATAAAGAAAGAGTAATAAACCTCCTCAGTGCACTAATTTAGTTCCTAGCGATCCCAAGGGAATGAATATTGCAAAAGTAAATTATTATTATTACTATCACCAGGTTGGAGTCACACTTAATCTGATGGTGTAAAGTTTGTAAGTGTGTCTCGTGTAGTTTCTGAGTTTCAGCCGAACACACACACGACTTTCCTTTTATATAATAGAGTTTATTTTGGTTTGTCTATTTTATCACATATCCCCTTTTGGGTTTTCTAATGCAACAAAAAATAATGAATGTTGTAAACATTTCATTGCAAGCAATTCCGTCAAGTCTGATTGCTATTTTGTCCATAGCTTAAGAAGGAAATGTTCATATCTCTCTAAATGATATAAGTACTGAGAGAGGGGGTGAGAGAGATGTAATAATTGATATTAAAAATACTGACTCAACGGGTCACAGGTGCTCTAATTTCTATTAATTCTCTTATCTTTACTTTCTTTCCTTCCTTCCTTTGCCTCACTCATGCTCTCTCTCCATCTTTCTTTTCCCCTACTTATCACTTTTGTTCTTCATTTTCCATTTGTCTCTTCCCTTCTATTTCCCCTTCTTTACCCCCATCCCCCTCCCTCCGGTTCTTATTCTTTCCCTGCTCCAAAAATGTTCGAACCTTCCAATTTTCTGAGGCGGCATTTAGCAGACAATGTCAAGAAAAACATACCTACTGCTTTAATAAGAGAGCTAATTGAAAATCAATATCCCCGACGAGTGATAATGGTTGGCAGTGTGGTATTTAGGATTTCTTCTGATTCAAAGTCACTCGTTGTCAACCATTTGAATTAACCGAAGACAAACAAAACTTAACAAAATCAGACAGATTAACAAAACGAGAGAATAATGAATAAAATTAACAGAAAATAAAAACTAAACAGTTTACAAAAACACACACGTTTAAAAAAAAAGAATAATGACAACAAAAAAAGCAAAGAAATTCTTATCAATTTGATTGGAAGATGGAGATTTGTGTCTCATTGGAACAATTCTTACAATTACTGTCATTTTCTTCTGAAAACAAAAGTCTGTAATTTCTGGATGGGACTTGAAAGTTTGGTCAACTAATTACCAAATTAGCAATGGAAATATTTTGCGACTTCTTTCCTAATCGCGAGTCGATGCAATGTCTCTTTTGGGGTTTTTAAAGAAATAATAAATAGATTTATAGTTGAAGATAGAGTTAAGATCAAATTAATCTGTGAGGGTAAAGAAAACGATACTTCTTTAGAACCCCATAAAAAAAGTGTCTTATTATTTGGAAGGGGGTGATTATTACAATGGTCATAAATTATTAGAATCTCAGTGCATTTCGATAAGAGATAGTTTTTATGCTTTTATTTACACATTTTACTTATTACTTGATACGATTGGTGTCGTCACGTTTGTGCTTGTATCAAACTATGGTAGCACACAACAATGGCTATTTTTGTGTTTAGGTGCATGCAGCATTAAAAAAATAATGCTTATTAAACACCCAAACGTTGAAATAGTGTGCATTTATCTTTACTTGACTTCAAATGCATATAACCGTCAGTAATAGGTAACATATGATTAATACACGAGAGGAAACTTTATTAGTTTTGTCACATTGAAAGAATGGATGAGAGTGCTTTGGTTAGTAGAATTAGAACAGTTGAGGTAGCAGGATCAGTTAGAAGGGCTAAGCCAAGAAACACATGTGATGAAGTGATAAGGATGGACATGAGAGAAAGAGAGAAAGATTTGGCCCAAGATTGGAAGTCAATTTCTTAAAAAGCCTTCCAATACATGTCAGCATGTTAAACCGATTATTAATTAGTAGTAGTAGTAGTAGTAGTAGTAGTTTGAACTGTGCAAAAATGATAGCATCAAAATCAAAAAGGTTTCATTGTAAATATTAGCATCAAAATCAAAAAGGTTTCATTGTAAATATTAGCATCAAAATCAAAAAGGTTTCATTGTAAATATTAGCATCAAAATCAAAAAGTTTCATTGTAAATATTAGCATCAAAATCAAAAAGGTTTCATTGTAAATATTAGCATCAAAATCAAAAAGGTTTCATTGTAAATATTAGCATCAAAATCAAAAAGTTTCATTGTAAATATTAGCATCAAAATCAAAAAGTTTCATTGTAAATATTAGCATCAAAATCAAAAAGTTTCATTGTAAATATTAGCATCAAAATCAAAAAGTTTCATTGTAAATATTAGCATCAAAATCAAAAAGTTTCATTGTAAATATTAGCATCAAAATAAAAAAGTTTCATTGTAAATATTCTCGCCAATATAAAACATTTGATTGTAGATTTTATTTCGTTTCTGATTTGTAGAATTTTTTAAATAAAAAAAATTACCAACAATGAATTCAAAATGTAATTTGTGAATAGATTTGGGACATAAATTTTATTGGTTAAATTTGTTTAGATTAATATTTTTTTTGTTATTAGTCATTATATTTCTCCCAAAGCAATCTTAAAATCTCTTTAGGGATCCAGTCAATAGCCTTTGGTCTTTTGTAGTGATCGAGCTGCTGAATTATTTGGTATTTTTGAGCCAATATATTCTTTGTCAGTTCTTTTAGAGACCAACCAAAGCCTTCTTTAGTCGTTTTTTGGGACAGGGTTGATGGATTCTTTACTGTTTTTTTAGGGATTCAGTCAATAAATTATTTCTTTTGGGCAGGGGTGTGGGTTCCACACAATAAATACTTTCATCTTTCTTAGCTATCTCTGAGCCTATAATTAATCGGATGACATTTAAAAAGGGAGGAAGGACCCTACTATTGTTAGTTTGGAAATTGGTATTAGATATTTTTGAAGGCAGCTCTAATAAGGAAATAATAATAAAGACTCTTTTGCTCTTTGAATACTGTCTGAAATTTTAGTTCTTTTCTATATTGAATGCACACTTTAAATTGTAAAGTCCCTTAAAGATGAGAGAAAAATAAAGTTGAAGTGGGGAAAACGGATAGTATGGAGAAATAATAAGGAATAATTTAATTAAGTGGTTTACCAAACATAACCAGTCACATTTTGATCTATTAGTCTTTACATCTGGCTATAAATTGTATGAAACGTGGATAGTTGTTCTGACAACAATCATTGAAAGAGATGACCACCAGTGTCGTCACAAAAGATGGCAGAATGAGGTTCAAGTGTTCTTTTTAATACTAAACAGTTTTTGCTTGCAAAAGATAGAAAACCGAATCTGCTCTACCATTTTACTCATAGACGAATGGAGAAGAGATGGATGGCATGCAGTTATGAAATGTTGACTCATACAATTTGAAGATGTTATCTCAATTGTCAATAGTTAATTAGAATTTTTTTCTTCTTAAACATCACTCACTTCCATGAAGGTTTAGTCTTAGTCAATCGTATTTCTGTGTATAAACAAGGAAGTGTTTATGTGAGCGGAGTCGTATGTGAGTTGCCCTTTGACCATTAACGGTTTGTCAAAGTTCCTCTGCTGATTCTGACCAGAAGAGAAAGTTCATTGGTTTGAGTTATAAATCAAGTAAATCTGTTTAATTGACATAAAACACAGGGTGACATCCCCCTTGGCCAACAGCAATATTTCAGCTCTCTTCTGGTAGGCAAGGTCACTAATCATGATGAATGGGGTGAGGCAGATGGGAATTTCTCTTTCACAGTCTCACACCTTTATTTACATGAGGTGACCATGATGAGGCGATGCTCAATCCCCAAACTTGACAGACAGCACCAATCACAACCAATGGTTCCAGAATCATTTATTCTCAGATCTCTTTCTTATGATACATCAAGAAAATAGACATTTCTAAAGTTAGTTCCAATATAAAATTACTTGTTTTATTTAACTTAATTTTTTTGATAATAATTTAAATAAGATGGATGTGGTTAAGCACTCACTTTGCAGGTTAAATTCTTAAAGTCAAAAACCTCAAAATCTACGTATCACTCCATTGCTTCTAGCCATCTTGGATCTATCCCTGCTACTGCATTATAACAATGCCAGGTCTGATTATGTAACCCTTGCTTCACTATAAGCTCTTCATAATGCAGTATCAATAGGTATCCATTGTTTTTAGAGACAAAATGAGCCATAACATTCATAATGATTTTATATTTTCAACTAAAATGATTATTTGGTATTGCACAGTTAATGGGAATGATATCATATAGAACAGTATCGTAAAACGTGTTCTTTAATATATATTTCTTTTAAAATAATTTATTTTTTCTGAGAATTGGAATTGTGTAAAATCTATTAATAATTTGGTGTAAAAACCCTTTCGTATAGAAAATAGTTTTCTTTTTAATAAATTATGCTAAAATAGCAACTGGTGTTCGGATATTCATATGGAATGAATCATTTGTTATAGATACTGTGCTTTAGCAAAAATGGTTGAGTTAAACAGACAAAACAAACCAACAAATTATGAAAAAACAAAAAGTAGTTAATATTCAGTTTATTGACGTTATATAAAACAAATTTGCAAGGACTTAATTTTAAAGATCATTCAAAATTCTCACCAACACTTACAGTTATTTCAAAAAGTCATTTAATAATAATCTATTTGTAGAGATTTATATGGCTATATCTATTTATTTTTTTTTATGATAAATGTTAGACTCTCATGTGTCCGAAATAAAATCTTTCTATATATTCAGTTATATAATCATCTTGAATTATCAAATACAGAAATGTATTTATAAAATCATCTTGAATGATGATGATAATGATGATGATGTCCAAATACAGAAAAGCATATTATGAAGTTGCTATAGATTCTTCCAACTGCGACTCTCTTGTGTTCCAGTAATTAGCTCATCATGTTCGTATTCTTGTGGTTTTCACTGCTAGAAGCTGATACTTATTTACTTTTGTTATATGGCTCCATCCTTTCATGTTTCATGGAGTGTGCTCCATTGGGGGTGAGTGGGTGGTCTTCTTTTTTAGAACAGCCTTCATTTTTATCTCTCCAACAGTGAAAAATTCAACTCTTTGTATATTTCTTTAAAGATAAAAATGAAAAAAATTGAAAAAGACAAACAAGAATCCATTCTTGTTTGCATCTTATTATCTACATCATCATCATCATCATTTTTTTTTTGTCTTTGTCATGCCGTTGTTCTCTTTGGGTATATTTCAATATTAAAATAAAACCGTTCAATTTTTCTTTTCACTATTTCTTTACCAATTCTATTTGTACTAATCTACCCTTTTGTGGTGCAGGTTAAAGAGAATCATTATCTATTCTTTCCCTTTTAGCGTATTCTCTATGTGTGCATTGTTTTGCATAGAAAGTGCAGTGCAAAATACGACTGTGTGCATATAAAATCCAGTAAATAAGCCGAGTATCCAAATTAATTCCACAATATCTCTCTCTCTCTCTCTCTCTCTCTCCATCTCTCTTCTCAGTGTCCATCATCATAAAAGAAAGTTCCATTCATTGTTAGCCATTATTATGGGCTATGCACCGCACACATGCCACCTTCTTTTTTTACCGTTTCTCTTTTCTCCGCGTATCCTTATTCTTTTGTTACGGGTGCTCAAAATAATAAATCCAATTTTAATCTTATATTTCTTCATTAGATAATATTCCTTTCCAAAGGGGGGGAAATAAAAACGAGAACAGATATTTTTAAGATGTGTCCATTCAAGCTGCATGTTTATTGCTGAAAATCCGATTTCAAACTTAAGCATGACGGACCAAACGTAAATGGTATTTCTAACTCAAGCATGGCAGACCAAATAAGGAGAGAACCTCTTAGAAATGCTTGGACACATCTAAAATAAGGTGCAACACTTAAATCTGCACATTTATCAATAAAAATGTTCTTTGAAACTAAAGTGTGACAGAATGATCGACAGACAGAGCCTCTCCGAGAAATGTGAGGACGCATTTAAAGAAATAGTTTCATTTTTTTACTTTATATTCTGTCTTAACCTCGAAAATTCTAAAATAGACATTGTGGGATTTGTCCAATGCAAAGAGCCATAAATTAAAACCTTCATTTTCCAGAGTTGCCTTCTTTTGAAACTAATCACTCAACAACAAATCTTAAAGTTTTGTTTTCACCAACAAGATTTAAATTTCATCATGCAGGTTTTTATAGCATTCACGTCAAGGATTTGTTGTTTTTAATCCTGTTTTCGTTATCTAAGAAATAAGGATGATAATTCATTTGATTTTCAAACCGAGAAATAGTATCCATTTCTTGTGACTATTTTCATATCTTGGTGATTGTCATGTTTAAAACATTTTTACCATTCCACTCTCTGCTCTTCTTTAGGTGCCTTTTGTCAGGGTCTGTATGAACATTTATCATATTTTTAAAAAGAGACATAAATATCTATAGATAAAGTAATTTTCAACTGGTTGGTTGGACTACCCGTTCCAAGATGGATTCATAATAATGAGACACACTTTGAACCTTTAATAAATTCAAGAGCGACTACTCACGAAAGTGTGTGAAAATAGAGATTACACTACTGAAGTTATGGACTTTGAAAAGTTTTAATTTTGTGGAGTTAAGCACCTGTCAAGGTGTTTAATGATTGAAATTTGGTCAATTTTTTGTATAATTGATAGAATTGTCAGTGACTTATGATTTAATCTCATTAAAATCAGAGATAAAAAAAATTCGAAGTGGGAGGATTTATGCTCCCTAAAAGACTCTTAAAAGAATTCATGGTTGTAGTGTCTATGTAAAAATGTTTGGTGGAGTAATTGGTTCCGTACCATATGTTCATAGTTCAGATGTCTCTGTAGAGTCTGCACAGAGACACCTGAACCACGAACATATGATATGGAACCGATTACTCCAAACATTTTTGCATAGACACTACAACCATTTCAGCAAAAGCCAGAATTGGTGGAATTTTTGGTTTATCGATATTTAGTATATAATAATAATAATACATCGTAACTGCCATTAATGGTTCTGCATGATAAGATAGACAAATGATGCTTCTTTTCTTGGATTATTCTTTATGATAGTGCGAATGCAAAGTATGTGTAATGAATACTGCCATAAACTAATGAATTAGCTGTCCAGTTCAAATCCCATTGAATCAATTCTGATCAAATTATGCACTAATACTCTTGGGAAAAGTATGGTCCCACCGTCTCCATTGGCTTTGGATAAAATAACTTGTACACGATTCATTGAGCATTGTTAATTAAACGCAATAGATGTTCGTTTCAACATCATTTTTTTTTTTTTGTGTTCATCCTGCACAGTGGGGTGCACTTGATTTCTCGTTCCGACATACACATTTAAAAAAACTGTAAAAATGTTGATGTATGGTAAAACAACTAAACCAAATCTATGTTGTGTGTTCTTTGCACTTGCAACCGAATTGGTTAAAATAAAAACTGACCATCATTATCATCTCTAATTTACTGTGCCGCCAACCAGCTTTGCTGGATTCGTTTAATTAAAATAAAACGGTTTTAAGAATAAAAATTAAGCGATAGAATATTTCCTTTTCCTTATGTTTTTTTTTTCTTTCATTTAAGTTAAAAAAATGTTTTTATTGATCTTCATTTTGACCATTTTTCCTTTAATTCTTTCATTTTCAGTTCCTTCCCCACTACTTCTTATTGTACCAATTGCATTTTCAGAAAGGAATGAAAGTGCACGTCGCTTTCTGAATTGTAATGAAGCACATTGGAAAGCACTAATAACAAAACAAAATGTATTACATGTTTCTTTCCTTTCTTTTTCCTCATCCCACAAATTCGTTTTATCTTTCTTTCTTAGCTTTTTCTCTCTATCAAATCCGTTCTTTTTTTTCTTATTTCTATTCCAAATAACTTACACAATGTATCATTTGTACATGTGTGAGCAAATAGGTTTCCTTGCACAAGACCATCAAGGCACTCTTTAGGTTTTTTTTCAGTACCTTTTCAGGTACTGATTTTTTTTCCAAACCAATGGACTAAAGAAAATTCCCATTGATTTTTTAATATTTTTATTTAAATTTGCCCTAGGTATTGGCTATTCCACAAATCATTCTGAAGGAATTTTATTTTAATAATTATTATAACACCACCACCACCAACAATACTACTACTACTACTAATAATAATAATAATAATAAACGTGATGATACCAACATCGGTTGATACCACACGAAATGAACATGAAGGGTCTAGGAGGATGAAAAAACAAGGACAGAGAGCACCACTAAGACCTCCACTGGAAGGGCATGGAGAGTACTGCCGTCCTGAGGAGGATTACTGTCACTCAAATTCCAAAGAAAACTAACAGCCATTATCATTGAGAACTCAATGGCAAACGGCTGTTGCGAGAATAGAAAGTGATTTACAATGGTCATCAGAAGAGACTACTGGAAATCTTGTCACTCAGATTCTAGGGAATACCACATGTTTTTGCCAGTGAACAATCACTGATAATGTTTTGTGTGAGAACTCCTAGTGAGTAATAATAATTGTAATGTTTGTGTATAATTAGTTGACGAAAAAATGCAAGCGACACATCATAATTACTTAGGATTTGTAGCAAAGTTTTCAAAATGCACATAGTATTGCTAGAGAAAAGATTTTAGTAAAATGACAAAGACCTGTTTAAAAAATAGGCTATACTGTAAATGCATAAAAAAATAAAATAGCTCAATAATCGGCATTTCGTTTGTTTTATTGCATGTTTTTCCTAGTAAATATAATGACCAATATTGGTCACT
>OY744527.1:128532430-128649930 GCA_963556195.1 Sepiola atlantica
TTGCTTATAATTAGAGGAGAGTACAAAAAAAAAAAAGGGACAGTGGCTAACTTATTTTTTTATTATTATACTTATTTCTTTTTTTGTTTATTTCGCTTTGGCTTTTGATCTGGTTCAATAAACAAAATCAATATCCAATCAAACCCTGATTTGCTGACTTATAGCATTATAAAAAAAGATTTTAGATACAGGTAGACTTGACTCATCTTTGATATTGATCTCTTAGATATGTGTGTGTGGAGTTAAATGTGATAGTGTTATTTCATTTGGGTTCTGGTAAGGTAATGTTTTTGGTTTCTTTTTTAGCCTTAACTGAAATCGAAGCCAATTTTATTGTATTCGTTGTTTAATTTATGACAAAAATACAGATTCTTTTGTAAAGGGTCTTTTTATCATATTTACAAATTTTTAGGGTTTATATTTTTAGAATATATTTGATAGTCTAAAGTTGAAATTATCATTTCAGTGTGTACTTGCTGCTAAACCTCTTTTCTCTCTCCATATATATATATATATAAAATTTCAGAAAAGCAAAGAAGTAAATATTGCTAGAATAAAATAAGATAACAATGGTATATATAAAAAAAATGTTAAAATAAAATAAATAATATTAGAAAAAAAAATTAATTGAACACCGCTCTTGGCTGTTATCCCTACCTCCCCCTCCACACACAAAAAATGTATATGTATTTTCTATTTTTTTAATTTATTTTTTATATAAATATATGGCACTTCTTCGGTGGGTTCAAATATAAAATATTCGGAAATAAATAAAAATAAAATAAATAAGTAATTAAAAGAAAAATAAAAGAAAAAAATAACAATCAGTTATAGTTTTAGTTTTATTACATTTGCAGCGGATATTAATATTTACTGCGTTATAAGCAATATTGCCATCCGCACGTTTTTTTGAAATTTGAAACACCTACCATTTGACAAAGAGGTCTTCCTCGAAATATATTATGGAACACGGTCACACGCATTACTTCACAGTGTTGAAGTCGTGCCTAATCAAGTAAGATTTGCTATATAGGAAAAAAATTATTTAATAAATTTTTTTGAAAAAATATATAAAGTAAAATCACTTGTTTTTGTCTTACTTCTCAATGCCGACATATTTCCATTTCTTGCATTGTGATAGCCTTCTAATACTCCTCTCTCTCTATAATCACACGGATCATGTCACATATATGAACCTATAAGAAACCTTTAACCATTTAACTCTTGGTTTTGTGAAAACTTGTATTTCTTATAAAATAAAAAATTTAGTGAATAAATGCTGAAATTTTATTTAAATCGGATAATTCTCTAAATGTTGGTGATTACAAAGAGTGTACTCCCCTAATGATGGTCGGGCGGATCTTGTAAGCCAAATTTGCGATGTGTCCATGAGTCTAGTACCGATACCATGGACAACAAATTCTTCATATTAAAGACTGACTCCATAGTTTAACTTTTTAGATACTCTCTTCTTACCTATCAATTTCTTTGACATTTTTTTTGTTCTTACCATCACATTTAGTATCTATTTTTGTCTACCGTTTTAAATTTCAACAACCTGTTCTTTTTTTTTCCTTCTTAAGCCTGTCATCTATTTTTACAACATTGTCATTGGTGATGCCATCAAGTCTATACAAGGTCACTGTAATATGTGAGTTAATGTAAGAAGAAAGCCTCAGTAAGACTTAAATGATTGACAGCCATGTCACATACCCACCCACTCATCTAGCAATGCTCCCCAACCACCACCACCTCCCGAATTATATTCCCCACCCAACCCCACTCCTCTTTTCATTCTGCCACACCTGATTGTAGTAATTTAACATTTAAGAAAGGAACTGGCATCTGAATGGTGTGGTTTGAATAAAATATATATATATATATATATATATATCAAGTATGTTGTTGCAAATTTAATGACAATCTTATAAATAATGACTGGAAAATCTCATACAAAATAGTTCATATGACGTTTCAGCATAATTTATACCTTCGTCAAATATGTAAAACCCAAGGGACAAAAAAAAAAACAACAACATTACAAATGAATAAATAAAAATGACAATGCCATATATATATATATATATATATATATATATGAATGAAAGAAAGGAAGGATGATAGTAATCCGACGTAATGGGAAATGAAAAAAGAAAAAAAAACAAGAGATATTTTTTTATATATTCATCAACGTTTCGTCTTTATTGTAAGACTTCCTCAGGATGATAATTTGAAGGAAAAATGTCATGTACAACGCCTCTCCTCCAGCGGTCACAGTAGCCACGGCTACTACTTTCCTTTATCTCTCCATCATGTCTAGCCAAAATTTTGTTGTACTTGCATGACATTTTTTCTTTCAAATTATCATCTTGAGGAAGTCTTACAATAAAGATGAAACGTTGATGATTATATAAAAAAATATCTCTTGGTTTTTTCCTTTTTCATTTCCCATATATATATATATATATACCTTTCTAAGATTGATAGAAAGAAATTAAACAGAGTGCTCGATTATTAAAATTAAAATTTACCATGAGAGCATAATATTTATTTATATATGATGTTACAGAAGATTAGTTCAAAACAACATGATACTGTCATTTTCAAGTCAGCGAGTGTTAAAATTTCGTCGACTATCATCAGTCATAGTTGAGAAGTCCTGTTTGGAATATTGGGAGATCACGCGCTGTGATAAACGTACACGTTATTATCGTTGGTTTATTATTATTATTAATTATTATTATTAATTATTATTATTAATTATTATTATTATTATTATTATTATTACTACCACCTCTAATTTTATGTGTATAAGAAATTTTGTTTCAATTTATAACTTTTTGGAAAAAAATGCGGAATTAACGCCTTTAAAAGAAAATAATAAACAGATAAATAACATAACGTGTACGTTTATCAAAGCGCATTATCTCACAATATTCTGAACAGGACTTTTCAACTATGACTGAAGATAGTCAGCAAAATTTAAACGCTCGATGAGGTGAAACTGACGGTGTCATGTTGTTTTGACTTTATCTTCTGTAACACCATATATAAATATATATATATATATATATATAGTACGTAGTATTCCTTTGTGTTTCAGTGAATATATCTATCGATCTATATATATATATATATATATATATATATGAGCAATTTACACACACATATATGTGTTTTGTTGTATATATTTTCACAGAGCCCCCAAACAAGTTAGATTTGGGTCCGTGGGTAAACCCAAACCAGCTTCTGGTCACTTGATTGGCTGTCAGGAGTTATTTCCACTCTGCTGCTCTCCTTACACAGAGCGACATTTCTCCCCTGCATGTCTCGTTCTCTCTTAGGGTTGACTGGACAACAATATCAACAGCAGACAGACTTTCATCATTCGCTTACCACAAACAACAGCAACCATGTACAAACTCAAGATGTGTCTATACGTGCATATGAAAGTGCAACTGTGTTCAACGCAGGCTTTCTTTATCTGCATAGTTGCAGTTGTTGGCATATTTTCAAGTAGGTTTTACACATTCAAACAAATTATAATATATATATATATATATATATATATATATATATATATAGTTTCATTCCAATGACCATAGGAAAAATCAAAATTCAAATTTCGGTAGGAAGGTTTTTTTTGGAGGTGGGGGGGGGGGATCCTGGATTTTTGTCACCATTTTTCATGTGATGGTTTTTTTTTCATGTATTTTGGCTTGTCGTTATTTTTGTCAAGACTTGTTCTTTTTCCCATCTTCCTTCCTCCAGTCTTTGGAATAATGTTTTCCTATTACTATTAAAAGAACTACTGCTCTGATGATCAGCATTGTTAAACTAGTCTGTATATTTCTCTTGACTTTGCTGTGAAATGTGCGTAAGATTTAGAAAAAGTATTTAATTTGGTAAAAAGATAAATAAAAAAAATTTTTGTTTGTGAGACGAAGAAGAAATACAGGTATTCGTCAAATTATGAAAATAAAGAGATTGAACGTACGAATGAAAATTGTAGTTTTGGATTGATTTTTCCTATGGTCATTGGAATGCAACTATAAAGTAAAAATGCTCTGAAGCTTGTAATACAACCTCATTGAGCTTGCAATTTGAAACATTTTCGGATATTATAAAAAAGTATATACTTAAATATATATGTTTTATATGAACTCAGAAATATAACAATATATATATATATATATAAGTAATCAAGTGAAAGATAAACCAACACTAAATACATACAATCGTTTATTTTTATGGCATATCAACATTTTATTTTTAAAAACAATATTTCTTGTTATTGAGCTTCTTACTTATTTATGAGAATGGATTTATTTATGGAATATGTTTCTAATTATGTCTCATGTTTTAAATGTTCTAAGTATATATAGTTTGATAAAGGCTACTAGTAAATTATATACTGAAAGTATAAGTTCAATATTATGAAAAGTAGTATTATAACCTATGTATATATATAGATAGATAGATATATACAGGGTGGGCCAAAATAAGGGTCCTATCTTTAAATTTGAATAACTTGAATTTGAATAACTTCCACAAAATAAAAGTTAAACTCACCAAACTTTATGTGTGTGTAGACTGACCCTTCCGAGATTTTTTGAAATAAACAAAACAAATTTTAGTCGAAAAACACTTCTTAAAACTTACAAAAACTAAAGTATTGTTTTTTACACTGTTTTGAGTTTTTTAAGCAAAAATAATGTTTTCTAAATGAGGGTACGTTCCTTAGGGCTAATACGGCTCATGCTTGCTTCGGAAGGGGTCCTTTACTTATTCTAAAAAAAATCAAAATAAAAAATAAAATAAAAAAATCAATAAATAAAAAAGTTATGAATTTTTAAAAATAGGACCCTTATTTTTGCCCACCCTATATATATATATATATATATATATATATAATAAATGATAAAAAAATGTACCTTGCTTAACACTTTACTGCAGTTTCAAAAATCATCAGAAGTTTATTTGACTAGGATTGGTGAATTGACCCCTGTCAGACAAACTTCTGAATGTCAGTGATACCGCGAAACTGCACTAATGTGTTAAAGTACATTTTATTGTCATTGATATAACTCTATGATATAGAGCTCTTCATTTGTTCAAGATCTGCTGCCTTCATTCGGTCTCTCTATTTTAAGAAATTACGTTTCAATTTGCATAAGCCGATTTAAATGTTCATATAATGTTTGTTTGTGTGTGTGTGTGTGTGCTAGCTCGCTTTTGAGCCAAACAAGGTTCATCCACCCTTTGAGGATGTTATTATTAACCCTGCCGGGGGGAGGGGGGGGGGTTAACAACCCTCCTGACCAGTCAAGCTTCATAGCTTGTTCCAGATTTTTTCAGCATCATACATGCTCAACTAGTAACCCAGCCTTGCTTTGATAAGAAAAAAAGCTCATACTTTGAAAGGGACAAGCTAGGCAATTAAATCACACATTACATTCGTTTATATACAATAAATAAACGAATGCCAGAACTTTCACCGCAACATATGTGATCTATTGCACTAATGTGATCTTGTACAAAAATATGTTTGTCATAAAAAAAATCTATAGGAAAGATAGCAACGTATATCAAAATAAAGCTCAATAGTCAAACCTTTAAATAGTTAATTGAACATTTGTAACAGAGCTATATATAAATAAAATGACGAATCAGAATTATATCATACTGTGATTTAATGGTAACTTTTTCCAGAAACATGTGTCAGATTTCTTTTCCTCTGAAATTAACATTACATCACAGTATGATATAACTCTGATCTGTCATTTCATTTATTTATATATATTTCAGACGTTTATATATATATGTCAGTGTAAAATCCTACTTGCAAAACATTGCTAGTTGGACAACAACATCCTTGGTTGAGAAGAGTAGGTTCATCCGACAAACGGTCATTCATGACCGTGTTAGCTGTAAGACTTTCTTGTTTGTGGCGTAGTGGCCGAAGTGACAGAATATCCATCCTGCATAAAAGTGATTCCAGTTTTGAATAGTAATTTCAGACATGTCCTACTGAAGAGCCTAAAGGAGGATGAAACTAGTCTCGGATTTCCTGTCTGTGATTGTCATAGTTGGCTTTTGTGTTATATCTGATTGTGGAAGACATATAATATCTCACATTATATACACACACACACACACACACACATGCATGTGTCTATACTTACCACTTCTGACCTTGATCTTACAAATGCTGATTCTCTGCTCTGCCACCACCTTTTTCTTTACTTGTTATTTTAACATATCTGTGCATGTGAATGTTGTACACACACATGCACACTGTTTTGACGAAGTTTTAAGTGAATGATAGCCTCAATTAATTTACATGTGAGCGATGATTGCCTTTGGCAAAGTAAACAGTGGATGAAAAGAAAAAAATGAGAGCTGAGATTAACGAGCCACACCGGCAGACCAGATGACAATATAAGCATAATCCAGTCACACTTAGAACGGAGAGGAACAATAAATTCAAGTTTTAATCTGCTAAATTTATTCTTATTTCTATTATGTGATAAAATGAGTTTTTACTTTGAGATTGTGAAGACCAAAAGGGGACGAAAAACTAGGACTCGTTTTGTTATATATATATATACATATATATATATATAATTATTTCCACAATCAGACAACGCCGCTGCGTTCATGATTGTGGAAATAATTATATATATCATCTCACATTCAAGAAATCTAATATATATATATATATATATCTTTTGTTTTTTGTTAATCTAGAGCTATGACAGGGTCTGCAATAATCACAGGCTTGGTCCAGTCCTATTTTACAGAGATCATTGTGCAGGGGAATGATATATATATATATATATATATATATATATATATAATGTCATCTACAGAGAGCTGTTTCGTCGTATTACGACTTTTCAGTGTGGCTAGATGTAGTGGTTGTTTTCACGCTGAGATTAGAAACCTGACTGCCAGATAAGCAGTCAAGCATGTTTGTCTCAATGCTGTTGCACTCATCTAAACATTAAAAAGAAATTATAGCGCTTATGTTTTTTCTTTGCACCTGCACTTCCAGATACCAAGACAGTTCTATTCTAATTATGAAGAGTAATGCTTTCTACTATATATATATATATATATAATATATATATATATATATAATATATATATATATATATAATATATATATATATGTAAGGGATATCATTTAACACTGGTCCTTTATTTAACAATGTATTCTGTTTAAATGGTACTCCACATTTTAAATCACCAATATGATAATTTGCTGGGGATAATTTTAATAGTTTGTAACAAAGATACTTTCGCAATATGTAATGAAGCAAAGAAGAAATCCTTTGCTGAATTTTGTGTTCATGTGAAAAAGAAGAGTTTTTAGATTTTTAAATATTTTCTTGTTGCCATTTTGTTTCCCTTCAACAGATGGTTTTGTTCCATGATGTAATTAGCAGATTGTCCCATTGAGAGGAAGAAGAAGAAGCAGGTTTTTTTTTATTGACAGAAAGGCATTTTTTTTTTTCACCAGGTCTTCGTCTTCTCACTATTTTGCCAGTTTCCACTATATCCCCCCTTTTCCGACCTCCAGAGAAATTTATGGATTTAGTTCCGTTTTGGATTATGTTGGAGATCTGCTTATAGAAATCCGGAGACTAAAAGAACTTGCCTATAATTCATGTTTATTTGTATGATGTCTATATATATATATATATATATATATATCTCAAGATTGATATAAGGATAAAATTTGACAGAATGTACAAAAAAAAGAAAGTGGACAAACTACAAACTATACACGACAAAATCACACCAGAAAACCACCAGCCTTTAAACTTGACAAAGGCTTGGTTTGCCCAAAATAATTATTGTCTGTAAATATACTAAAGGTTGTTACCCTAAAATCTTATATGTATAATTATTTATAAATAATATTTTTCAAATTAACCCATATACACATGTGTTTCATGCAAAACCTGCAATCGTCCATATTGAAGGAGACAATCCCTGCCGATCACACGGTTCGAACCTCGATAGGAAAGTCATATTTAACTCAGTAGTCAGAGCGCGTACCGATGTACCCACCACGCATTTTCTGGAAATGGGAGAGTAAATTAACTTCTTAATGGCAAATTCGGCGGCAATAAGCAATCCGTCGAGAGCACTCAATGGGTGGGGCCTAGAGTGTTGCATTACACTGTAAAGGACAGCCTGTTGTCGACTTACTTAAAGTGCTCCATCTAGCGAGAACTTTGAAATATATATATATATATATATATATAAAGTTGTAGTTTCTGTTTATTCATTTATGTAATTGTTTCTTCACAAACTTGTCCTTTAGAGATAGAATATATATGATTATGGGAATCTGACACTACATAAAACAGATTATTTCGTTAAGTATATTTCATTTTGATCATAGGGGTACAACATTATCGTGTGGTCTTCATTCGCATTTGCAATTAATAACAATAAAAATACACCGCTTTACTTGATTTGATTTGTAACATAAAAGTCATAGAAATTCAAAAACTAGAATAGAAATGTTAATAAGGCTACAAAGCTTGGAGCAGGGTTGCACAGGGGTCCTCATTAATTATCAGGAAGCAATTAGGGTGCTTCGAGATTAGGGTTAAAGACTATAAATTTACCAAAATTTATTCCAATTAATGTCACCTTATTGACACACCTTCTCACCCAGTTAATGCCGAGTACATCCTCCGGCTCCACTCTAAAAATGTAATTGAAATTAAAATGTAAAAAAATTATAAAAAGGTAATATAGTGTTATGGGCTGTGCCCAAAAGGACATAGGGTTCTTTATTCAGTCCTGGGCAATGCAGGGTCGTCCCGTTAGTATTTATACAGGTATATATATATACAGGGTGGGCCAAAATAAGGGTCCTATCTTTAAATTTGAATAACTTGAATTTGAATAACTTCCACAAAATAAAAGTTAAACTCACCGAACTTTATGTGTGTGTAGACTGACCCTTCCGAGATGTTTTGAAATAAACAAAACAAATTTTAGCCGAAAAACACTTCTTAAAACTTACAAAAACTAAAGTATTGTTTTTTACACTGTTTTGAGTTTTTTAAGCAAAAATAATGTTTTCTAAATGAGGGTACGTTCCTTAGGGCTAATACGGCTCATGCTTGCTTCGGAAGAGGTCCTTTACTTATTCTAAAAAAAAAAAAAAAAAAAAATCAATAAATAAAAAAGTTATGAATTTTTAAAAATAGGACCCTTATTTTTGCCCACCCTGTATATATATATAAATAGTATGTCAGCGAGTTTTCTCTTAGTCTTTTATATACTTATATACTCAAAGGATTCCCATACAATGACTAATGAATACTTTGCATCATTTAATACTTAGGCTATCACAAATGCTCACTACTCCCAAATTGAAAATCTGTGTACAGAGCTCTCAATAGATTTCTCCATGAAGCTGTGCGTATGTAAAAGATGTTGTGATGCATTTCCACACACGCAGTCGATATCCTCTAATACGAAATGTAATTTTATTAACAAAATTATTTTTCATTTTTTTTATTGCCGTTCTCGTTTTTAAATATTTTATTGGCAAAATTACAACTGACATGACTATTTTGCATTTGCTTGATTAGTTTAGAGTAGGAATTATATTATATATATATATATATATACATATATATATATATATATATAATTATATATATATACACACACACTAAAAGTGGAGGTAAATATAGCAATATGACAAAAATCAAGTTTAAAATACAGGCATTTGTACACATTTTAAAAATAAATACCTACATATATATATTATTTATATCAGTTGAAAAATAAATTATAAATATGTAGACATGAAATATTTCTCAATTCCTATGTATGTATACATATTTATACACAATATTAGTGCACATCTATTATTTGATGTAAACATAATTTGTCCTTTATATATATATATATATATATATATATATATATATATATATATGCTAGCAAATATATTCTCCCTCGGGTCACATATTTTTGCTAGGATGGGAGGATGATGTAATGATAAACTACATACACTGACCCTAAAAGGTAATGATGATATCATGAAGAACGAACACTACTCGCCCTCTCCCTCAAAAGGAGGAGTTAATGCCTGGGAGGAATGCATCATGACGGCACTACACCCCCCCCCCAAGGAGGAAGTAAAGCCTGCAAGGATTCTGTGCCCTCCCCCACGAAAAAAAGAAGGTAATAATGCCTGGGAAGATTGAACAAATACTACACTACCACCAAAGGAGGAGGTAATGCTTGGTAGGATGATATCATGACAACAGAACAGATACTACAATACCGCCTCCCAAATAGAGGAAGTAATACCTGGGAGGCTCCCTCCCCATAAAAAGAGAAGGTAATGCCTGCGAGTAAGGTATCATGGAAACAAAAGAGACTACATTACCCACTACCCCCCCCCCTTAAAAAGAAGAAAAAGGTAATCCTTGGGAAGATGGTCTCATGGCAACAGAACAGATACTACATTACTTCCTCCCTCAAAGAAGGATGTAATACCTGGGAGGATTACCCCCATCCCTTTAAAAAAGTTGGAGGTAAACAGAACCGATACTATACTACACTACCCACCCCCATTAAAAATAATACAATAGATTGAATCAGGGTTGGGTTTTTTTTCATTCATTTAAAAATGGTTCGTCATAAAAAACATTATTTTTATAGTTTTTGGCTAAGATCAAAGTGTAGTATCCGTTCTCCACATCTCAGTAGCATCAGACGTTTTGGTATAGACGAAATTATTGCGTATATAGAAAATATGACAATGGAAATTACAAATGTATCTTACAGAATATTAATTTACTAGAAACTGTTTAAAAAATATGCAAATTAGAAATACCTACGGATGTTTGTGAGTGTTTTCAGACTACTATATATACGTTGTTACAAAGTGTTATAGAATTAAATAAACATAACCTGTTTTGATGTTACTATAATTAGAATAAGTCAAAGAAACTTGTATGATATTGTATTTGTTTTGTATATATATATATATATATATATATATATGCTTTAGTATTTACTGTAACTGTGCACAACACATGAATAGAGCTTAGTTATAGTATAAAAATATACTGAGGACTAATAAGATACACAGAAACGTTTGTATTTCATTCCACGATGAACTCGTCAGGACAACTGCAAAAATTTACATGCTATGATCCTTGTTATAAGCAAATCATTTTTATATTCCTCTCCTACCAATTATAGCTATTAGTTTTTATTGCCTATAAAAAAAAAGCAATAACACTCATCTTTGCTCACTGCCATCAGTCAATTTAACTGATTTCCACTAATGGTTTCATATCCTATTCTCAAGTAGATTACAGAGACACTGTTTACATCAAGTATGGTGGCTTCATATTTGCTAAAAAATTTAAAATCTTAATTTCGAGTTTTTCACTGATACATAATCTACACGGATCGTCTAAAAATCTACATATATTAGTCCACTTTTAGATTTTCCACTTGCCTTCCGGCAAATGTTTGCTCTCTTTAAGCCCCCCCCCCTCAAAAGGCTGTTTGCCTGACGAATTTTTTTGTGGAATGAAACACAAACGTTTCTGTATTAGCTTACTTAGAAGTATATTTTTATAGTAATATATATATAGAGAGAGACAAAGACTATACATTAGTTTAATTTTACATCAATACCTTCGAGATATATATAGAAGGTATTGATGGAAGATCAAACTAAAGTAGTGTCATATATATATCTATCTATCTATATATATATATATATATATATATGTATATGTATATACACATGCTTTCAGAGACTATATAATATGTGTGTATATTGTTGTATTTAAAGTGCAGTACACAAATCTTCAACCACCTTTAATCATTATGAATTCCTAATAAGTGAATCTTCTACCTTGTGGTCTCTACCCGCTCTTTTGGGAGCCATTTTCATATTTAATCATCATAATTTGAATCCAGGATTTCATAATAAAATCAGAAGAAATAAAATTACCGATTGTGTCAAATTGTTTGTTCTGTTACATACATATCAAGTGCAATACAATGTTTAAAAAATATACGTTTTTATAATAATAATAATATATTGCATAATGCTTATTTCAAGAAGTTAGTATACATTAAGAATATTTTGTGTGGCTTCCCATCACTTGAATAATTGCTTAAATGCAATACACCAGACGAGTGATGTATGCAAATCCTGTATCATGTTGATGGTGATTGTAGCCTCGTGTTTGAGCCATTGTTTGGCTGCTAACAATTTTCAAGCAATGCTCGTGCGTTAAACTTTTTTCAATGACAAAGGGTTTGCACAGGACAACTCCCAATCTCTAAGCGACTGTCACACTGATCTGAAAAGAAAGAGCAAGTCTACATCCTTGGAAACAACTGTTGCTGCAGGGTAGATTAAGAGTTTTCTTTTTCTTATATGCCTGCCTTTATATGCATGTGATAGCATACTATCAAAAGTTTGTAAAATAGGCCTTCTAACTACAGAAATGCAACAGGTGTTTTTTGTTTTTTTTATTAAATAAAAAAAGTCATATTGTGCATCTAACTGACCCACTATTGCCTTATGGCATTGACTAGTGTACAAGAATACAAAACATTAACTGTTTATGTTGACGTTAAGTAATAGTTATCAACAGGGGGCGGGGGCACTTTGTGGTATTTATTGATACCAAATTAGGTAAGTCACACTCATCAACCACTCGTCTTGCAGACTTGTTTTCCAGATGAGCATTTGCTGTCATTATCAATTTAGGTACCATTATATGCGATAACTTTCAAGGGTTACCATATTTTGACCAATTAGATATCAAGCAGTGGGTCTATACCAAAGTGCTCCCTGGCTTCTGTCATCATTAGAAGAAGATGTTTTATTGAAGGTTCCTAGGGGGTCTATTTTGTGACAAATCACTTGGTATAAGGTTTGGTAGTTTTGTTTTACGGCATATCAACCCTTTTTGGGTTATTTAATGCCGAATCTGGTCATTATAGTAAAAGTTTTTATGCTTCAAGTTCTTTATATCTTCAAATGTTTAATCATCGTTTTTGGTTTGGTAGTTTTGTTTTACGGCATATCAACCCTTTTTGGGTTATTTAATGCCGAATCTGGTCA
Organism: Sepiola atlantica; assembly: GCA_963556195.1. Classification (NCBI taxonomy): domain Eukaryota; kingdom Metazoa; phylum Mollusca; class Cephalopoda; order Sepiida; family Sepiolidae; genus Sepiola; species Sepiola atlantica. The sequence continues at coordinate 128,545,575 of OY744527.1, forward strand.
TTATAGTAAAAGATTTATGCTTCAAGTTCTAAAAATAAAATAAAAAAGGGGAGGGAGAAAGGGAGAGGGGCTGTTGTTTTTGTTTTTGGTTTTGTAGAACATAATTAAGTTTTACAAAAAAAAAAAAAAAAAAAAAAAAAAAAAAAACATCAATGTAGGTGAATTTCGTCTCAGGGAGCCACAGGGCAGCCTGATCTGGTATCACCAGACTTGGTATAAGAAATTGGTTTAAGAATAAACATTGGAAATCTTCAGTGTGTCCATTTTCTTTTCTATTCCATGAAGCATCTTCTCGCATACAAAGAATGAATGCCAAGACGTCATTTCAGTCACATGTGGAGCCAGAACTAGCCAGAACTAGCCAGAACTAGCCACTAGATGTTCACACAGAAGTATCTAGCATTACACTATATTCGGAAACGAATCGATTGCCAAAAATATTTAGATAATACTGTTGGATCCGTTAATATGCAAATATTTTCAGGCAGCAGACCCAAAAAAAAGAAGAAAAAAATTGTCAAGTATCCAAAAGCTTGTGCGCAACCATTTTGGAAGGTAGTCTTTAATCTTCCTCCTCTCATTCACGATAATTAGGATTAGAAATGACTCTAAGGAGCTGCGTGTAAAAAAAAAGAGAACATAGTGCGATACAAAATATTTATTTATATTCTGTTAATTCTCAGGAATTTTCAAACTTTTACACAATCCTACATACAAACACACAACTTATAAAGTAAATTCGAAATTTCCTCTATTTCTTTGACCAGAATAACTTTAGTAATATTATCTATTCGTAGAGGAGGAGGAGGAAGCAAATCGATGAGAAACTGTTTAACTTGTTGTTTAATAAATAAAGTTAGAGACACAAATTAGATTGTTTAGGTGAAATAAGAGAAACCACAGAAATTGTGGGGTGTTTTCTTACCCTTTTCTTTATAACATCCTTTTTTGTCACATAAATCATTTCCAATACTATACATAATGTACGTCAGTTTTAAATTTTTTATTTAAAGAAAGAAAAAAAACAAAAAACTATAAAGACCCCAGCACAAATGCCGATTATGCACAGCTACTCTCTGATTTCCACTGACAATCTTCAAGATGATGTAGTCTTCAAACATCCCCGATTTAAATAATCTTGCCTACTACAGGTGGGGCATTGTCGAAAAGAAGACTCATCAACATCCCCACATTACCAACTATGCATTTAAGGCTATGATTGTCAAGATAATATCCAAAATGTATGATCAGTACTTCATGTACCTGTATCAAGGCTTCTAGTCTCCTTACATAGAATAAACCTGTAATAAAGCTATTTACGAATACTAGCCAAAACGCAGACCATTGGGAAAGTTTCTAGTCTAGCACCTGCGGAGGGATTTGGGGACTTTAACGATCATAATTTGTTTTATACCAAATTTGATGTAATTCTATTCAATTGTTTTGAGCCTGTGTTTATAATTATTATTAGTAGTAGTAATAGTAGTATTTTAATTTATAACCGCTATAATACATCCGACATCCGAATGACTCTTGATAAATGTTATACTGTCAATCAAGGGTAGAGTCTATAAGACATGTGTATGAAGTTTGATAATGTACAGAAGTGAAATCTGGCCACTGAAATGCGTTGCATGGAAAGAAATAATATGAGAATGATATGATGAATGCGCAATGTGTTTTAATGACAGGTTTAGATAAAATGACCTCAGAGGAAGATTTAATCTGGACAGTATAAGGAGATGTGTGCTGAACAAAAGAGTTTGTATAGTCATATTGAATGGATGAGAATTCTTGGGTTAGTAGATGTAGAACAGTTGACGTAGTAGGATACGTTGGCAGGGAAAGGCTAAGGAAAACATGGGAGGAAGTAATAAGGATGTGCTTGACAGAAAAAGGGATAAATAAACACCTGACCAGAGATAGGTTAGTTTGGAAGTGCATTTTTTTAAAAGCCGTCCAACACATGCCAGCGTGTAAAACAGACGTTAAACCGAATATGATGATGATAGAATGGATGGATGAGAGTGGTTGGGTTAGTAGATGTAGAACAGTTGGGGTAGTAGGGCCAGTTGGCAGGGGAAGACCAATGGAAAACATGGGAGGAAGTGATAAAAATGGATTTTAAAGAAAGGGAGATAAATAAACACCTGGCCAGAGATAGGTTCGTTTGAAAGTCAATTTTTAAAAGCCATCCAACACATGCCAGCATGTAAAACAGACGTTAAACCGAAGATGATGATGAATTCTGCCCCATATTTTTGGAGAGTATAAATGTTTATTATTAGTGTTAATATTATTGTAGGGTGTAGCAGCATAATTGAATTGTTATATATTCATCAATATATGATATGCTTCAATATAAGAGTCTGCATAAACACAAATGTACACATATATATGCATGTCGTATATTCGAATACATCAATAAGTATGTATTTTTCTTGTCTAATATGCCTAATACTACAGTGCCAATCTTTCTTTCATCATTGCCAGCATAAACAGTGTTGAATCATTTATGTGTGTGTGTCTGCGTTCATTGTCAGATCCCTGTCAATTATTCTTCAATTCATTGGCAAACTTTGTCCTCGATCTTATTGTCTTCGGTTTGCACTTTTTGTTCTTAAAAAAGTAAGTAAAAATAAAAACGGTTGCACAAATACTTTATTGTAGTTTTCCATCAAAATCTCCTTAATCTCGCATATAAGTAATAATCTGTAGGAAATAAGTTTGTCTACTTTGGATTAACAGGTAACCTGATTAACTGGTCCATCTCGCCATGATTATACTAAATTTTAGTTAATCAACGTTTGTTTCTCTAAGACTTTTTTTTCCTAAATATTTTAATCACACAGAATAAAGGTTAAAATATTGCTTCGTATTGGGATTTAGTTACGTTTAAAATAAATATTTTTTAATTGTTCTAAGTAATCGTAATTTGCAATTTACTCACCAAGTCACCCACTCTGTTTATTAACAGTAAATGTAATAAAACTGACTAAAAATAGATAATTGGAATAGTTCATTAAAAACAAATGTTAAGAGAGAGAAAGGGAGAGATAACGAACAGGAAGAGGCTAAGTGGCATTTTGTCTTCTTTTTTAACTCATTTTTTTTTTCATACCAGCTAGAGGAATTCTTGGCATTATTCCGGCAACCTAGGGACTGTCTTGTTCCTTGGCAGATCCTCTGTCGGGATGAGGTATTATTTGATGTGGTCTTACGAGGCCATCCTCCCAGGATTACTCCCCCTCTTGGGAGGGGGGGGGGGGCTTATTACCGGATTGACTGAGGTGTCCTTAGTGGGGAATGCCTACAGGTCCGTTTGCATTTTTGTACTCTTCCAGAGTATGCCCTTGGGGGATCTGGTTTGCCTCCACATTAAACTGACCTTGTGTCACATTTTGCTGCCATGGGAGGCATGTAAATAAAGGGCTTTTTCGGCTCTTTTCATACAAGCCAGGAAATTCTTGGCAGATTCTCATTCTAGAGTCTCGTTCACAAGAGATCCGACTCTTTTGTCTGAATTAGGTATAGTTCGGTTTGGCGCTAGGAGGCTATCCTCCCAGGTATTACTGCCTTCGAGAGGAGAGGGGTTCTTCTTGTTAGCTTTTTTCCTGATTCAACTAATCCAACCTGAGCTCAATAGATGATCAAACAATCATTTTTTTCTAGCATATATATATATATATATATATATATAAAATACATCTTGTAGATGCTCCACGGTTGGTCATCAGTGATGAACTTGTTTCACTGCAGGTTTCTTACTTTCACATTTCAGCATCTTATTCTATCTACTTTGCTGCTACAACGATATCCCAAATCCACCAAACTCTTTATCTGGAACTTTAAAATCTAATCCTCCAAGAACAAAACTTAAAGACTTATCAGAACCATCTTCTAGGCATTACAAGACATCCTAAATGAAACAACAATTTCTGCAATATTTGCTTTCATTTCAAACTCTGTATCATTTTGATGCTTGCTCAGACCTTGAATCTTTCTGATTTTGTCGTCAGCTTCAGTGGGACATCTTTGTGCTTCTATGATTATGGGCACGGCTTTCTCTTAAATCACCTATCATTTTTAGTAACCTAATGCAAGTATCCTAGTATTTAATTTGTCATCTTATTCTTTTTCCTTTTCATGAATGTAATCCCCCCCACCCCACCCCACCGAGGTGGCCATTTTATATTTTGTCCATTTGCATTTTGCTAGGAGATAACGGTGACGTTTAATGACACATAGTGATTGACAGCAGGTCGTCTTATATAATCACTGTCTTCACAGACCTTAGCGCCTGTCCTCTGGATTGTCTCCATTTTGATACCTATGTATTTGGCTTCATTCCAAATATATATATATATATATATATATATATATATATATATATATATATTAGGTATTGTGAGCATGACTAACCTTCATATACTAAATATTATGCTGATGACTGTCACATGCATATATTGAATATCATGGCGCAAATGTTACCTTCGTACAGTCCTTATCACAAGAATTTACACGTGGAAATGTTATTCATATTATTTGTAGTTAGACTGGCGTTTGAATTTTTGTTTTCTGGTCAATAATAAGTTTGATTGGCGATACCTAGATCAGTGCTCTTCAAACTTTTTTTGTCGCGACCCCTTTTTGGAAAAAATTTTTTTTCGTGACCCACCAAAATTTTTTATGAATAAAAAATAAGTTAATGGAGTGAAAAAATTCCATAGTTATAATTTTGGCGACCCCCTTTCTATGGTTATGCGACTCCCCTGGGGGTCGCGACCCCCACTTTGAAGACCTCTGACCTAGATTGTCGTCGATTTTTGATGAGCACCTGAAGAAGGCTTAACTATACTGTGAACACAACGCGGGGGCAATGAGAATAAAAATTATGACAGTAGTTTAACATTGAATAATATTAATAACCAACTATACAGAGAACGACCATTACCTTCATTTAAAAAGAAAATGTTTTATTGTCTAGTTTTGTTTTAGATTTCAAGCAAGCTTTTTACATTCAGTTTTTATATGTATTAGATGTGTCCAAGGGTCTTTATACGAGGCTCTGTCGGTCAGTCAGTCTGTTACGCTTAAGTTTGAATCAACATTTTTAGATGCATCCATGAATCTTTATAAGAGGTTCTGTTCAGCTGTCTGTTTGAGAGTTGGGATCTAATGACATCACAATGTATTCTGAAATACTTTGATTCTGTGAAAATTCGATGTGCGAAAAAGTGGGTGTTTTGTCTATTGAATCTGTTATAGTTGCTTATAACATTGATAAAGTTAAACCTGTGAAACCTTTTACTTATCTGATATGCAATGTATCATGGTTAGCCCAATGAGTCACATGCCGTCTAGTTATTATTATAACTTTCTAGTGTACACTCTCTATCAAAAATGACGAAATAAAAATGGTGGTTCACCGGTGTTTGCACTAATATTCATATAAAATCATAGAATTACATCAGTAAGTTAATTTTTCATATATAAATTATTATCATTTCTGATGACCTAAAGACAAAAAACACTCACCATTGACTTTTTTTTATTTAGAGTGGAGGACTTCTTTCCAAATTCATTTGAGACAATCGGGATTGTCTGTCTTACTATTTGCTTTCTCGCGTTCCCTCACCACTTGAAATGGTTTTGTCTGGGGGCTAGAAAAAGACACGTTTGATTTGGTCCTACAAGGCCATCCTCGTTTGATTTGGTCCTACGAGGCCATCCTCCCAGGTAACGAGTAGTTACCTTTTATGTGACAGGATGGATTTATATTTATTTATATACAAATACACATGGTCCTTATTATATGGAGGATTATTATCATTTAGCATAAAACGGGGTTTAGACTATAATAAGTTTATGAGTAAAAAGCGAAAAATTTGAATAGTTAAAAAAGGAGAAAGAATGGATCAACTGAAAGTGTCAAACGAACAGTTTTGTTTTGGATTTTTTTTTTTTTTTTTTTTTTCTTAATCCTCTTACTTTTCTTTCACCTTCGCCAGCTCGCAGCGTTTTTCAATAATCACCGCGGAATTTCTTTCTTTGAATATATTCGGTGACAGGATAGAAGAAAAAAAAGATTTGTTTCTATAACTGATAACTAGATATTAATTGTCTTCTCTTATAAATCCCCCCCCCCCCACCTTTTCATCTTAGTTCTTACTATATATATGTGTGTGTGTGTGTGTGTGTGCAGAATAAGATTTTTTTTATTTATTAATAATGTATGAATATCTGTTTGCATATGCATTTATATATAAGTAATGGGTCTATCTATTTGGTTCCTTGTGGGTATAATAATAATAATAAAAAAATTATGTATGTGTGAGTTAGAAATTCTGTTTGTTTTTATATGAGAGTGTGAGTGTGTGTGTGTCCCATGTAAGATGTGTCAGACCGATTCAGTCTGGAAATGAATGGTTGATATATTGGATGTCAGATCTTCCGCAGCTGCTACACGGTACCGAATGAGAAAATCCCTATTCTATGGCTGCTCCCCCCCCCCTCCCTCCCTCCCTGTGAACTGATTTACATTAACCGTTCACAAATTCACTCTCTGGTTGTTTGTGAAACGGTGGCTCTCTCTTCTTAAAGGGCTGTTTCTTTGCACTGTATTCACTGTAGTCACTAGGAAGAGATATATTGATCATTTCTTCGCCATTTCATCCCAGGTCTGGGTTACGACTAATTTCGAAAAGAACAGTGCACGCATCTTTTTTTCTTTTTTTTTTTCTTTTTTTTTTAATTATTTCTAATCTGAGCAATAACCTTTAATTACTTTTAAATCATAAATCAATATTTATGATTAAAAATTAAAAATTAATGATACCTATTTTTTTTAATTTATTTTTTTATTATTTTTTTTGGTCCACTCATTTGGTGTGCTGAGAAATCTGTGATTTTTTCCGAGTTTATTTAAGAATAATCAGCAATTGTATGAAGAATTATCATGATTATTTTAATAAGTAATACAGGAAAAAGACATAAATTACAGATTGTTGAAGGCAAGCCGAGCAGGTGCTATCAACCTTTGACCTACACCCCACCTCACATCTCACCGGGACAGATTCCCTCGTCCCCCCCTCCCGGAATGGATGGTTCAGCAACATATGTGAAGACTCCCTTAGTTTTAATGTCCTTTTAAACAAATCACTGTGTTAATTTTTTCAACCCCACCCCAACCTCCAAATTTGAATTATCCAATTTTAATAAAATAAATTTCAGCAAGTATTTTGTAAATCATATATGTTTGTTTACAAGACATACAAGTTTCCAAATTTACATTAAATAGCGACTTTTCAAGTGTGGAATTTTGATGGAATTAAAGTTTGGGCCAGATAAAAACGCATGTGCAGTAATGTTTTTTTTTTTTTGCTTTGTTTTTTTTTTTAAAGAAGAGTACATCATATTCTTTATGTCATAATACGATTTATAAAATACATGCGGAAAATTTTGTTCAAATTGGATAATTTTAATTTGAGGGTGGGGACTGAAAGAAGGAATACGTTGAATTTTTACTCTCGCGTATGTGTGTGTGTGTGTGTGTGTGTGTGTGTGTGAGGGGGTCATGTCATTAGATTGGGAGGGGGCATAAGTTCGGAGCTCACGAGGTGGCTGTAACAAACATTCTATTGGTCCTTTTTGCCCTAAGTGATCGAATGGATGGGATGTGCGCGTTCAACTTAGCTGTGTAAGGGAGATAACTCTGATCGTCTTTCTCTTCTTAAGTTTGCTGTTGAAAGATTTTTTGTTGATGCTTTTATAAATAAAAATAAAATCAGATGGTAAACAAAGTCATTTGAACAGATTTTTTTTGTAGATCTAAAATTTGAAAATTGCTGATATTTTGCCAAGAAATATTATTCCACTGAAGGTGGAGAGAAAAAAATGGGAAAAAATCATGAGATTTTTATCTACAAAGTTCGAACTAGTTATTATTTGTTCATATTATATCTTGAATGCAGAAAAAAACGTTTGCACAAAAATACATACACGCACCATATGCATGTATTGAGTCACGTTTAAAAAAAAAGGCGTGTACATGTGTGATAAGGAAGTGTGTTTAGTGAGAAAGATAGCAAATAAAAGTGGAGAACAGGTGTTTTCAACAGAATGCGAAGAGGAACGGCCTGTCTTAGTAAAATGATTAGTTTAATTTCAAGACACAGAAAGAAGTTACTCTCTGTGTGTATTTCTTGGTAGCATGTATGAAATTATATATTTTTGGAGCATGGGGGAAATTATATATTTTGGGAGCATGTATGAAATTATATATTTTGGTAGCATGTATGAAATTATATATTTTTGGAGCATGTATGAAATTATATATTTTGGGAGCATGTACGAAATTATATATTGTGGGAGCGTGTATGAAATTATCTATTTTGGGAGCATGTATGAAATTATCTATTTTGGGAGCATGTACGAAATTATGTATTTTGGGAGCATGTACGAAATTATGTATTTTGGGAGCATGTACGAAATTATGTATTTTGGGAGCATGTACGAAATTATGTATTTTGGGAGCATGTACGAAATTATATATTTTGGGAGCATGTATGAAATTATATATTTTGGGAGCATAGGTGAAATTATATATTTTGGGAGCATGTACGAAATTATATATTGTGGGAGCATGTACGAAATTATATATTGTGGGAGCATGGTTGAAATTTTATATTTTGGGAGCATGGTTGAAATTTTATATTTTGGGAACATGTATAGAATTATGTATTTTGGGAGCATGTATGGAATTATGTATTTTGGGAGCATGTATGAAATTATATATTTTGGGAGCATAGGTGAAATTATATATTTTGGGAGCATGTACGAAATTATATATTGTGGGAGCATGTACGAAATTATATATTGTGGGAGCATGGTTGAAATTTTATATTTTGGGAGCATGTATGAAATTTTATATTTTAGGAACATGTATGGAATTATGTATTTTGGGAGCATGGGTGAAATTATATATTTTGGGAGCATGTATGAAATTATATATTTTGGGAGCATGTATGAAATTATATATTTTGGGAGCATGTATGAAATTATATATTTTGGGAGTATGTATGAAATTATATATATACATGCATTATTGATGAAAATATATTGCTTGCTTCCTTGTAACCGTGTGCATTTTTTATTCATCCATAATTTCTTTTAGATAGAGGGGGACATAGCGTAAATAAAGGATGAATGATGAGAGAGAGAGAAAGAGGGAGAGAGAAAGAAAGAGACAGAGAAAGAAGTGGGGAGCGAAAGAGGAAGAGAGGTTCTATTATCATATAATAATTATAGACCAATGTCAAAGTTCAAAAATTATAAAATTAATAATATATATAGCAAATACTGACCCAACGGGTTACCAGTCTTCTATTAAATTAAAATAAAGTTTTAATTCTTTCCTATTCACAAACTCTTGGAGTTTTGTAGATAGTTCCGCATAACCATATATTCTGAAACTATATTACTCAGTGTATTTGGGTAAGTATATTTCATTTGGATCAAAACGAGTACATTATCATGGAGTTTGAGTTTGCGCTTAACATTCATACAGCATTTTTCGTTATTTTATTTATAACTTGAAAATTATAGAAATTAAAAATAATGAAAATCTTAATAAGTGATTTAGGGTTTGGAACAGCAATGCACACGGCTCCTCATTGATTCCCGAGAAATGCTAGACATGCCTCAGCGAGATTAAAAGTAATAAATTTATTTCATTTTACTTACACTTCTTCCACCTAATCAATGTTGGTAAACCCTTGAGCCTCACTTCAACTATTGAATTTTATAAAATGTAAAAACTGAAGAATACAAAAAAAGTTAATATGATGTTATAGGCTGAGTGCAACATGAGATAGAGTTCCTTATTCAGTTCCAGGCAACGCCGGGTCTTCTGCTAGTGTATATATATATATATATATATATATATATATATATGAAAATATTTGTAATATACACACACATTCATACACTGATTGCGATTTTAATATGATTTTCTTTGTTTCCTAAAAGAAACCGTATATCAAAATCTTTTGCCTTGGCATATATATGTGTTTACATACAGAAAACTATTAATGTGCCATATATATATATATATATATATATATATATATATATATATATATATTATATATATTGAAAAGAAGAAATCTGGTCCCTACCTAAGAATCCAATAATTTCTATTACTTTTTGCTCTCAGATGATTATACCTAAAATATTAATTCCACTTTTCACTCCGTATTGATTAAACATGAAAATCCACTTGCCAATTAATGTGAAAGGTTTTCTTACATACATGTATTAAAAGGCCTTAGATACCAACTGGCTCCAGATATTTCTTATGTCAAAGCATTTTAGAAAAATAAAGGCTTTAATCTTCTTAATAATAACACTAGAATTGCATTCAAAAGAGAGTATACTTCCACCAACGCTTCACAGTGAACATTTAAATTACTAAATGAAAAATAATATGAAAAAATAACATCAGAATATACTAGTTATTACATAGTGAAAAAAACTAAGATTACTTGAATTCAATATCCAGATTTTCAAATCCCTGGCCACACAAACTGTTTGACATAAAAAATAAAAAGCAATTGAGGAATGGAGTGCATTATTAAGGATTAAGGTACTTACATTTTTCTTTAGTTTTCTGAGAAAAATATATTAACTATTTTTTTTATTCTAAAACTCATAATGTTCACAGGACATTTTTTAAGAAATTATTTTTCTTAAGTTTTATATTTAATATTTATAAATTATTTTCATTTTTTTTTTTTTTTTTACATTTTTTGTCTCTTATTAAAACTTAACGTTATTTTTTACGTTAAATGTTCTGCTTTGTTTTTGTTTTGTTTTTACTAATGGCTCACCACTTATTAAGGCTAAAAGCAACTCAAGGATAAAGGTTAGACTTGGTATTCAGTTTTTATTTTAAATCCTTAAGTAAAAGGGTTAAAAATGATACCAGATTAATTTCCAATTTCATAAAAAGATCAAATATATTAGAAATGCCTGCATCATTTATCCGGGCCTTTATCAGGATTTAATTTTTTTTTTCTGTGACTCATATGCCATATTTTCACCAGATTCAGTGAAATTCGGATGAAGAATTCTGTTAACAAATATTATATATATATATATATATATACTGAAAAACTAACAAACCAATATGTGTGAAAAGAATACCCCTTCAAGTTGGAAATGCTTACAATCCTTAATGTCTTTGAGAAACTGCAGGTTAACCACAAGAAAGAATTTAAAGTTGGATTAATTATTAAATTAATCCAACTTTAAATTCTTTTACTTTATAAACTATAATGACTACTTATATCTATTGTCGATGAACTATAAAAAAAAGCCCTTGAATTATCCACTCCTATCCATGTTTGTTATTTGCAGCATCTCTCAAACAAATTTAGCACACAGCTAAAATATAATCAATGTTACACGGTTAAACAGTATGTAAATTCAAAATATTAACCTACTTTGACACCCAGTCTTGATAATATCCATAAGAAATCTATACCCCTTAATCTTCAGTTTCTCTTTATCCTTGCTCTCTCTGGGACCATTCCACTTTCAAACATTATAAATGAAACTGAAATTATGACCAGTTTATTTCCTTTTTAATTTAAAAAAAAAAAAAAAAAAAACTTGGGATATTTTTAAAAACGTTTTCCCTCTTTCTACATTAAATTCTATTTCACAAATTTTTTTTATTATTTCAAAGCGTTATGCCAACCAGAGAAAAATAATCGATCAAGATATTACGAACAAACAAAAAGATTAAATGTAGATTCAAAATAACTGTTTAATGTTCGTAAAATTAGTCATCCAAAAATGAATTGCATATTTAGTAAAGACATGGTTTTCAGGCAATGGGTAAACAAATAAAAATAGAATCAACAATGTCTGATTTTACTTTAAATAAATAAACATAGAATCAACAATGTCTGATTTTACTTTAAATAAATAAAAATAGAATCAACAATGTCTGATTTTACTTTAAAAAAATAAACAGAATCAACAATGTCTGATTTTACTTTAAATAAATAAAAATAGAATCAACAATGTCTGATTTTACTTTAAATAAATAAACATAGAATCAACAATGTCTGATTTTACTTTAAAAAAATAAAAATAGAATCAACAATGTCTGATTTTACTTTAAATAAATAAAAATAGAATCAACAATGTCTGATTTTACTTTAAATAAATAAAAATAGAATCAACAATGTCTGATTTTACTTTAAATAAATAAAAATAGAATCAACAATGTCTGATTTTACTTTGAATAAATAAAAATAGAATCAACAATGTCTGATCTTACTTTAAATAAACATAGAATCAACAATGTCTGATTTTACTTTAAATAAATAAACATAGAATCAACAATGTCTGATTTTACTTTAAATAAATAAAAATAGAATCAACAATGTCTGATCTTACTTTAAATAAATAAACATAGAATCAACAATGTCTGATCTTACTTTAAATAAATAAACATAGAATCAACAATGTCTGATTTTACTTTAAATAAATAAACATAGAATCAACAATGTCTGATTTTACTTTAAATAAATAAAAATAGAATCAACAATGTCTGATTTTACTTTAAATAAATAAATGTCCGTTTTAGAAAATTTTTCAGGACTTTTGTAATTGCGGGCAACATTGTATGAATATAGTTTGCAGTTTTGCTTATTTAAAAGTTTGATATTTTTTATTTAAATAAATATTTCAGTTCAACCAAGTGCAGGACATTATAAGATATATTTAGTGTTTGAAGGAATCTGGATGTTTGATTCTTTTAGCTTTTTGTTTTGCTATATACTGTTAAGCATTGGCATTATCATTGACATATATATATATATATATATATGTGATTTTATGAAGGCTTACCAAAGCATTCCTTTCAGGACACCAATGATCACCATTAAAGATATTTTTTCTTACAAATATTATTTATTCAAATTAAATGTTTTAATTTGAATAAATAATATTTGTAAGAAAAAATATCTTTAATGGTGATCATTGGTGTCCTGAAAGGAATGCTTTGGTAAGCCTTCATAAAATCACATATAAATGTTCTGTACTCTGTAATCGAGTATCATCGAGCTTGTTTTTATTGGAACAACCCCGGTCTTCACTGAATGATCTATTTTATAAGTGAAAAATCTAAATCTATATATATATATATATATATATATATGTATGTGTGTGAGTGTGTGTGTATCCGTGACGTGTTAAGTCACTATTTATCCTATTTTGATTGCATTCGAAAATTTATAAACTGTGACATATCTGTCATGACATTATTCTTACATAACTTAAAATAATAAGTCTCTTTATTCCTATATTAATTATAATTATTATTATTATTATTATATAGAAGTAAAGAGACTTATTATTTTGCCATCTAATTTACATACGTATTTGTGGTGTGTACATACACATGTATCTATATATTAAAGAGTGCTTAAATCAACATAAAGTGAGAGTGGTCGAGAGAAATACATAGATAGCTAAGAGAGACATGGATGACTTGTTCAATTAATTATTATAAATTATGGCTAATTAGAACAATTAAAACAACTTCTATTTTTTTTCAAACATAACTCAATCCCAAAACTAGAATATATTTTACTATCTATTGTGTGATTCAAGTATATAGGAAAAAAAAACTTAGGGTCACAAATCTTTCCAAATTTAGGATAATAATAGCTTGTAAGTGCAACTTTCTCTATAAATGTAATAAGGAAGTTCTCTTTATTGCATTGCCTGCAACTTTGTTTACCTGTCTGTTTCTCGAATAGGGATACCTGATTTCTTTTGTATCTCTATTTCCATTACACCACACGTTTTCTTAGTTTTTGATAATTCTTGGCTCTCCACGAGGACTGAGTTAGACACATGGTCAGTTTCTAATGTGTGAAAAATCCAGCTCCCTCAAAAAGGTATACTAGATTGGAATTAAAAAATTGCCTCCGTCTAAAAGGATTTCTCTTTCATTGACCGAAGACAGAAAAGATGAAGTGTGGTATCAGAACAGATACTACACTTTGCTCGTAGCCGAAAGGCCAAGAAGCTTTCATCCTTGGTAGTTATTTTAATTAAATCATTAAAAAATTTGTTTTTTAATCTAGAAAAGCTAAAATTGAATTGTATCTACTATATTAAAAGATTAAACCAGTAAAAAAAAAAAAAACCGATAATATTGAGGTTACTCATTTAAATTACTTGAAACGGTTAAAAAAATAGTTGAAATCCTTTCTCCTTACTAATTGTGGATAGTTAGAAATGTAACAAAGTTCTCAATGTATTTAAATTTACATAAATAAAACTATATATATTAGAAGTGCATATATATATATATATAAATAATACATTAATCACTTAAATAATAGTGTCATGGATTCGTCTAAACACTTTAAAATGCAGCAACATTTTTGTAAGTAACGGATAAATTTTATCAGACAGACGAACAGCACAGGTAAAGAAAATTGTTTTTTTTTTTGTTTTTTGTGTCTTAAATAACTAATATAAGTTAGCAAAACATTTATATGGAACAAAACGTAGATTTAGTATAAGGAACGTTTATGTTTTTGTCTTTTAAGGGAAGTGGGGTCTGATCAACTCTGCTGGGAAGCCATGAAATTAAATGCTGTCTTGTTTTTAAATCCCCGAAACAGTTTTTCATGGTAAACAACTGATGATCCTTTAAAATAGTGTTAGAAACAAACTAATATAATAACTGTAAAAAATAAATTGACTTACATGAGTGATTTTCCACTGGAAGACTTGGGACTATAAGTTTGTTTTTTTTTGTTTTTTTTTTAATATAGTTTTAATGGTTGAGAAACTTCCGAGACATATATATATATATATATATATATATATATATATATATATATATATATATATTACAAGTACACAAAAATAATGTTAAATATATTTTCTTTAAATAACTGAAATTTCCAGAATTCCAGCTTGTTATTATTATTAATATTGTACTTTATTTTGATCATATTACTTTTATAATATATCACTATTGTAATATATCAGGACAAAGACTGAAGTCAGTAATTAAGTGGACATGCATGGTGCTCGTCTAGTGATTTTACGTCACAGTGGCCTTGGTTAAAAAAAGAGATAAAAAAAACTCTTTCTTATATCCCACATGACATCACTGAAGAGTTCTATAATCATTGTATTCTAACACATTTCATTTAAGACTAATATTATTCATCATCAAAATATTGCTATTTCTCTTAGTTTTCCTTAACTAAATTACTAAAATCTCTCTCTCTTTTTCTCTCTCTCTCAGCATGCAATATAAAACCTTTTTCGTTGATTTGTATTTTTATTCCATAATTTTTTTTTATTGTTGCTTTTTGGTGGGTTGGGAGGCAGTTGTTTTTTTGTCTTGTCAGTCTTCCATTCAATTATGTCACATTAAACCGATCTCAAAGTTCTATTTAGGAATGATAGAAGGGTGGACATTTTTATTTAAATGTATTAATATAAATTCAAATAAAACTAAAAAGTTGATAAAATGCTGGCTAAAACAAAAGAGGAAACTATAAAGGCCCCCGACTCTTCACCGACAAATGAGAAAGTGAACAAAATAATCGTAACAATAATTCAACTGTTCTTTAACAATAGAAACATCCTGGATTCTTCGTGTTTGCTTGCGGCAGTCAGCTTTTTACAAATGCATCGAGGCACATCATGTGCGCGTTACCATCTCTCTCTCTCTCCCTCTCTCTCTGTTATTTACTTCAATGTGCATATGAAGTGTATATATGTTATTCTCCAAAGTTTTATTATAAAATTCATTTTTTTTTCCTACAAATTATTTTGATCGCAATTGTTTATATATTAACCTGTTTAAGATTTATTAGGCTCTTATTTGTATCTATCTTCCCTGCTTTGATCCTCTTTGTCTAATCATCTGACCCCACTTTCTGTGTCTGCATGAGTATATATTTCATATATATATATATATATATATATATATATATACAGGGTGGGCCAAAATAAGGGTCCTATCTTTAAATTTGAATAACTTGAATTTGAATAACTTCCACAAAATAAAAGTTAAACTCACCAAACTTTATGTGTGTGTAGACTGACCCTTCCGAGATTTTTTTAAATAAACAAAACAAATTTTAGCCGAAAAACACTTCTTAAAACTTACAAAAACTAAAGTATTGTTTTTTACACTGTTTTGAGTTTTTTAAGCAAAAATAATGTTTTCTAAATGAGGGTACGTTCCTTAGGGCTAATACGGCTCATGCTTGCTTCGGAAGGGGTCCTTTACTTATTCTAAAAAAAAAAAATTAAAAATTTAAAAAAAAAAAAAAAAAAAAAAAAAAAAAAAATCAATAAATAAAAAAGTTATAAATTTTTAAAAATAGGACCCTTATTTTTGCCCACCCTATATATATATAGCATAATATAAAATGAAGTAATAAAATAAGGTACAAATCAAATTTTATTAGAATTCAATGTTCAGGCAAAGTACCTTAAAGTCCTTAACTCATGAGTTTTCAAAGAAAATTCTTCTCCTCAGAGGACCATTACCGCAATGACATTACTGCAGATAATAAAATTAAACTTTGAAAATATATAAAAATATATATAAAAATACATAAAAGTATAAAAAACATCAAATATATCAGCCCAAAACATACTTTTTTGTTAAAGCTATACAGTTCATCCAAGTCATACAATTTAAAACATATTCAGGAAAGACATCCAAGATGTTGATTGAAAAGTGATCCAGGTTGTTAATGTTAGTCCAAAAACGAAAAAAATTATCCAAGCAGGAAACCTGTTTGCAATCGATGCAGTAAATGACAGTGAAAAATGTATCCAAGGTGTATGCAAATTAATAAAACGATAAAGAAACCAAAACATATGAAAAGTTTATATATATATATATATATTTCTGAATAAATCCACATCTGAATAAAGGACCTTACTTTAGAGTTGAACCAAGTTTTTTGTGCATGGCTTTTCATCTGTAATTTAGGACATTATTAGAATTTACAATTACCCCCCCCCCCAGCCCCACAAATGTCTTAATTCTATGCGACATGTACGTTTTGTGCCCTACCATGAAGCTCAGACCAGTGTAAACAACTTGAATTACAGCAACCCACAAACTTGATGATAACTAACTACGCTGCCAACCAGTAAATTGCAAATCCTTTTTGTCCTTTTTCTCTTGATTTCGTTTACAAAGTTTGCTTCAAAAATTCTGTGTCTAGCAGGGTTTGGATTAGTAGCTTACGTCCATAGAGCTAGGGGGTGGTTTGGAAGCTCTTGGCAGAAGATAAAATAATGGGCATCCAAAAAAATAAGGGGAAAAGTGTTGCACTTCCTTCTTCTACCCATTCAGAAAGTGAATAAAAGAATTTCATTTTTAGCAAGAAAAAAGAAACTTGCTTGATTGTAAATTCAATAAAGAAGACCTTTCAGAAAATATAAGTTTGATTTTGTGAGGTATTTATGAAGGGATAACAACTCGGCTAGTATTTGCTGTGTGTAAGGAAATTAGGTTTAAGGCTATAAATTGGTCAACTTCATTAGATCAGTTAAGACGAGGTCAATTTTCTGTTGGGTGAAAAAATGTAACACATTTAGGCATTGTATTGCCTCCGGACACATCGCCCATTGGTCAATTATTTTTTATGCTTCATTTGTCTGTCACAAATTATGTTTGTTTTTTTTTGTTTTTTGCATTAGTTCTTGCCATAATAAAATCTTTAACTCAGACTTTTTCTTTAGATTTATACAAAAAGCAAGAAATCTTGACAAGAAGAATGGTCGTTCAAATTTTTTAGATAAAAAATATTAAGATATATTTTATGAGTTTAATCTGTTGGTTGATCGGTCAGACTTCTGTTTGAAATTACATTTTCATCGCAAATGCACACATTTAATGGACACATTTTGAGAATGGATCCGTTCTTGTTATTTTTTGAATAGCTGGTTTTTAATGCAAAACTTGCTAACAGATAATTTTAAAATAGCTAACAGAAGTAGATGAATCTATTTTCATGTACACTAAATTCTAACCACACTCCTCTGAGGAATGATCGTACCAGATACGCTTTGGTTTCATATAGTCTAAATATTTTTTGTGCTATTTATCTTTTATTTTTTGATGTGTTGATGTTTTTTATATTTATAATATAAAACTAAAAATAATACATTAATCACTTAAATAATAGTGTCATGGATTCGTCCAAACACTTTAAAATGCAACAACATTTTTGTGAGTAACGGATAAATTTTATTAGACAGACGAACAGCGCAGGTAAACATTTTTTTTTTTTTTTTTTTTTTTGATGTTTTAAATAACTAATATAAGTTAGCAAAACATTTATATGGAACAAAACGTAGATTTAGTATAAGGAACGTTTATGTTTTTGTCTTTTAAGGGAAGTGGGGTCTGATCAACTCTGCTGGGAAGCCATGAAATTAAATACTGTCTTGTTTTTAAATTCCCGAAACAGTTTTTCATGGTAAACAACTGATGATCCCTTAAAATAGTGTTAGAAACTAACTAATATAATAACTGTAAAAAATAAATTGACTTACATGAGTGATTTTCCACTGGAAGACTTGAGACTATAAGTTTTTTTTTTTTTTTTTTTTTTTTTTTTTTTATATAGTTTTAATGGTTGAGAAACTTCCGAGACTATATATATATATATATATATATATGAAAAATATTTGTTGTTGTTTATTATCTACGGACGTATACGTTTCGTCTCTTTTCAATCAAGACTCTTCAGCGTAGAAGTATGACTATTCACTACCGGTCACTCGGTTCGAAACCCTGGACTATAAGTATTTTTCAACTTCAATCCAACGTCTTAAACCTCACGGCCAATATTTGAACAGCTGATAAACTGTAGTAGTTTAAACACATTGAAGCGGCGATAATAAGGTAACTTTCTCTAGCACTTTTCAGACAATAATTATTTTGGCCTACTAGCCTTTTTCAAGTCTGGAAATGAAACTAAAAAATGTTAGTTTCATTTCCAGAATTGAAGAAGGCCAAAAGGACGCAACAATTCTTGTTCGAAATGTGCTACAGGTAGTTACCCTTAAATATGACGTAGGATATATATTTATAACTATATAATTTAATATTGGATCGAACCTTTTCATTCTGATTGAACCTGAAATCTTAAATTTTCAAAATCAAAAAATAACATATATAGTCTGATGAAGCTTGTTTTTGTCAAGCGAAATATTAGCCCCCCAAAAAAAAAAATCAAGATGAAGAAAAAAAAAAAACGGAAGGTATTTCGAAATATTTTATTAAATGTTTCGAAATATTTTTATTTTTCTTTTGATTTAATTACTCGCATCTAATACATGGTTTTTGAAGGCTTGTTAGCCTCTATATTTATATTAACATATATAGTCATTTTTTTTTTTTTTTTTTCAAATCACACTTTTGAAATATCCTTTGCAGCAGGACAAAGCTAATAGATTGTACTATTAAATAAATTAAAAAAACACCATAATATTTATTTCTTTTACCATAAATATAGTGTTGATAAAAGTTTTTGATCATAAATTTGTAAAACTAAGGATCGGAGGTATTTGAGAAATAAAATGTAAAGACTGAAGGTCTAACAAGTCTATAGAATGAGGAAGGAGTAAAGAATTAAATGTTGGGTCACATACTAAATTCTGGTCATGTGATAACCTCTGCATAAAACATTTTGTTTGCTTATTTCTTAATGTATAACCATTTTTGTTTTAACTCTTGACCTGAACAGACTCAGCCATTTTGACTAGTCGAAATATGCATGCATTTATGTAGCCAGACATGTTTGTATTAATAACAATTTATACTAAATAAACATACGGCTCTACTTGTTATTGAGCACTGTTATATAAACACTGTACGATTCATAGGATTGTTTATCCAACCTATACGAACAAAACTACATCCGGAATACATATACATGTATATAAAGATTAGAAAGTTGGTCCATCTCCAGTAAGTCTCAGTTGTTAAAGATTTCTTTTTCTTGTCCTTTAACCAGCAGTGGTGGTTGGATGTGAAAATTTATTTTATCAATTAACTGCTCGTTACTTCCAGCAGCTGGTACGTTTCGCCTTGATTTATGTTAAAGCTAATAATTAGAAGACCTGAATGGTGAGATGGACGAAGACTAAAAATGCTTTTAAAAAAGGACGAAAAAAAACAACAAAAAAAAAACCCAACTGATATCCGTTCATCCATTATGTATTTTGCATGGGGAGGTGGGTGTCAGCTGATGTACTAAACAAAGTGATTCCATACCAAAATATCATTTACCACTCCCTCCAAAAGAGGAGGAGGAGGTTACCTTTAACTAGACTAAACTCATGTTATATTCCCCCCATTATCCGTTTAATTCCCTTTCTAGTTTGCCTGATTCCCAGCAATCCTGTCGTACTAATCCGTCTTTAAAGGATTTCTGAATGTTCAACTCTTTGTTAGTTGAGAATTGGGTAATCTTCGTTGGTATTTTTCTAAGATGGCCAAGTTGCCAACTCAAAAGCTGTTCATAAATGGGCACAACAGTAAACGAATTCGACCAATAAAAGTTGGGCCGAATGGTAAATTATACCATTGATAACTTATGACTAATACTAAAAGATCCATATCCTTTTTGATAACCATAGAGTGCCGGCATTAGGAGCTCATGCTCTGCCCCATTCCAGAATTTATGATATGGTATCAGAATTAAGGGACTACACTTTTTGAGGAAACCAATACGTGCATTTTTTTTTTTTTTTTTTTTTTTTTTTTAAGAAATGAATCAGAATGTTATTATGTGCGTCCTATATCAGTTAACATTTTTGAAAGCTCATTCCATGCTTTGTCCACTTGGAGAAATGTTCTCACATTAATCATTTGCATAATCGTTGCTGATCTATATATAATAATACGCTAAGGTAATGTCATGTTCGTACGCACGTTTTTCAACCTTCCACTTCTTTTTTTTTAAGCTGGAACCACCCGATCGCCAAAGATGCAATGCAAAAGAAGTAATTTTTTAAATTTCATCTGATGAAGCTGTTGTGTCAAACGTGAAACTCTAAAATACACTTTCTTGGCGTTTGGGTTAGAATCAAAGAGTAATATCTGTTCTATCCAAAGATGGTGCAAAATGAGGACTGCACCATTCAGCCACAGAATGGAAATATGTCATAAATTCATACAAGGGTTTTGGAGATAGACCCCTATAATGAGATATATTATAGAACTATATTAACTCATTAGTACTTACAGAAGTATGTTCCAGTTTGAACAAAGGTGGTACAATAATATAGTGGGGATCTGCGTTCACCCCGGACATGCGTAGAATGGAAATATTTTTAAACATGGCAGCAATATACAACAGATGAAGGATACAACTGGAGTTTCCACGGGTCTCGTTAGTAATATTATTGCTCTATCTAAAAAATATTGAGTACTATATTTTTATTACAAAACGAAAAAAAGATTCTAACACACAACATTGTATATCTCAGAAAACACCCAAATAGCTCTCTACAAGAGCGTGACATTAATCTTGCAAGAAAATAAAAGTTAACACACTATAATCTCTTTATTAATAAAGCTATTAGACAAGATCTCGTGTGTCTGTGTTTCTCGCAAATACATAACTGATAATACACATTGGACTATTTTTATTTATTATTATTTATTGAAATCAAAAATAAGGAAAAACTCAAACGAATGTTTAAAAAAATCTTATTTAAAAAAAAAAAATGTAAACCTGAAAACTATATTTTGAATGATTTTTCTCTCGGCCCTCCACCCGGCGGCAACATGTCTCCACCCGAGAAACACCCGGTAAATACAGCTAGTTTTCTGTAATTGAAGCCGACAATTCAGTTTGTTAGTTAATTTACCCTGAAGCACGTTTTTTGGTAGTCTTAGTTGATTGAAAAATCTCAAGAGATTGTTGTGATATTTCAATTCTGATAGCTTCGCATCGGTTTGCTTCTTTGCAACCTCGTGCAGGTAAAAAAAGAAACATTTTTATATATTTTAAATAATGTTTTCTTTAAAAACCTATTACTTCTCAGCCTTTCATAATGTTAATTATTGCTTAAGAGTAATTCAGGTAAGGCTGGATGGGGTGGGTGGGGGAAACATAGGTGAAAAGAATAAATAATAAGTAAAAAAAAAAAAAAATATCTTGCTGTAATTTTTTTATCAGCTTGATATGGAAATGGGGACGTCAAGAATTTCTTGGGCTGTTTTTTTGTTTTTACATGTGTATGCATAAGTGTGTGTTTTGCTGCGTGTAACACATAAATGCGTGAATATGTGTTGCATTTCATATAAGGTTAATATGAAAAAAAAAAAAAAACTCTTCAAAAGGTTATTTAATCTTTCCCATCACTTAACAACTTTGAGTAATTTTGCTTTACTCTTTTATGCACTGATGGAATACGGTGTCTGCAGATGCTTTCTAATTTTTATTTTAATGTTATTTTATATATATATATATATATATATATATAGTGTTTTTTTTTAGTAAATTGTTAGAAAACATTAAAAACGTTTAGATAGAGTGAGAGAAGGGACATGTGTTGCTACAGATGTATATGAAGAGATGAAAATGCACAAGTAATCTTAATTATGCATTCAGATGTATTTACATATATTATATTGAAGACTTTCTGCATATACAACATTTAAAAATACATAAAAAATATATATTTAAATAGTGGACAAATATATTATATATATATATATATATATATATATATATATATATGCATCACAATTGTGTGCTTATATATCCGTATTAACATGTTTTGTGTTTACATGCATTATTACATAAGTATATATATATATATATATATATATATATATATTGTATATATATATATATATATATATATTGTATATATATATATATATATATATATTGTATATATATATATATATATATATATTTTGTATATATATATATATATATATATATTTTGTATATATATATATATATATATATTTTGTATATATATATATATATAACATATAGCTCTTGTCCATAATATTAGTCAACTTTTACTTTGAATACTCACACACACACATGTATAATATATATATATATATATATATATATATATATATATTTATATTTATGGAAATCAACCCAGACAAGGCATGAAGCCACTTGATGTAAGGAGCTAACAAGAACGAAATATGATTATCGCAGACAGGAAATGCCTATTGGCCTTAGTCTTGAAAAGCTCAAAGCTATAGGTAGGAGGAAAACAGTTAGCAGGAAGAGAGTTCCACAAGTTAACGGTTCTTGGGGAAACACTATTGGAATAGGAAGCTGTAATTACAATGAGGTATCAAAACAGCGGATTAATGGAGACCACTAGACCAACGAGTCAAACGAGCTGAAACAAAAGAAGCAGGGAATAGATGACATAACTCTGAAGAACACATGCCATAATAGTATTATAGAAAAGACTGAGACTAGCAACATCACATTTGTAAGAAAGAGGATGTAGAGAAGAAGAAATTACAAATACGTTTCTACACCTATCAAGAACCCTCAAATGGTACAGAGATTCACCAGCCAAAATATGACAACACTATTATTATATTATACCGGATGTTTCGAAAATCGATAGCATATTTAGGGATTATGTTCTATATGTGTGTGTATATATAGGCCAAAACGGCTTGGTTCCCGAGTTGTAGGCTGTTGAAACAAATACTGATCAACATTCTTTATTTTAAACATCTAACGTGTACGTGTGTGTGCGCTGTTATTTCTACATTTGGGAGGAGGTCAGAGATAAAATAAACCTGAACCTGGTGTTGCCACATACACCAAAAAAAAAAACATAGAAAAATTACACCAAACAAATATAAAAGTTGTAGGGGGTCGGAAGAAAGACCCGAGTGTAATAATCGGCAGGGGCTCCTTTAATTGACATCCTGCGATTGTTGCCCTTCTTATTTCAGGTAACAGAATACAACAGGCCAAATACAGGAAAAAATAATTCTATCAGCACCAACCAAAGACCATACTGAGGAATAAATGGGTCACAAAGGAAATTAAACTAGTAATGGAGTGCTATTACAAAAGAAACCCCCTCCCCCACACACAAAAGGCTCCTTTGCATTTATAGAACATAATCTCGAAATTTTGCCATCGATGTTCTAAACAGCCTGCATGCAGAAAAAGGGCACATAACCAATGATATAAATAATGATTGGAATATATTTTTATGTGAAGAAAACTTCATTCAATCCATATAACGTTTCAGACAAATGTATATCCTCTTCAGATATTTAAAAGCCAAGCTGTTCTCAATTCACCAACAAGATAAATGAATAAGGTACAATTAGTGACAGCCAGAGCAAAAGTAAAAAAAGAATGTCATATGAATTGAATTTCACAGACAGATTTGCCAGTCATTATTTAAATCATTATATATATATATATATAAGAAAAATAAATAAGGTATTTTTCTCACCATTTCAAATATCATTGATTGGATGTTGTTGGCTGGTGCGTATACATTAAGCTCTAAATCATCAATATATCTGTTGCTTTGAATACGAAAAATATTGATAGCCCCCCCCCTCTTCTAATCAATCCATTGTGATCAATATTGTTGCCGCCAACTTAAAACATGGTGCAATATTGGCACCTTTAAAGTTACTTTGAGATCATTTTTTACATTGATCAAATTTGATTGAATTAAAAATGCCCATCCGAGTTTCGGAGAACTTCGGCCCAAAAGTCTGGATTGATTGAAAGAGGGAATTATTTTAGAAACTCTCCTTGTTCTTTTGAAACGTAATTCGACTGATTGAATTAGCAAGTTGCACAAGGAAATAAAAACTAAATAAAAATAATCAATTGTCTGATATATATATATATATATATATATATTATATATAGATACATATAGGAAGGCTATTGTTATGTACACTTGTGTGACTCATTCTTTATGTGCTGAATCACAGTCATCCTTAAGAAAAAAAAAGAATGAATTGATAAAGGTTTATATATATATATATATATATATATTTAAAAACTCTTCATATATTCATTGCAAAAAAAAATTGAATCTATGCACATTGCCCGTCGAAAGCATAAACACAATTATATATACACACGTGTGTGTCTACACATTGTTGATATGTATGTATCTATGAAAACAGAACTATACAGGAATTGTATGTGTGTATGTGAACAATTTTAACATATATGTACTTTTAATTACATACATGTGTGTGCGTGTTTGTGAGCAATCATTATTTACTTTATGTAATGCAAAGAATATCAAATACATGTGAAGACTATTACGTTTGTATTTTATGAATAACTAGTGGGTCCCGTATCTTGGTGTTGCCTGGGAAAATTGAAGAAACCAAGAAACTCCTGCTTCCACCCTGAATCCCATATTATGCTACATTTTCATTAATGGGAAACAACTTTAAACTGGGGCGGACTTGTGGCGCCAGGCTGTGAACACAGATACGCCAGCGTTAATGATACACAGTGAGTGGTAACGTAATGCCTGCTTTAGTCTATAAATAATTAGCTGACCATGCTCTGGCGTTGGCCGAGAAAGTAAATCAACTCAAAAAATTCCAAGCTCCAACCGTGAACTATTGTATTATTTCTTGTTTCTGGTTACGTTGATGTAAAACAGCTAGGGGGAAGGGGCTTGCCACCCGAACTTATGAGGAAAGTTTAATTTTGAACCCGGAAGGGATCATTAAAAGTCAATTTCACAGGAAAAAAGAAAACGCAATCGCTAAAAAATAACTTTATTTATTTATATTCCATTGTTTCATCAAACACTTACTCTAAGTCCTTGTTGGCAAAAAGGTCCGGGCTGGCGATACAGAAAAAAAAAATGATTGTAATAATGGTGTTTTTTGTTTTAGCTATAGCTAAATTATTATGTCAGTTATGATGTTATGTAAGTAGCAGAAAACTAATAGGGAAACAAAGATGAATTGGTGCAATTATTATGTTTATTATTAAATTTGTTCCCTGGTGAATCTGAGTGAAGTGGGAGGACGTGGAAGATAGCGAATAAGTTCTCTTCCAACTATCTTTGAATCTCATTAAAAAGAAAAAAGAAAAAAAAATTAATCAGGACTAAATATTAAAATTGAAGACAGCGATCGAAAGTAAAATTTTGTTTTCTAACAAAATAGAACAAAATATGTCAGAAATCATTAACTGAACAGATTTATGGGCTTTTTGTTACCAAAGCTATCGTGCATCCATGTAGGAGGAAAACTGACTTTATATATAAGAAATAGTGTAACAATGTTTTATATTATAACAATATAGTGTAATTTAGTATAATAATGATTTTTGTTATAATAACTAGCAAAAATATGCTCTATCCATTTGTACTGATTTTTGTTATTTCCTGTGGATTTCTTCACCATCCTCTAAAATTTTATTCAACATTTTTAGAGAAAAGAGATATGTATAATAAACCTCTGCTAAATATTGTTTTAAAACAAACTCAACATTTCGCATAAATTACATTGCAAAAATTAAAAGAAAAAAAGGCAAAATAATGAAGTGAAGATTTAATGATCACTTTGAGTTTTCAACTCGTTTTTGTAAATGCTTTTTCAGATATCGAACGGAGAGGATCATTTTTTTTTTTATCTTAAGATTTGATTTTCAATAGATATAGTAATCTGAAATTTTTTTTCAAATAATTGAATAACAAAAATATTTAGAGTCTGATGAAGCAATCTTCGAAAAATATCAACCTGTGAGCATAGGTGGCTGTCATTTTATGTTAAAGGAAACTGAACGGGCTGCTAAAAATTTAACAATCATTTTTTATACAAGTTTTTATAATTTAAAAACTTGGTTCTTAACAATAATATTCCGAAGAATTAAAAAATCAATTCAGTAATAAATATTTTAAAACGGGGTAGGATGGGAGGGGGGGGGGGGTTCCATCTTCGGTCATTTGAATTGATTGTATTCTGAAGAGTTGAAAGATAATTCAGTAATAATGTGACGTTGGTAACGATGGTGTTTCTGTTACAGAGACACAATCTCAATTATAATAAAATAGTGCAATGATATCGGAATTCTTCCAGAGGCCCATAAATAAAAATAAGTATCTAGATGCATATCATAAAATAGTGTGGGTGAATCTTCCACTGCCATTGTATGTTCAATCGGCTCACAGGTTTGATGTTTTGAGGGTTTTTTTTCTCCCCTTCCTCCATTTGTTTTGAACAAAGCCGAGCTGGAGATAGAAATAGGAATAGAGAAAATGAAAGTAGAAAAAACGTTCATCCTTTTCAATTTAATGAGCAAATAATTGATTGAGATTTGCAACAGAGTTTCTCTCTATCATATATATATATATATATATATATATATATATATATGGACGGCGGCACGGGGGGGGGGGCTCAAGCTCCCCCCCCCCCACTTTTTTACTTACCCCCCCCCCCCACTTTACGGTCATCAATAATGAAGTTATATATGCATGTGTTTAACCGACCCCCCCCCCCGCTACTTTTTAGGAGAGCCCCCCACTTTTATAACTTTCTCGCCGGTCCTGATATCATATATATATATATATATATATATATATATAATAAAACTAACTTCTCAATCGAAATAGAACCAAAGTGCTACCGCAGATTTGGGACAAACAAAGGGCTCGATATCCTATCGGATAGAGCTATATCAATAATAAATAATAATAAAATGTATTTCGCTTAACACGTTACTGCAGTTTCATGGCATTAGCAAGTATCCGACTGGCCTCAATAAATTGATGCCAGTTAGATACACTTCTGCTGATGCCTTGAAACTGCAGTAAAGTGTTAAGCTAAGTACATTTTGTTATTATTTATATATCTACATGTAATGTAATTATCAATTAGTACATGTAAGTTCCTTCTATCTTTCCTCAAGTAGCCATAATCCTCTTTCTCACCTATATATATATATATATATATATATATTACATTACACAAACATTTAAAAAGGTCTGTATCACACATATACACATTTTTTATACTAGATCAATGTATTGCATTTTTGTCTAAATAATATCAGTCCCCATGCATACACAAGCACACATACATATATATGATATTTTCATGGATATATACAATCTGCAGCCTGAATCATCAAAAATGACACCGGGATAGAATATATATATATATATATATATATATATATATATATATATATATACAGGGTGGGCAAAAATAAGGGTCCTATTTTTAAAAATTCATAACTTTTTTATTTATTGATTTTAAAAAAAATTTTTTTTTAGAATAGGTAAAGGACCCCTTCCGAAGCAAGCATGAGCCGTATTAGCCCTAAAGAACGTACCCTCATTTAGGAAACATTATTTTTGCTTAAAAAACTCAAAACAGTGTAAAAAACAATACTTTAGTTTTTGTAAGTTTTAAGAAGTGTTTTTCGGCTAAAATTTGTTTTGTTTATTTCAAAAAATCTCGGAAGGGTCAGTCTACACACACATAAAGTTTGGTGAGTTTAACTTTTATTTTGTGGTTGTTATTCAAATTCAAGTTATTCAAATTTAAAGATAGGACCCTTATTTTGGCCCACCCTGTATATATATATATATATATATATTACATTACACAAACATTTAAAAAGGTCTGTATCACACATATACACATTTTTTATACTAGATCAATGTATTGCATTTTTGTCTAAATAATATCAGTCTCCATGCATACACAAGCACACATACATATATATGATATTTTCATGGATATATACAATCTGCAGCCTGAATCATCAAAAATGACACCGGGATATATATATATATATATATATATAACCATCATGTTCAATGAAAAGCATTTAAACTCCTGCATTTTTTTCTAGTTTCTATTGTATCTTCAGAGCAAAAATATTCTAATTTACCGAGTGTTGAAAATGAAAAATAAAAAACACAACTTTTCTGAACAATGGAGTGAGTAAAAGTAGATTTGGTTTGCAAAAGAATTGTCTGCTGCCACGTCCAACCAA
Organism: Sepiola atlantica; assembly: GCA_963556195.1. Lineage (NCBI taxonomy): Eukaryota > Metazoa > Mollusca > Cephalopoda > Sepiida > Sepiolidae > Sepiola > Sepiola atlantica. The sequence goes on from OY744527.1 coordinate 128,574,674, forward strand.
TTTTGTTGTTGTTTGGCGTGTGGTGATGGTGGTGGTGGTGGTGGTGGTGGTGGTGGTGGAGAACGAGGTGCTATGGTTGGTGGTCCAGAGAGCCGAGTTTTGGCCAGATACCAGCAAAAACTCAAAGTGGCCAACAACAAAAGAGAATGGCAACTTATAGAAATTAATAGGAATAACCATTTCCTAGACACACACACACACAAAAGACATTTTTTTTTTAACCCTTTTCATATTTTTCTGCTTACAGTCATATCATGTTCAAGAAAGAAAAATACAGGTTCTCATACAACCAACAAAGTTAAGCAACATCATGCCTGATCAGCACTTAGATGGGTGACCACTTAAATATCGTCTTTCATGCCATATAACATTTATGACTCACATCTATTTTGTTATTTAATATTTTCAGTTTTTAGCCGAGATATTCTTGTATCCGATTCCATTTTTAGTCGTTATGTCATGGGTCAAATTTCAAAAGGTTAAAAGAATTGCAGTATTTTTCCATTCGTACCATTTTACAGTGTGACACAGATATATACGTTTGTAGTGACAAACAACTGAATAAACTAAGCATTTGTTTATGAAAATTAAATGGGTTTTTTTAGTTATTGAAGGCTCTAACTCTATAATAATAAAATTGTGTGACCATTTCTCGTGTGTGTGTGTGTGTGTTTTTCTTGTATCAAATGAATTTGATAATTATACATTATTATTTTTACTATGAATCGATTATTTATTGAAATCAAAAATGCAAAAGCTTAAAATAAAACGAATTTTTAAAAATTAATTTAGAAATTAAGTCCACCAGAATGCATTTCAGTTTATTCGTAAATAAGTCGAGCATTTTAATCTTTAATAGTTGAAAGAAAAAAAAGTAATTACTTTGTGATCCTTTAAAATTTGAAAGGAATTTGGAAACATTTAAACTACCAAACAAAAATCATTTCTGGCTTTAAAATTATTTATCAAATCCTCAAGTTGTAAAAGATTGAAAGTTTTAGAAACTATTTATATTATAGAGATTAAAACAGCATTACCTTCATGACAAAATTAGTTAAAGTTTTATATTTTGGTTTGATTAATAATTTAATGGTCAAACGATATCGTAATAATTAAATTTCATTTTCAAAATCCTATTTTAAAAAAATAATAATTTGGTAAAAAAGAAACTGTCCACTTAAAAACAAAACAAAAAAAGCGAACCAAAATGAAAATAAAAAAACTCCCGGGTAACACCGTGTTGGTAGAGCTAATAAACTATAATTATTCATGTTTCTAGAGCGCTTCCGGTTACTAGTCCTGTTTAATATTACTAAACAAGCCGTGAGAATCATCATAATACAGGGTGGGCAAAAATAAGGGTCCTATTTTTAAAAATTCATAACTTTTTTATTTATTGATTTTTTTTATTTTTTTTTTTAGAATAAGTAAAGGACCCCTTCCGAAGCAAGCATGAGCCGTATTAGCCCTAAGGAACGTACCCTCATTTAGAAAACATTATTTTTGCTTAAAAAACTCAAAACAGTGTAAAAAACAATACTTTAGTTTTTGTAAGTTTTAAGAAGTGTTTTTCGGCTAAAATTTGTTTTGTTTATTTCAAAAAATCTCGGAAGGGTCAGTCTACACACACATAAAGTTTGGTGAGTTTAACTTTTATTTTGTGGAAGTTATTCAAATTCAAGTTATTCAAATTTAAAGATAGGACCCTTATTTTGGCCCACCCTGTATATGGTTTAATTTCCAGTTTTACGTATTGGCATGTGTTGGACGGCTTTTAGAAATTGATTTCCAAACTAACCTATCTCTATCAGGTTTTTATTTATCCTTCTTTCTCTCAAATCAATCTATCACTTCCTCCCAGGTTGTCTTTGGTCTTCCCTTGCTAACTGGCCCTGCTACCTCAATTGTTCTACATCTACTCAGCCAAAAATTCTTATCCATGCTTTCAATGTGACCAAACCAATGCAGTTTCCTATTCTGCACACATCTCCCTATACTGTCCAAATTTCATCTTCCTTTGAGGTAATCGGATCTAAATCTGTCTTTAAGACTCACATCCATCGTATCATTCTCATAACATTTCTCTCCATGCAACACATACCCTCAATCTTTACTGGACATGTTTCACTTACATACATCATCACACTGCGCATACATGTATACTCCCAACCTCATGTCCTAGTCTTTTTCACCCTTTTTTTTTTCGCACTGTTTTTCTCTTTGTTCTTTCTTCTGCTGCTGACTTCTTCGACACTCAGCTTTTCTATCTAATGCATTTTCGGATGCCTGTCTTAGCATCACTTTATTTAAATCTATATTTTGCGCTATTGTTAGCGATGGTTTAGTATTACTAAACTGGGCTAGTGTTCAGGAGAGATGAAGAAAAATTATGTTATTTAGGTCATCCATAGCTATTAAGATCTGATTTTCATAAAGAAATACACGCAAGACTGATTTTACATTGTCTCTTGATAGTCATAATAACCTGAGGTTGTCTTTGTAGTTGCTGATCTTTAGAAGATCCTAGTTTCAAGTAGAAAGGTCCATTTCAGAACTTGACATAGGCCAGCACAAATTAATTAATGTTAATGTAAAAATGTCTTTCTTGTTATTGTTTTCTTTATGTCTTATGATATCGAGTAATTCAATTACTCTTTGGTAGCAGCCGAAAAAAAAAAAAACAACTTTTTTAGAAAAATGAAAATTAAGAAAAGAATGTCAAATTAAAGAAGTTCTTTTGAAAGCTAAGCCTTCGTAGAGCATGATAAAATTATTGATTAGACGGTCAATCTAATTTCCCTTGGCTCAAAGATAAAAACAAAACATGGCATTTTTAGTGATTGGCACTTATGTAGACTCAGGAGCCAACAAATTATAAACAAGTCACTTTGTTCGAATTAAGATGAATAATTCTAATTTATATTTTACAGTTGGGCTGGTGTCTTCACTGTCACTGTTATTGTTACATTTTGGCCTTTGCACTCTCAAGCCTTCTTCAGCTGATTGTTCTACTGAGTATTCTTCAGACTAACACTTACTGTCTGAGTTTTCCTGCAAGAATGGTCTTTGCCATAAAAGAGTTCAGCTTGTATCATCTTGCGGAACTCTTTTCGCTTTTGGATCAGCCCTTGTGCACTTGTTCCATAGAAATCCCTTGTTTCTAGTCTTTATCCACGAGTCTCTGTATCATGGTTTTGCGGCATTAGCAAAAAAACATTTTTGTGTTGTCGTTTCTGCTTTACAGATATTGTTTAATATTAATGGAATTTCTTAATGCCAGAGTGCCGACCATTTTCTGTAGATTGCCATTGCAATACACAAAATCATAATCTACATCATCTTCATTGGAAATGTTCATCTTTTGACACATTTTTTTCCTTTTCCATCGACTTTTAACTGTATATCTCAGATCTGAAGATTTTTTAAATTGTCTTTTCATTTGTATGCTTGAGTTTCCAATATATGCAGTATTCCAAGAATGTCTGCATTGTGCACATATTTGTCTGCAAGCACAATCTGAAGTTCCTTAAATGTTGCTCTTGCATGCTTTATGCGGTTCTTTGTACAACATGAGGCCATTTGCAATGTTATGATTTGTCCTAACTAGGTTCAATTGCAAACATTTTCAATGGGTTCAGTGCTAGTTATCACCAGTGATTTATATGAAGCCAGATGACGTTGATAGTTTCTAAACTACTCTATCGTTATTTTCATGTAAGGTGCTTGACTGAGTTCCAATCTCTGGTTCCACCTTGTAAGACATTCACAGCAAGAACTCGTCTTCCCACCACAATGGAAAAGGACTTTCTTTTCTTCCTTCCTGTGTCCAGCATCAGGTGGAATTTCCATAGACTGGGCTTCTTTGCCTGTCGATTAAATGAACAGTACAGGATTCAAATTGTTATATACATCATTGTTATATGAACAATGTTTTGGCCGTTATACTCTTCGCTCTTTTTAAGCATTTTTCCTTCTTACGTTATTGAATCCACCTGGTTATTGTGAGTTCGATCCTTGACTTGGTTAATTGAGATTTGAATATACAATATATTTACAAAATATAAAATATATTTAAGCAGAGGGAGACGAGAAAGAAACCATCAATTCTTCTAGATACAATAGAAAACCTTTCTTATCAGGTGACGGAACACAGACTTGAGTTCTTAGGCTTTTCCATCTTCGCCAATATTACAGAGAAGATGATATTGAGGAGTTTTACTTTCTTCTAGATAATTGCTCTACCAAGGCTTCAGGTTTTAGTCTACCCTACTATTTTACTCATAATTCAGTGGCAAAAAATGGCTTCATGCCTTTCCCAGTATTAGTGAAAGTAACTTCGAAGCCACAACATAACTTGAAGATGACATAAGTTCATAGTCCGTATTGGTAACTTACACTACATACATTTTATAGTATTTATTAAATATAAAAAAAGAATTTCTTTGTAATTAATCAACGATTCTTTTAAGCTTTATTCTTGTCTGACATAAGGTCACAAGATTGAAGCATCCAGTGAGAATAAAACTCACGGGTAATGGTTGGATAGTCAAGCTTGTTACTCATTACACCACATGAGTCATCATTAGATTTTTACATTTATGATTCTTTCGGTTTGGTCTTTTCTGTCACTCAAATCTACTAAGAATTTTTCTTTCAATATTATTAGAAAATATTTCGAATAGAATTACAAACGTAAATGAAAACATAGCAAACAAAATCTGTCTTATTTCTTTAACTGTCAATTTATAAACAATCGCAACATTTTTTTAAATAAAAATCAGATTTATTTTTTTGTTCGTCTCTTGAACGAATTTAATTTATTTTTAATTTGTTTCAACTGGCTTTTATTACACACACAGCACACATCTATTCCCACGTTCTCTTTGTCCATTCTGGCTTTACGGTTTGTCGGCCTTCCACCACGAATGACAATACATTTAATTAACAGGAAAGTTATGCTAGAGAAACAACATTCTTGGGGTCAAATTAAGAATTTTTTTTTAAAGGATTCATTTTTTTTTGCATTTTTCCGACGTTTCTTTTTGTTCGTTTCGTTATACCCCATCAACTCCACCAGTCCTCAGAGTTATCGTAACACATGTGCTAAGGGTTTGTCTATTTCTTGACATCTGCCCTATCACTTTTGACCCTCCATTCATCATTTCTGTCTATGGTGCATTGGCTTGAGGTGGGTTTATGCGAGCATGAGAGGAAGGGGATGTAAAGCGACATGGGGATGGACTTATAGGATGGGATGGGATCTGGATCAGGTAGGTGGAAAGGTTAAGCCATTTTTCTGTAATGTTTTTGTATTTAAACAGTTCTTAAGTTTTTTCCCCTCAATCCGCCCAACCGCACCGACGACCGGTCCATTGACATCAATTCTTTATCCATCCGCTAACTTATTTCCAGATCTAATCTTCATTTCCTCCCACTCTCTGCACAGTCCTTCCTATCTGATCCTTCCACTTCTCTTCCTACTCCTGCGCAACCATAGGCGCACATGCTAATCTACCTCATTGTTAAGCTTACTCTTCTTTACTATCGCCTCTCTCTTCTCCCCGTACTTCCTCATAGAAGAGAAGCCTTCTTGCCTTTATTCTCTCTCTCCCTCTCTCTGCTTTTTCTCATGGGACCCTCGTTACTCCTTTTCGCCTCACAGCTACTTATGAAGGGAAGCCTATTTGCCTTTACTATCTCTCTCTCTCTCATCTATTCATGGGGAAGGGGTCTTCTTGCCTTTATTCTTCATCTCTCCCCTCTCATATCTCAGGAGAGAGAAGCCTTTTTGCCATCATCTCTCCTTTTCTTCGCATCTATTCTTCATACACCCCCCCCCCTCCTTACTTTAGAATTCTCCTCCATATTGTTGTCCTTTTTATCTTGCCTTTTTATTTTTTTAGGGGAGGGGGGGGGCAGCAATGATAATTCCATTCACTTCCTCCACTCACCGTTTGCCGTTCTCAATCGTTTTGAATCACCCTCAGTGAAATGTAATTATTTTTCCAAGAGGACCAAACACACAAAGCCAATTGACACACACGTTGCAAAGATGGTGGAATTTGGGCACCTGGGTTTGTTGGTGTACACATCCCTTCCCCCTCGCCACCGTCTTAAGTAGAGAGAAAAAGGAATATGAATAGGTTGCACATTCTTAGGGAAAGAATGTGCAAGAGATAGAGAGAGAAATAAAGAGAAGAGATAGAAATCAAAAAGAGAAAATAAGAATTTGAGAAGGAAAATATGTATCACTCCAAAAAAGTAGTTTAATCGAAGGAGATAAAGATATATGATAGAGAGAGACTACAAAATATAATGCATCATAGAGAGAGAGGGGGGGCGTCGGAAAAAAGTGTGTGTTAATTGAGAGAGTAGATTAAATAAAAAAAAAAAAAGGAAGGTAGAAATTAAGGAAATGATGTTTAAAGGGGAGTACAAGATGAATGAAAATTAATGTGGGTTTGAGAGAGAGAGAATAAAAATAGTATACACATTAGTGCCAGAGCGCAAAAAAGAGAGAGTGAGAGAGCAAAAGAGAACCAGCAAGAAAGAGAGAGAGAGAGAGAGAGAGAGAGAGAGAGAGAGCAAAAGACTGTGGGAAAAGGGGATTTTATTCAGCTGGCTAAATGTTTCTGTCTGGTGTTGGCAAGAAGGCCAACCATCTAAGCGATGCTTCATCAAACAACACTGCCAGACTGTGCCTCATCAGTGATTAAACAGCAATGAGCCGGCACCCAACTCCTCTCTCTCTCTCTCTTCGTTACCCTCCTACATCTTTCATTCTGTTCTGCAAAGCTTACCCATTGATTCGCACAATCGCCAAAGTCTCAACGAAACGTGCTTTAGGACAAGAAAATCCATAAATCCATGAAGCAGAGAAAAGACACAAACCAATCCGAATGCCTGTGGGAGTGAATGAATCGTTGAAGGTGGGAAGGGGAGAGGCATTGTCATTGTTTCAGTCTTGAGACCTGATCAGCTGTTAATTTGCTCCGAGAGTTCCATGAAAGACTTTAATAAATTGTGCCTTTCAGCAAAAAAGCAGCCAGAACCGTTTTTTAAGAAGATGTATTAATGGAGACTATGACGCTGAGAATAATAATAAAAAAAAAAATAACAAAAAGGAACATTGTTATTGTTATTGCGATTGGCCAATGAATAACGTCTGAGCTTGGTTTAACTTCAAATACACCTTTCAAAAATGGTTCAATACAGAGTTGGTTTATGTTTGCTATACGATAATAGAGAAAATTCGAGTCATGATTCTTGATCACTATGAAAACAGTAAGGCCTGTTGACTCTGAAATGTCAACATCCTCACCTTACTACTGTTCTCAGGTTTAATACTTCACATTAACATTTGACAACGTCTATAGCGATTTTAGTGATCTTGCATGAGCCACACATTTTATCGAATATTTAAAGCAGTCATTTATTGTTTTATTTATTTTTTATTCTTTACCTTATGCCTTTGCTTAACATAGATTTCACTTTAAGTCAACAGGTTTCTTTTAATGGCAACCTCTATTTATTAAAAGTACACAAAAAAAATTGCTGAATACGTATCAACCCTGATATAAAAGGGCTTATAATAAGAATTGAAACATTTGTCTTTTATTTAATCATACTTGTCTGAATTTATATATATATATATACAGGGTGGGCCAAAATAAGGGTCCTATCTTTAAATTTGAATAACTTGAATTTGAATAACTTCCACAAAATAAAAGTTAAACTCACCAAACTTTATGTGTGTGTAGACTGACCCTTCCGAGATTTTTTGAAATAAACAAAACAAATTTTAGCCGAAAAACACTTCTTAAAACTTACAAAAACTAAAGTATTGTTTTTTACACTGTTTTGAGTTTTTTTAAGCAAAAATAATGTTTTCTAAATGAGGGCACGTTCCTTAGGGCTAATACGGCTCATGCTTGCTTCGGAAGGGGTCCTTTACTTATTCTAAAAAAAAAAAATTAAAAAAAAAAAATCAATAAATAAAAAAGTTATGAATTTTTAAAAATAGGACCCTTATTTTTGCCCACCCTGTATATATATATATATATATATAATAGAAAAAAGATATAAGCAAAAGACAAACTAATTAGAATAAAAAGAGATTAACATAAATACATGATTTGCTTCAATATATTTTGTTCATGTGATGACTTTATAAATAAAATGCATATTAAAGTAACAGAGACAATATATATACATACAGCAAGTGCTGTGGAAAGAGTGAGAAATCTAAAATGCAAGCTAAGTGGGGTAGGAAACAACGTTAGGGTGGGAGAAGGTTGAGTTGGTGGTGGGGAGGCAATGGGTGTTCGTTTTCAAATAGTTGGTCAGTTGAAATATTCTTGTAGCGATTTTTAGGAATGTGTAAACCGAATGATATGGTAAAATAGGTGGTGGTGAAGAAGTGGTAAGATAACATGGATAGGAGGGAATTTTGGGGTCGAGATAGGAGAGTTTTTAGAATTCGGTGTAGTGGTAGGAGCTTTGTGAAGAGGTAATTCTTGTAGATACTCACAGGTCGATCATCAGTAATGAACTGATTTCACCGTAGGTTTTGAATTTTAAAATCATCAGATCTGCATCACCAGCCATCTAGGAATTTTTCTCAATAAAAATAATTCTTCCTCGGATAACTTGAAAATTATACCTAATGTATCGTCGAAACTACTTTTCATTCTTTAAAAAGTTCCTGTATTCCTTATATCCTAACAATTACATGTTAAGAAATATTAACCGAAAAATTACAAAAATATTCCTTTTACAGTAGGGGTGGGACGTAATGGATGAAAATTTCAGATTCATGCGAGTAGTATTTTTTTGTGTTCATTTATGCATAAATAACACTAAACAATCAAACATTTTGAATTTTTTTGAAAATTCAGAAGTTGCAGGCCATTAGTTTTTGGCTATTTTACATTCATGAAAACCCTTTCACAGCTTGAAAATGGTCCTAAATTAAAGTACTATATCAGATTTAACCATTTATATCCATTCATAACTTTTGAGGATGTTTTAGGACCTGCAATGTCGCATGAACCCACTTTTTCACCGAAAAATGATGTATTTTGAGTCCCGTGGAGCCCTAACAGCTATTTTTGTCCTGCACCTTCTGAATTTTGCAAAATTTTCAAAATGTTTGATTATTTAGTGTTATTTATGTATAAATGAACAAAAAAAAATACTACTCGCATGAATCTGAAATTTTCACCCATTACATCCCACCCCTATTTACAGTCACTCAATGTTCTTATATACTAGATGTTTGATTGTAGTTATACCATGGGGAAAATATTTGTGAACTATGGGAATATCTTCTTTTTCTGCCTGGAATTAGTGTGGTAACTAGCAGTAAAAAAAATAACGAAGACGACCAACAAACAAAACCGTAAAAAAAAAAAAAAATATATACAATTCTAGCAGAAAATATATTTTTGGAATTATTTGTACTAAAATGAAGCAAAAAAATAATTCACAGTATTTTTTTGTTACCAGTAAAAGTTGCTGAATTCGGTTCTGTGGATCATGATTCCATGTTAATAACAATAATGCTACTAACATATATCAATGTCAAATGCGTACATAAAGGTCTCAATATCCTTTCAGATAGGGCTTGATACATATATATATTTACATTTCTATATATTTAAATATATTATTTACATTTCTTTAAATTCACACAAAAGTTGGGTTAATAGCACAATAATGTATACATTATTAGAGCTCAAAATACAATAATTTAATAAAATAATTTAATAAATGTTCCAAATTTATTTTTATTTAAATATCTGGAACATTTATTCAATTATTATATTATAGTATATATATAGTCTCGGAAGTTTCTCAACCATTAAAACTATATAAAAAAATAAAAATAAGAAAAATTATATAAAAAAAACAAAAACTTATAGTCTCAAGTCTTCCAGTGGAAAATCACTCATGTAAGTCAATTTATTTTTTACAGTTATTATATTAGTTAGTTTCTAACACTATTTTAAGGGATCATCAGTTGTTTACCATGAAAAACTGTATATATATATATATATATATATATATATGTTCCTTATATGTCATATCTTTTGCAATTTCATTGTTTGTGTTTTTGTATCTTTGTTATTAAGTTTTTATTTACTCCCCCCCCCCCTCCTTCCATCTCCATGGCATTGCTTTGTTCATTTATTTCGTATACTTAACAGATTATTAATAATCCTTGCTTAAACGTTCGATCAAAATCCACTGACCTTTACACTACATAACTGGATCATGTCCCATATACCAGACATATTATCACTTCACTTGAATCTATTCAGAAAACAGTTCATCTTAAGAGTAGTTTTATGGTCCATGTCTTTCATTTAAAAATCAAATCAAACAGGTCTGTTCATTCTCAATGATTTTTGTGGTCGTTTTGTGTTTCTCTCTTTTATGGTAGTCTCACTAACATTTACATATTTCTTTATTGTGCTTATTTGAATCATATATATATATATATATATATATATATATATATAATGAAGAAGAATGGAAAGGAATTAGAGAAGCAAAAGCCAAATCATAATTCAATTCAATTGCTCAGAGCAAGGTATATTCCGCAAAAAAGGCAATTTATTCAAGTTAAATTTTCCTTAAGCCAGGCTTTTCAATTCCTTTCCATTCTTCTTCATTCTACCTGCTCTATCCTGGATATTGAGCTGTATACTCTTCACAATAGGTTTTACTTTTCCTAAAAGTTCGCTTTTAGTACACCACTTCATATATATATATATATATATATAATAGCAATACATAGATTACATATTCAGACAAACTCCAAAAATGTTCTTGCACATTCATTCTATTACCATTATTTCTGAATTACACTCGTCCTATTTTTGACTGGATTTGGGTAATTTGTTCTAAAAATATATTACTCTATTAAAAAAAAACAAATACAATTGTGTGGTAGATTATATTTTTCAATAATTTTCTTTCAAACATATTTTCAGTGCTAGAAGACATTAAAATTGTTCTTTATGTAGAAATCTCATGGTTGTAAAGGTCTCAATTATATTTTCACTCATTTTTCTCTAGCAAAGTAGTTAAACCTAAGGATTCTAATCTATTTTTATAATCGGAATCTTTTATTCATTCTATTAGTTTAGTCACTTTTCTTTGTAATATGTCTTGTAATTTTAATATCATATTCCAGTTCGCATATCTATCATTGAACAATGCTGCCACCAAGGCTTGGGTACCATATTCAAGTTAAGATCTTATTAAAATCATGTATTCTTAGAATAACATTTACCTCCCTTGAGAATTTCTAAGCATCCAACCGATCATTGTATTTGTCTTTGAAACAATCAACAAAATATGGTCGTTTGAACGAAATCTGCGAATGTGAATTTATTGTTTCATTTTGTCTACACCTTGTTGCGTGTTTGTTTAATACAGATTTGATTTGCACAATTTCATAAGGTCTCAAAATCCCTCGGATTATTATCTTTCATAGTTAATCATAAATCTAAGAATTCTAAACCATTTTTATAAGAAATCTGTTTTTGTCTGCTGCCCATCTTGTTTGTTATCTCAAAGAATAAAAGGAATGTCGTTCATGAATCTAAATTATTTTACAAAAAAATAAAGATAACAATCTAGTTCAAATAATGTTTTCTTTCTTTTTCTTAATTAAAATAAAATTGTTATATATAAATATTCTTAGCAGTGTTTGTCGATTAAACATCAATACAATGGTTTTGGGTTATCTAATAACATAAAATAATTGTGTTCACTCATCAAAATTAAGCAATGTAGACCCTGGTCAGTACTTAGATGAGTAAAGAGAGAAAAAAAAGATCTTTACATGACCCCCCCTCGCCCCGCCCTAATAAATTTAATTCTTCCAACTTTCTTGTACATTTTGTGAAAGTTTAAAAATTCTCATTTCCTGGCACTTGGATGATAAAAGTTTGGCAACTGATTAATCCTCCTGTCTTTATTAAAGGGTTTATTTGGCTCCAGTTTATTTGGATTAGACTTCTTGTTGCTATTTATCTGGTGTCATATATTTCTCTTGTGAAGCAGAGAAAGGGGTGGCGGTGAGTGTAGACTTGTTATTGTTGGCAAATTCTTTTATATCTTCTGTTGGTTTCTTATACTTATATCGTTTTGTTTGTTTTGTAATTCATTGTTCTTTTTTCTTGTTTTATTTCTAATGTCATAGCCATAAAAAAAAACAAGATAAGTTTACATGTTCTTTTATTGCCAAAAGGGCTTAGATGTTTTGTTTTATTTATTGCTATTTGGAAGTCGCAATCTATTTATAGTTTGATTTATTCATTTATTCAGTCTTATTTCTTTTATCTTTTTCATCCTCCTCTGATTTCTTTGTCTTCTTGGGGTCTTTGGCACTTTCTTGTAAATTTTAACTTATTTTCAGTTCTGATGCATTCTTGCCGTCGTCTGTGATATTAACCTTACTTATGTTAATGAAGAACTTGAATTCCCAAATTATTGACTTGATTGAATATGGGAATGGAAACATTTTCTTTAAAACTGTCTGAGGTTGAAATTGGAGGGGTGGAATTCTTCAAACAGAATCTATTTTTTCATTCATAAAAATTTAAGAAAAACATTTTTTTTCAAAAACAATTTTGGCAATTTTTCTGGAGGGAGAAAAATTCCTTCTACATAAAATAAATTACACAACTACAATTAAATTTGAATATTGAATTTAAATTTGTAACCATTTCATGATCCAATAGGACTTTTTGATTTAACTAAAGTAAATTTGGATATGCTTTTGGAGAGAATTCCAGGCAAGTTTGCTCCTCTTTTTTTAAAGCCATTCCTACTTTTCAAAATGAAATAATATGTTCATCTTTAAAGAATTTCTGTGATTCCAGTTCCATTACAGCTGAAATGTTACAAGTTTATGGGAAGTTGGTTCCAGACTGTACACTAATTACCGTTTCCCAAATGTTCTAGTCCACCGAATCTATAACGTTTCAAAATCAGGAATATAAATGAATATGTCAAAGATAGAAAGACTTAACACCAAAAGGATTGATATGTCATGAAAACAAAATAGAAGTATACATGTACATAAAGGGACTATATCATACAAGTGGGTATGTGTGTGAGAGAGAGATGGAGAGAAGAGATAGAAAGAAATAGAAGAGATAGAGAGAAATAGAAAAATTGGAAGAACCTTCAATAATTTCATCTAGCTCAAAATATTTTTTTTTTGAGATGAAGATGTCTCCTTAATCAGCAGTATGTCCTTCTCATTTCAAATATCAAACGTTGCCATTGACAACAATGTTTTATTTTGCACTTAATTCGGTCCAATTTTCACACACTCACTTAAAACCTTTGTATAAAATCATTTCGGATCTTTTCTGTTCAACACTTTTAGTACATAGTAAACTTTGAGCTAGAAATCCTTCCAACCTGAAAATATCAATCCTTCGTGTTCTTTTTTTACCCAGTTGAATACGCCGCACGTGTACAGTCAGAATCAACTACCAAAACACTTACATTCTGCTGATTCCTCCAAAGTACGAAAAAAAAAAATGGATAATGATTAGAAATTACAGTTTCTTGCTTATACGTATTTATTTATAATAGCAATTCTGAAGTTCCCATAATTTCGTAAATAATTAAAAAAAAAAAAAAAAAAAAAAAAAAAGGTTATTAATACATTCACTAATTTCCGACTCTCAGGTCTGAGTGAGATCGAATTCAGTGATCTTTGATGATTGCTTGCTGACATCCAAAGAATAACCATTGGAGATTTTTGTACAGAAGGTAGGAAACGTGTATTTTCGAGAAGTCCATATTAATTTTACACGCTTTGTCTGTTTCTTATTAAGAAATATCTGCTTGATGTTATTATTTAACGAACAGAACTCGTGTTGTGTGATCGCGTTCCTCTCCATATTTTTACCTTAACAAGTGGACACGTGGCATGATGATGCTGCTGACCGAGATCAAAATTTTATAGCTTGCAATAACACTTTCAGGATTTAAAATAAAAACAGCTAGACAATAAAGTTTTTTCTAGACATTTTACAAAAAAATTCATCTAAGATCCATTATAAAGACAATTCAAATTTATTGGGGTTTTTTTTACAAGCTTATTTTTCAAATACACTTGAGTCAAAATAATTTATTTATTATATTTTGGAATATTTGAGACAAGGATTGATAATTTGGATTGTTTAGATTATTCAGATGGTTATTCCCATCTTGGTTGTTATATTCACAACGTTTTGGCTGATGTAACCTCCGACCTTCTTCACATGTATCTGTCGAACTTGGGAACTTTCTAATTGAACCAACAGTCAAGTAATAACACAAATTAACACTTCTACCCAGTCATGGTTGATGGAATGTGAACAATCAGATGTGGCTATTTGGGAATACAAGGGAGGTAATTGACCGTCATAATGAATAAAGAGATAATTATTTTAGGGAAAAAAAAAAGGTTGTTTTTTTTTTTTATATATCACACCTGTGATCACTATTCTGAAAATTAGTTAAAATGAAAGTTAACTCAGACCACAGAAGAGAAAGCACAAAGCTCGGATCCTTTCTCAGGTAAACACTTTTAAAACTTTTAATATCTGTATTTCTTCTCTCTTAATAAATAATCTTTATTTCAATATCTGAAATTCTTAATTTTCATAACGGGTACTTCAGTTCAAAATTCAATACAGATTCCAGAGTTCGATGGGGACGTACATTGATGGTAACATTTAATGCTACTAAGACAAAGCTCCTTTCCTGTAACGATTATAAGAAACCTTATCAACCACCGATTGCCAGACAGAGAGTCCAACATTCATCCTCCTCGGCTTAACATTCACAGGTTATGTGAATTGGAACAAATACATAGAAGATACTGCCAAAGCTGATGCAAATAAAGTGGGCTCTCTCTACTGTGCTAGAAAACTTCTCACACCTGCCAGTATTCTATTTCTCTACAAAGCAACCATTCGCCTATGCATAGAGTAGTGTTGTCATATCTGGGCTGGTGCACAAGCCACTTGTCTCTTTTCTTAGACAGAGTTAAAAAAAAAAAAGAATCCCTAATCTAATAAGTCCCACACTGTCTACTAAGCTCCAGCCGCATCGCTGCAACCTTGCATCCCTATGCTTGTTTTATAAGTACTTCAATGGAATGTGCTCTGATGAAATTGCTTCTCTGGTGCCTCCTTGACGTAAATACCCCCGACTAATCTGACAATCAGCTAAATCTCACCCCTTCACTAATAGCTTCTTTCCTTAAACTGTTAGCCTTTGAAATTCCTTCCCTGCTCCCTGTTTTCCTGACTCTACCAACATGCAGAAATTTAAATGTAATATGAAAAAACATCTTGCTGCATAACTTCCCACTTACAATTCCCCTATGGATATGGCTTCAAATTCACAGTAGTCCCTTACATTTCAGTGGCAATGTGCCGCGTTTGGGGTGAATTAATTATTTTTTTTAAAGTGTTTTTTAGGTGGAGGTTACATCAGCCGAAACGTTGTGAATATAAAAAACAAGATCAGAATAGTTGTCTCAATAATCCAAGTACAACAAAGTCATTGATTATTGTTAAAAGTGTAAACAACATATTCAGGAAATTGTATCTGCAAGTAAATATATATATATATATATATATATATATATATATTATAATATAAAATGAAGTAATAAAATAAGGTGTCAATCAAATTTTATTAGAATTCAAAGTTCATGCAAAGCATCCTTAAGTCCTTAGCTCATGAGTTTTCAAAGATAATTCTTCTCTTCAGAGGACCATTACCGCAGTTATACTACTACAGGCAATAAAATTACGCTTTGAAAATATATAAAATTATATACACAAATATATAAAAATACATAACATCAAACATATCAATCCAAAAACATACTTTTGTTGAATCCATACAGTCCATCCAGGTCATACAAGTTGAGAAGCATAATCAGGAAGGACATTACTCCAAGATACAATTTCACATATTTGGACTGCTGTTTGTATCTTGGAGTAATGTCCTTCCTGATTATGCTTCTCAACCTGTATGACCTGGATGGACTGTATGGATTCAACAAAAGTATGTTTTTGGATTGATATGTTTGATGTTATGTATTTTTATATATTTGTGTATATAATTTTATATATTTTCAAAGCGTAATTTTATTGCCTGTAGTAGTATAACTGCGGTAATGGTCCTCTGAAGAGAAGAATTATCTTTGAAAACTCATGAGCTAAGGACTTAAGGATGCTTTGCATGAACTTTGAATTCTAATAAAATTTGATTGACACCTTATTTTATTACTTCATTTTATATTATAATATTAATGCTCTATCCAGTATATTGAGCTTCAGTTTTTTTATCCGGATGTTTCACTAATTATAAGATATTAGTTGACGCTTATATCTTTTGTTGGATTGCTTCATATATATATATATATATATATATATATATATATATACACACACATATATATATATATATATATATATATACACACACATATATATATATACACACACTAGTGGGCCATGGTATGATTGTTCTGCTGTTTCATAACAATTTTCCTGCTTAGATAAGTTTAGATTTTTTGTTTGTTTTTGTAATATGTAAAACTACTTGGAGTATCCGTCCTAGGAGAGATTCATAACACTGCCACACCTTGGACCCTCAAATACTTTAAATCAATCAAAAACATTGTAAGATGAAAACTGTGTACACATGGATTACACTACTGAAGTTATGGTCTTAGAAAAGTTTTAATTTTATATTGTTAAGGCCCCCCCCCCTCCCAATCATTTTTAAGTAAAAATAATGATTATTATGAAATACAAATACACAGAAATTAATCCTTGCAAAAAGCCATGACAAAAGTTCCCTTTTTATTCCGGTATATTTAACAAAATTATTTTATTAAGAAACAGATATAACAATAAACTATTTATTTCATCATATAAACAGCATCCCTGTGTTAATTCTACATTCTTGTATAAATAGACATACATCTGGATCAGTACTCATCTGAAGGTTTCTATAAATATATATAATTGTATACATTACTTAAAATGATGAGTTGTTTTTAATATACTGTTACAATGGTTTCATGCACTTTAGTGATCATCACACAGTTAAATTTCGAATTTGGCAGAGAATGATAACAGACTGAATTTGACAGCAAATTCAGAAATTATGCCCTCTGATGATCAGGGGAGCCCATGAAACCATTGCTATGGTATATTATAACATCTTATCTTTTTAAGTAATAGTAGGTTGTGTCTGAGAAGACAAATCAAAACTCTGAACCGGCAAAGAATTTAAAAAATAAAAATTTCTTGCCGTTATCAGTATAATTGTATACAAATATTTGCATAAATAACTATATATACATTTACACATGTATGTAGAAAGGTGTGCATATATATATATTTAGTTAATATATACATAAATATACATGTAAATTATACATATATTATATATATATATATATATATAGAGAGAGAGAGAGAAAGGGAGAAATACCATTGTTTAATGATCAATTATCTTAATTGGTAAAGTATGGAAACGATTGTAATTGGAGACAAAAGTGGAAATTAATTCGCTCTGGACTAATAATAGGGACAACACTAATTGACCATTAACTGGATATAAAATCAATTTGTGAAATATCCAATTTGATTATAACAGCCTTTTGAGGGTCTCACCCCATGCTGGACAGTTTGGGACCTGCACGGCTTGTACCAGTTACAACATTTCGAAAATGTCTGATTTTGATTTGTCTCAACAAGAAAACCTCTCGTTGCTTCTGCCTTGATTTCTAAAATGCAAAGCTCGTTTCCACCGCATAGATTGGAAGAGTCTGCAACCCGGCCAATATCCGTTGGTGATAATGAGCTAAATTGAATTGTAAAATCTATTTTCAATTTTAAATTATATTGAACCATTTGTCATATTGTGTAAGCAAGTGAACACATTTCAATTCGTTACTACAGTATTAATTGAACCTGAAAGTAAAACGAAATTGCCTCTATTACACATGATGGTCAAATTCAAAATACTCTTTAATACTGCTAAGCTATCTTTTCTTTCTCAATACCATTTAGTGTGCAAAGTGGCTTAATACATAGACAAACTATTTATTCAATAAATACATGATTCGACATTTGACAAAATATGATCATCAGATTTAGATTTAAAAGTTCAATTTTATACAAGTTAAAAAGTTAATATAACCATTTACTTTGTTGATGTCCTATTCTAAATAATCTGTCTTAACTGCCAAGTTTAAAAAAGGCTTTGTGGATATATCTTGAACATAAAGTTTTAGCGGATGTCCTGCTGGCTTAGCAGGCCGAGAACAGGCCAAGAACAGGCTTGAAGCATTCCCTCGAATATTGGTCATAATAGTAGACCTTTCTTTGATCAAAAATAATGTTAGAATGGTCAGGTTTATCTCTTTATCCTTCAGAAATGGTCATTTAAATCTAATGCCAATGTCTGGCTTCACCTCAGGTCTTTTAAATGAACTTTCTTCTAAAGTCCATTAACAATATTAAACTAGACCACCTTTTGTAGTAAATATATAATTTCTTGCATAATTGTCTTCTTCAATTAATGCTGATTTTAAAATGGCTTAAATAAAGAGATTTATATAAATACTTGTTGAAATCCCCATCCAAAGGTGAGTTCATAATGATGGGACACACTTGACACCATTAGGCTGGTTAATTCCCGGAAAAATCCTTGTCAGTCGTTTTCATTTTTCTTTGATTCAGGAATTAACCAGCCCTAATTTTGAGCTGTAACTTTAAACCTAAATAAAGATCATTCCCAGACATGTATAGCAAAAAGACCTGTAGGAATCGTTCTTTCGAAAGCTGGATTTAAATGTTTTAAATACATGTTAAATCTATTCATCTATAACTATATGAAAAGTTCTAACTCATTTAAGTGATGAGCTATTGAGCTTAAACCATTTGCTGGTTTGAGACAGGGCACATGAGCAACACAAAAGTGGGTTTATTTCATATACAATCTGGAATTAATTTGTTTAATAGTTCACATAATTCTTAATAAATAAATATATAATTTCCATCTGAGATTTCTCAACATTTATCAGAATATTGTCTGAATATAATTATCATAAATTAAATGCATGAATGTAAACAAACTATTTCTACTTTTTCAACACGTAGAAAAAAAGTATCAAATTAATGCAAATAAACTTGTCTTCTAAGAAGATCTTTCAATTGTCACTCATCAGTTCTATCATCAGAATATAATTGACTTCAATCTTGTTTATTGGCGTCTATTTCAGTTGATGAGTGATATCATCAAAGCTTACAAACATATTTTCCAATCCATTCACTCTTTTTATTTTGTCCATTCATAAACTCTTGGTCTTTTTAATCAGTCTATGGCTCACTCATTTCAAACATTGGTAACCGATTTAATAACCAAATCTCCATGCCGACCCATCCTTTAAACTGATTAGCTCATCTTAATTGCTGTTATGTCATTGTTGTAATTCAGCCGATTGCCCTGAGCCCGGATCAACTTACTTGCCACACTTTTTTTGTTGTTGTTGTTATCATAGTATTTCTCTGTCGCTTCTAAACCAGAATGTCGTCATTAACAATTAGCAAGTCAGCCACTATTCAGGTTAGATAGTTTTTTTTTTATCGGCCGACCAATAAAAAGTAAAATCATCAGCTCACTCTGATCTCCTTTTGAGTGAGGCTGCATTGGGGGTGGCGATGGGATTGTTGCACACAATACGATAAGGAAAAGGATTAATTAAGAAGCGTACAAAACGCTGAAGAAGAGGCTAAACTGACATTTAAGTGCCTTTAACGGCTTCTTTAGACTTGAACTTGCTTGTTCATTGTCAGGAAAAGTGATTTTGCTGACCAAAGCAAATCGGTGACATTAGCATTTCTCGTAATAACTTAGAAAGTTACGTTCGGCTTGCCCGTTTTACAACACATCAGCCGTTTCTGTGTTATTTTATGCTGAAACATTAATCGCAAAATACATTTTTTAGATGCATCAAGGGTGGTCTTCAGTGATGCACTGTCCTCACTTTCGATTTTGAGTTCTGCATCATATCGGCTCAGACAGCAACTCTGACCTGACTCCGGAAGTGCTTATGTACATGGACATTGAAAACTTTCAAAGTAATGTGACAAGCTTTGACCGTTGTTAAGGCACGTCTATCAGCTAATGAGAAAAGTTCTTACTCCTCCTCGCTTATTTTTCATGGTTTCACTTACTTTTTCCTGTTACGACTGGGTTGTCTTCCCCTGAATTTCCATTAGGGTAAGCTGGTCTCTTCTATAGAGCTACCAAATTAATCTGGTAATAAACAATACCTATTGTAAAAGTATTCACTCTAAACAAGCTGCGATTTTACTCATTGAAATTGTGGATTCATACCTTTCCCCAATGTTTTTCAAACAAAATTAGACAGAATCTAAGTTTCTTACTTCAAAACAAAATAAAATTCAAGTTTTTAAAAAATAGATATTTCCAAATTATTATTTCCCCCCCCCCCCTCCCCATGATTATAAACTAAATTTCAAATCATCTCATATCGGAACAATATTTTTAATAGGACAGAAATTGTTTGTCCCTTTTTTATATCAATTATGATTTATTATTCAGTAAACAAGATTGCCTGTTTTCTGTATCATTTCTTGTAAATCGAGTCAGAAATCAAGAAAAAACTAAAATTCCAGGAAAACTGTCTAAAGCTATGAACATAGTTTAGGTTTATTATCAAGTTAATCATTTCAAGGGGAGGTAATTTTATTTAGTTTAACGTCAAAGATTTCATTTTAGTTGCTCTTTATTTTGTTTACAGTAAAAAAGAAAGTTTTTTTGTTTTTTTTTATTGTGTTCAGCTGTTTTTCTTAAATAATTGTAAAAAATACTTATTAGACATAATGAAACTTACTTGGAAAGACATTAGATTATAACCGGAATGACAACACCACATTCTAATTTAATGTTTTCTTTGATGCTATGATCCAATAGATATCTAAAAGAAATCATCTAGTGAAAACATTGCTGTACAAAGTTCAAGACCACCCCCACCTCAATAGAAGTATAAAAATATCATAGCTAGAAAATAATCTTTATAAATTTTTATATTCTTTGAAAGGAAAATATTCAACTTAAAAAGTAATTAGTTTCATTAAATATATATACATATATGTATATATTTATATATACATATATATACATATATATATATATATATATGAACATATATTTGGTTGTAAATTACTTGTGTCTCAATTTTCTTTAAGTTCATAATTAAAAGAAAGATTTTTAAAGATATGCAGGCACTTATTCATCAGTCTGTTCATTTGTCCTTTTGTTTTCCTTCCCCCTCGTTCCTTCCTTTTTTTCTTTTTCCCATTCCTTCCTTTTCCCCTTTCTTCTGTCTTTTCTTTTTTGAATTTATTGCAGCTGTTTTTATGAATCAATTCTGTCTGTGCTGTTCTTAAACACTGTCATTTTTTTGTGTGAAAATTCATTAAAATATATTTTTACAGCATGTACATGTGAGTTGCATGCGTTTGAATTTTTTTTTTTTTTTAAATGGCTGTGTGCCAGTGACCAACTCTTATTACTCAGCATGGTTTCCTAAGTTATCTCCCTTTTTATTCCTTACACTATAAAAATGAATGCAATGCTATTCCTGTTATCAGCACTTTCCTACCTTTCATTATACGAAAGGACTTTCATTGTTTGTTTGTTTTTTTTATTATATATTTACATGTATATATATTCTAACATATTGTCACAAATGTTTTATTTTGTAGCCTCGTTTCTTTTAACTCTTCATTACTTTAGTAGTTTTTTTTTATTTCAGCAATTAAGACTAGTAAAATACCCGTCCCGGAACAGGTAAAATTACTTCCCCATACAGAAGTTTTGCACAACTTTTATGTCCTCTAACGAAGATTCAAATCAAGATATAATGTTAGTTAAGCTTATGTCTAAAATTCTTATGATTTTGATTCTAGAAAATGCCTCAAATTTAAGGCTTATGCTTAAGGGGTCTTAAGATATTGAAATTCAGGGAATCTTGCTTAATGGGTCTCTAATGACTATTGATCAAATTTAATGCAAATCTGAAATATTGGAATTTTCAAACGGGAGCTTGTACCCATATTAGGCTCTCTAAACCCCTTTAAAATACTCCAAAGAAACTGGAATTTGAGGAATATTTATTAATTGATGCCTCATACCTATACTTAAACTTTCACAAAAATCAAAGATATCTGAATATTCACGAACGACTCCCACCCCCCTCTCTGCTCTCTTTATATGAAATTAAACTAAATATATCCTACATTACCACCCTTATGCCGAGCAGCTGTGTTCCAAAATTCAGAATGATCGGTTAATTAGTTTAGGAGTGAATCCTGTACATACAAATATATAAATATGGCTTACTTTATAAATATTCAATATATTTAATATATATATACGGTTCCAACATAAAATAAACCTAGTAAGGGTTGACTTGCGTCAACAGCCAACAACCCTTTTCCTGTTCCTATAAAAATACATTTATTTTACAAGTAATTTTGTTGGATGATACAGATAATTGGTCAAACATTATTCTCCATCATTTCTGTCATTCTCGTCTTCACACAAGACATTAATAAAATCTAAGCAATTCTGGTCTGTACACTTGTATGAATTAAAAGCTCGTGCCAGATGAAGCCACTTTTTCTTTTTAATATTGTAAGATTCTAACTAGCAGCCGTTAGTGGGTCTCTGACAGCAGATGAAGTTCCTTAGACATATTGCAACCACGACTCTGCAACCGGTCCCCATACTGTTGTCTGGCTCTATCAAACAAGCTGTTCTGTTAGAGCTGATAGTCCGGTGGGGAAATCGCTTGGAAGCAGCGTCTGAAATAAACTACTATAAATATGTGTGGCTGGTCAGCAGCTGGCAGGATAGAGAATTAGGTAGTTTGGTTTGGTAGTTTTGTTTTACGGCATATCAACCCTTTTTGGGTTATTTAATGCCGAATCTGGTCATTATAGTAAAAGTTTTTATGCTTCAAGTTCTTTATATCTTCAAATGTTTAATCATCGTTTTTGGTTTGGTAGTTTTGTTTTACGGCATATCAACCCTTTTTGGGTTATTTAATGCCGAATCTGGTCATTATAGTAAAAGTTTTTATGCTTCAAGTTCTTTATATCTTCAAATGTTTAATCATCGTTTTTGGTTTGGTAGTTTTGTTTTACGGCATATCAACCCTTTTTGGGTTATTTAATGCCGAATCTGGTCATTATAGTAAAAGATTTATGCTTCAAGTTCTAAAAATAAAATAAAAAAGGGGAGGGAGAAAGGGAGAGGGGCTGTTGTTTTTGTTTTTGGTTTTGTAGAACATAATTAAGTTTTACAAAAAAAAAAAAAAAAAAAAAAAAACGTCAATGTAGGTGAATTTCGTCTCAGGGAGCCACAGGGCAGCCTGATCTGGTATCACCAGGATAGAGAATTAGAGGTCTTCCCGTGGTGGTAGGGCACAGGCGATTTCCATCCCGTTCTCCGTCGAGAGCCTTCAGTAATTTGGGCATCAAAGAAGAGAGGAAGAAAGTCATCTGCAGTACCATCAAAGTGGCAAAGAGCCCCAATATGGCCGTTGCCAAAAAGAGAAGAATGGTGAAATCATAGTAGCTAGTTAGCTGTTCACAAGCTAAGATCTGATCAATCTCGGCTGAGTAAACTGAAGTAGGGTGGATGATGTTGAAACACCCAATAATTCCAGGAATATTGATGAGTCCGAATGCATCAGAAGATTCATCTTTAGTTGTTGTCTCGCAACAACTAAAGACAATGGTCATTTAAGGCAGATAGCAATCTATTTTACCTGCAACCGTTTTAAGGACTTTTGACTAAATAATAAACTTTTACACTTAATTTGGTATGTTTCATTCTAGCCCTTTTTCTTTTATAGTTTTGGTCTATCTCTCACTTTCTTCCTTCTTTTTTCTATTAATTTATTTTATAGTTTTCTTTCCTCTCGGGGCTTTTTTTTTTTTTTTTTGGCAAACACACAAGGATAACTTACAAGATTTGTCTTTTGTCAATGACGCAGAATCAGTAAAAGCACTAATTGTATGTGCTGAGGGGACCTTTTGCAAATGATAAAGGATCGTCCTCAATTCGATATATACTCACTTCAGTTAAAACATCAATCATACTTATTTACCTTTGCCTTCTAATAAATACAAGCATTGAGGTGAAACAGTTTTCTAATGGATGGCAGTAAAACCTCTAGTTATCATTGCCACCATTATCGTTGGTAGATGAGGCAAAGCTCATCGACAGTGGCGTGCGTGTTAAGAAGAGAGTGGATAGGTTCACTAACAGGATTTAGATGCATCTTCACATCTCATAAAGTCTGTCGCTTAGTCAGTCTGTCACGCTTATCTTAGATGTGTCCAAGCCTCTGTCTGTGTGTCTGATGATCAGTCAGTAATATCTGAGTTTGAAATAGCATCTTCATCACTAAACGCACAGATTGAGTAGATGCACCTTAACAATGGACCCCTGAAGTGAGCAGAGAAATTGTAACAATGAAGACTTACGTTGAATGCATTTTGTAATTCATCAATTCTAGAAGACCCAACTATGGAATATGTCAACAAAAAGTCTTGATTTGCAGACATATCTTTGTTCAAGTTGAAAAAGGAAGCAGTAGTGGTGGTGGTGATGTGGGGGGGGGGGTAAGGAAGTGTCCTTGCTATACTCCTCAATATAGAAGGTGGGTGAAGTCTCTGAACTATTCAACACAAGTTCTTACAATGTGTGTACCGCTTTTGGTCATACTAATTCCCCCCCCTCTTCCTTTTTTTTTTTTAACTCCTCATGCCAAAACCTGCCCTCTTAAAATCTCTACAACGATCTTTGTCAATTATTTTAGTATCAAACTATTTCATTTTTTATTTTTAATCGACGCCTTTTTATTAATATGCTTTTTGCAGTTCTTGAGCCAAATCTGGTTTGATTGAAGGAAAGGATTGTAAATTTTATTAACGATTTTATAGGTGCCATTTTTTGGAGGGGGGATTACCCCATAGTAATACCTTAAAATGGCTGCCTTTTATGCTATTCATGATAAATAAACATTCACTTTAATCTCAAAGAATGGATTTTTTTTTTTTTTTTTACATTGTGCTGTTTTTATTTCTTTTTCAGGTGTACGTCGTTAAAGATATTCATGAGCAGTTGATGTGACTAAAAGTTATTTTCTAGGTTTTTATGTCTAACCATAATGTTGAATTTTATTATTTAGTACAGGTTCATCACAACTACATTGACAAATGTCTACACTTAGTTTTCATCAGTCAAATAGTACACCAGTGATCACAATAACAATACGATAATGGCTGGTTGGTTGTCTCAAATTCCTACGACTTTACACTGTCCACTACCCTTCCCAAAGTGACTAGCTGGAATTACCTCCTACACTGGCCACCTGCTCCTAGCTTTGACTTTCACCAACTGACTATTTCAAATTTCCCCCTCTCTAACTAACACATGATCTTGTTCCACCAATCAGAGCCTTTCATACCTGTTAGACCTTTAATATTAAACATATAGTATTAATCAAATATACAACCTAAAGCGTGTCGATAGGGTGGGGTGGAAATATGCAAATTTACCACTTGTCAGATCTCACAATTAGAGAAATTATAATCATCAGCATCATCATCATCATCAACCGGTTTATTTGTTGAATCAGGCCACAATTAATCCTCTGATGAGGGTGGGGCCTGATTGTCTAGTCTCGAAATCTAAGTCTTCCTCTCCACTCCTGTCTTTGGCAAGGTTTGATGGAATTCATACCCATGGCCTTCCTATCACATTTGACTACGTCCTCCCAAGTCAACTTGGGTCTGCCAGTGGTGATGTTCTCTGCTGGCACATTCAACTTTCGGACTTTAGCAATCCAGCCATCGCTACGCTCAATGTGACCCAACCAACGCAGTCTGTTCTTCCGCATGATGTCTGTAAGGCTTTTCAAGTCGACCTGTGAGAGCAGGGATTCAAAAGAAACGTACTGTTCAGGCCTCACCAAACAGATCCATCTGACCATTGCCCTGTCATTACGGTGCAGCTTCTTTAGTATGCCAGCAGAGACAGCCCAAGTTTCTGAGCCATACAACAGCACACTTCTGACACATGAGGAGTATACACGCCCTCTCGTAGTTGTTGGCAGGTGTTTGTTTGTCAGGATTGGTAGCAGCTCTCTAAATTTTTTCCAGGCACACTTGCAACGTGTAGCTGCCGCGAGTTCACAGCCTCCACCTGATGACAGCACATCTCCAAGATAACAAAAGTCTGTCACTACTAATGTAGCTTATATTAGTAGACCATTAACTGAATTATATATTAATGTTTTATATTAGGTTAATCACTTCTTTTAAAGACCAAAGTTTGAATTTTTTTAAAATCTAGCTCTGTTCTGGTTTTAAAGATTCCTGATTTGAACAATGAAAGTGTATATTTATTTTGTCCTTTTTTACGGCATATCAACACTGGAGTATGTAATTTTGAAACAGTACATATCGAAAACGAGTTATTGTATACAGATTGAAAACAAGTTGCTATTTTACTTATAGCTGGGAGAAAACATGTTGTTTCATAACTTTTTTCAACGAAAATAACAGATTCTATAGTCTGTGACGGTATCCATTAGTCCAATCAGAAACACAATTTTATGGAGGATATTAACTGAATTATGCTTACCAAGTCTATATGAGGAGTTAGGAACATCAAATGTGATATTTACCTCTTCCTAAACGTTCTGAATTGAAAGAGTTGTAGTGTGTGCTTAATCATTACTTCTGAACGATGCGGTTCAATTTTAGAATCATGGTATGGGTAGTTGTGAAATAGGTGATGAAAGTAACATTTAATTCTTTTTAAATTACTTTTTTTCTTTCCATTTATTTCCATTTATTTCATTTCTTTGCACCATTATTTGAAGAAATTGAATTTAAAAATATGCTTTTAAACGAAAAGGGAATTAAACAAAACTAATGTCCGAAACGTTTTTCTTTACTATTTTTCAGCATGCAAGCGGAAAGAACAAGATCCCCAGAATGCGCCCGAGGAAAACCGGCCTCCGAAAAAACCCCGACTTGTATTCACCGATATCCAAAGGCGCACTCTCCATGCAATCTTCAAGGAAACAAAACGTCCGTCGAAAGAAATGCAAGCCACTATTGCACAGCAACTTGGCCTTGAGGTTAGCACAGTGGCTAACTTTTTTATGAATGCTCGACGACGTTCCCTGGACAAATGGAGAGATGATAATGGTAATAGTACGCGTGATAGCGGTTCAACGTGCACCAAAAGTTGAGCGATGCTGCCTCAACAGTCCTACTCTTCTTTATATATATAAAATATAAGTATATATAAACTATCTATGCATATGTATATATATGCACACACACACACACAGACAGACACATATATATATGCATACATACCTACATACAAATATACATATAGTATTGCCAGTTGAACCAATCACTATATTACATCTGATTATCATTTTTTGATCATTTCCTTCTGTTAATCACACTACCCCAGCCCATGACCTTTTTCTTTTCAAACTAATATCGGATCTCTCTCACTATTTCTTTTCTTACTAATCTAAATATAAAAGAAGAAAAAATATATGTATATGTATATCTACAAAGGAAAAGCCAGGAATCATTATATTATTCTATTTCAACTGAACTGTTGATTTTTATTTAAAAGAAAAGATAGTTTTAAGTTATTCAGCTTTTTATTTAATTTAAAACTGAAATCGTGATTTAAAAAATTAACGCAACACAGAAGGGAGCAAAACCTTGACAGAGATTAAGGATATTTAACTTAATGTGGTGCGCAACACGTCCACTGGTTTTTATGCAATAGATATTTTTTTTTTTATAATTTTCACAAAGAAACGAAAACAAACTGGTTTGATCTAGTCCAATCGACTCATTTCCAGTCTTTTTTTTTTTTGTTGTTTTTTCTCCCTCTCTTCACATATAATGGCCCTTTTCATTAACTGGTTACCGGGAACTTTTGGAAAATAAATATAGAAAGTCATGAAAAATAAAGGAAAGTTTAAAATTAACTACAAATTTGAAAAAGAAGTTATAAAAAACAAAAGAAACTTTTTCTGAACTCAAGAATAAAACCAAAAATGAAATGACTGATAAAATATCCACTTTGGGAAGAAAAAAATAAAATGCATGAATTAAAAAAAAAAATTCTTTAAACTTATGCACAAAGAAAAAAAGAAAGTAAAAAAATAGCTTCTTTAAAACAAAAAAAAAAACAAACAACATCTTTAAAATATGTTTGGAAGATTTTGAAAATGGCTGACAAGTTTGTTTGATGGAATTGGTCCATTTTGTTAATGATGTCAGCTGGTTTTGTTTTTGGTAACAACAGATTGAGTATGGTTTCTCACTTCTGAAACAAATTTTATGAATTAAGAAAGAACGAATGCTATAAAAAACAACCCAAGATGCATTAAGTTGGACAGAACATAAAACAATGTTTAAAAAAAGGAATGAAAAGGAGAAAAAAAGTGAAAGAGGTTGTTAAAAAATCTATGAAAGAAAGAGAATGGAGTTAAGAGAAAGAATATAAAAAAAGATGTAAGATGACATGTAACATATATTCAATGGCTCCCGGTGCCAGTTGGCTCCATCTATGTTTTACATTTTTATAGCATTTCTACCCCATGTGACATATCATTTTCTCATCTCTTAACACATTACCATGCAAAGAGGACTCGTATCCGGAAAAAAAAAAGATAAATTAAAAAAAAAAATTTCACATTTTATTTGTAGAAATTTCTAGTCACTCGTAGCCATGAAAGTTTGAAAAAGAGAAGAAAAAAATGCAAGCGAAAAAATAAAATAAGAAAAGAAAGACTGAATGCAGGTGGAAGCAAAAGAGAAAGAAAAGTAATTAAGAATGGACTTGTACTATAGATACTAATATGTATAGACCTTCTTTTTTTTTTTTTTTTTTGAAGGGGGGGGACTGGTCCTGTATAAAAACTCAGAAAATAAAAAGAATTGTTGATCCATGAAGATAAAAGAAAATCTTGAATATGGATAAAATTACATTGTGGAAAGAAAGAAGAAAAGAAAATCTTTTTATGCTACATACATTCTGTATCTGACAAAACAGATGTAAATGGAATAAGATGAAAAAGATGAATTACACTCTTATCTGACAAAAAAAAAAAAAGATGTAAATGAAAGAAAAAAAAACGACATTTTTACTTGTGCAATACCATTTTAGCATTTTGTGGTGGTTGTTCCATTTTGGTGATTATGTAAACCCACTCATGCATTTAGGGTTGGGTCTACCTGTAGCCTTAGATTATAATCAGTATTCCTTTATATTGTATCAAAAGTGGTTAGCTATGGAAAGAAAAAAAAGGGACAAGAACAAATGACTGCCTTATTCTCAAAAATATACAACTCAATATGGAGGCATGACTATCAAAAAAACAGAACCCACTCCAAAGACTGAAAATTTAGAATTCACGTTTACAAAGAATGGGAAATGCATTCCAGAATCTCTGAAACAGAATTTAAAAACAAAAAAAATGAAATGTTATTTCACTTGCTTATTCATTCAAGACTTAAAAACATAATTTACCTTCAAAGATCAACTTTATTGCTAATAATTTTATTTGAAACAAAATATTTTTAAAAAAGAGAGACTTAGTATTATAATTAGATTCTACTTATGTTTACATACACATTTATAACCATTAAGTTATAGAAGGAATTATTAGGATTAGTAGTGTTTCAGCTTGATTAGGATTATTACACAAGAATTTCCTATAATAGTCATTCAACTCAGTATATATACCAATAATTCCATTGCCTTTATTACTAACCTAACATTGATCTCAGTATAAAACATTATTTTATCAGCTTTGAAGCATTATTCAAATTATTTAATCAGTTTTCCTATTAAAATTATTACTCAAGTTAAAACGACGATGAAAAAATGCTTATAATATTTGATTCCAATACATTCCATTGTCTTTAATACTAACCAAATATTGATCTCAGTATAAATGTGTCTTATTAGCTTTGAGACATTGTTGAAATTAAGTTACAAACATTTTTAGTTTTATAGAATTTATTTTCATTGTTAGTTTGTCTGAAACATTCCAAGATTATAATCTGTCAAGATTTCTCTGTCAAACATTCCATTATTTATAAACTGTCAGCCTTTTATGTGTTTAAAAAAACGCCCCCAGAAATAACTATCTTGTAGATGTGCATGCAATACTACTTATGATTATAGATATTTATAACTGTATTTATCTTTGCCTTCACGAGTATTTACAGCTGTGAGATTTAACAAAAAAAAAAATTTAATAAAAAATATATAACGACATTGTATTTATAAGGCTCAGAAATAAGACAGGTAATAATTTTGAATGTAAAAAAAACATTTTGTAGAATTTGTTAAATATTTATGACTTAGAGAGCAATATTTTATTTATTTTATTTTTTTTACTCTTTTGACGGATAAATTATAAAATTCACTTCGAAATTGGACAAAAATCTTATTAATTTTAAAAAGTACTTTTAAAAGATAATTGTAATATTTTAATTATTTTTTTTAATAATAGGGTAGTTATAAGAATAAATCCGATAATTCCTATGAAAAGAATATTGAAATATTATAATAACCTTATTCTATTATGTAAGTATATAGATTAATAGAATATATTTAACAAAATGAAAATTTTATTAAAAAATTCTAAATGCATAGCATGCGCTTCTAGACATGCAATAATTATATAGACAAATCCTTGCACATTTAGATGTGCATATCATGTAATCTTAATCATTAGTTATAGGCAAATAAAAAAAGAAAAGCAGATCCAAGAGAAAACACTATGATGCAAGTGTGTGGGTCTGAAGGGCAAAACTGCAGGCAGACCCCGGAGAGGGGAGTATCAGGATCTGAATTATCCGAGTAAAGAGGGCCACTGCTTTATGTGTCAAGCTGAGTAATCAGTCTATGCACCAATCATCTACATTAGGCAGGTGGTTGTTGGCTATTACAGGGGTCAGTATTAAGCATGATTCTGGAAACGAAGAATAGTCATCTTTGGAGTGATTAAGTGTTCTCTTTTTTTTAGTATTATTATAGTCAGTTTTTTTTTTTACCCCCACAAGAGAGAACAAGGAAAAAAATAAAGCTTATTCTGCTTTCACTTTAAAATAAATTTGTAAATAAATTTCTTTAAAAAAAAAAAAAAAAAAAAAAAAAAAAAAATATTGCTCACTCAAATTAAGTGCACATGGCAAACCACACATAGTTGTCATGGAAACTACAACTTTTTTTCCATTTTTTTTTTCCAGGGGGAACAATTTTTTTAAAAGGAAAAATAATTTCAAAAAAAAATAAATTTTTTTGTCTTTTTTAACTCAAGAAAGAAAATATGAGAAAAAAACTTTTTTTTCACATTTTTGTGCGCATGTGGGAGAAATATTTGTGTGATGGTTGAAATGGGTGGTGAAAATGTGAGAAACTGTTTGTTTTTTTGTTTTTGGGTAAATGTAGAGGTTCCTTACTTTTTTTTTTTTTTTTTTTTTTTCACTTTTTCCAGCCATATTTGTAGCAGGGAATAAAACAAAAATAAAAAATGAGGTTTCTTCAAATTACAAAAGTGATTCTGAATATGCAATTATTTCTTAAAAAGTATTAAGAAAAACAGAAAACAACCTCCTCCTCCTCCTCCATCTCCCAACCCATTGCTTTTATGCTCCCCTCCCCTCAATTAAACACCCTGCCCACATCTATTTGATTATATAAAAGAAAAAAGAAATTATCGTCCAAATTCAAACCATTTTGGTGGCTTAAAATGCATTGCAAAATGCGAGGGGCTGCCCAAAAGTTTGTGAAAATTAAAAGGACAGAGTAGCTTTGTTAACAAAAGGAAAAATCTAGGAAAAGATTTGTGGTTCTTTTATTATTACTGTTGAAGTAATTTCAAGAGAGATTTTGCATCTAGCGAAACAGTGAAGTTACTGGGTAAGTTTTACAAGCAGATTGAGCAATCTCTTCAAATTCTCAAAACTTTTGGGTTGCACCTCACACACTCATACATATATGCCCACACAAACTATATATATATATATATATATACCCACCCACACAGACACACAGACACAAACACACACATCTATACGTGAATGGATAAATGAGCATTTCACACTGTGGATAATGAAGGAAGAGAAAAATATATATATTTATAGATATATTTGTAACAGTATATATATGCATATATATATATTAGGGTGTTTTATTTTTGTAGTGAAGTGAAATAATTTTATCAGCACAGGTTATCCTTTGAACTTTTCCGATAAAAAGGGTTCAGGCAAAAACTTAGCGAAATCAGACAATGTTAACAGGTTGCACACTTTTGTTGATGTTATATATATATATATATGAAAACGTCAACATATCATGTAAAAATGTGCCACCTGCTAACATGGTCTGATTTTGCATGAAGCACTTTTTATAGGAAAGGTTCAAAGACAAACCTGTGTTGATAAAAGCATTACACTTAACAAAAATATAAAACACTAATTATGTTTCCTGTAAAAGGCTTTTTTATGTATCCAATTATGTATAGATGTCTTTGTGGATATATATATATATATATATATATATATATGTTTGTGTTTTTACCAAGTCATTTTTGGCCACCAAATGTCTTTTATAATAAAACATATTCATCTGTATAAAACTGAGTGAAAAGGTAAAAATGAACCTTTTTTTTATGTAGTACAAATTATGAGAAGTAACCTCTCTTTCACTTACCCCATAAAAAACGATTGCTGTCCTGGTAAGATTTAAAAACTATAAGACTCATGCTGTGAGAAATGGTTCTTTTCTGTTTCAAGATTTAATAGAAACATTTAAAAAAAAAAAAAAAAAAAAAAAGTTTCCCTGACTAAAGCAGCTCCATAACATTTGTTTCCTTAAAGAACAAGGGCAGATAACTGTTGGGCACTTTTCGGATAACACTAAATGTGCTTAAGAATTAAAAAACAATAAATAAAAAGATACTATGAATAAAAATGCTTGGTAAAAAAGAAAATAAAACCTTTAAAAAGCATGGAAAATGATTAAACTTTGTGTCATGAGAAAGGACTTTACTAATTTAGTCTGTCCTGAATGAAGATTAAAATATTCGATGAACCAACAAATAAAATTTCCTTACCACAATATGAACAGAAAAAGCTACACATTTCAAGGCTGTGGATGAAGAGAATATTCGACTAATAAATAAAATAAAAAGTTTAAGAAATTTTCTTTTGTGCTTATATACAATTTAAGCTGGGTAAATTTGTTAACTAAAGTTATCAGCTCTCAGCAAGGCAACATGTAACCAGAAAAACAAAGACATCACACTAAAAATAAAGAGAAAAAGCCTAAATAAAGTTAT
The DNA here is from genome assembly GCA_963556195.1 of Sepiola atlantica. Taxonomy (NCBI): domain Eukaryota; kingdom Metazoa; phylum Mollusca; class Cephalopoda; order Sepiida; family Sepiolidae; genus Sepiola; species Sepiola atlantica. Next base: position 128,608,224 of record OY744527.1, read on the forward strand.
TCCGACTCCTATAAAATAGCCTGAGGTTCCCATTGTTCATATTACAGAGGAAAAACAAAAATACAGAAAGGGGGAAATATTATTATTATTATTAAAAAAGTTTTTGTTTTTTTTTAATTGATGATAATTACCAGTTTATAGCTGTGCAGATCTTTTAAGTTCAAAAAGTACCTTATAGTAATGACACCTATCAAAAAGGGGTAGTTTATCGAGTATATATTTAAGGGATATTTTTGTTTGTTTTTTTACTTATAATCCAAACATTGTGTTATGCTGTAATACTACACACATAAGTATCATAGCAGAACTTATTCATTCATTTTCAAGGAAAAGAAAAAAAAAATTTTTTTAAATGTAATGTTTATATTTTATTTATTATATTTATTTTATTTTAGAAATACTTTCTTTTCAAAATCTTGATTTCTTTATTTCATTCTTAAAGGTAAACAAATAAAAAAACAATTAAAAAAGGGAGATCAGGTTGGAAACAAAAGTATACAAGATGGAAATTAAATAAAGTTGAAATGGCTGATGAGAGGGAAAAAAACCAAAACGAATGAAAAGAAACGAAAGAATAAAAACAATAAACTTGGAACAACATTTGAAATTAAAAGAGAGCACACTTGTTTATTTTAAAGAACCACTTTTATTTATTTACTATTTATTATTTAAATGTTTATTTATTATCGGGAAATGTGAAACAGACAAGAAAGTAGCCTGATAGATCCTACCCAACAGAATTTGGTAAATAATCCACACACAGATTGATACATGGTGCTTTCATTAGAGTAAGGAAAAAGTAGGACTGTTTGGAAAGTTATTACTGGTAAATATCCTCAATAATGAGTCCCCCACTATGCTGGCCTTGTGTCAGTTGCAGCCAATTTTAGAACACATGAATAAACTCCTGTTCAGCAATACAAGGAGTGTATATATATATTTCTGAAGAGAAGCAACCTTTATCCACGTAATGGTATAGGCAATTCTAAATTCTTTTATTATATGTTTTTGTAGTTATTTAATAAATATTGTTTTGAAACGTGCATAAAAAACAGCTTATAGGAAATTTTACTTCTGAAACTTGATTTAAATGCCATTCTAAATCTACAAAATCATGTGTGTGTATATATATATATATATATATATATATATGCTTGCATGTATAAGGAAGGTTAAAAATTCATGTTTATTTCTAGTATATTATGTATATTTAATAACTTGAAATTTAATAAATAGCTTTTACTAGATCTCACGTTTCAAGTTCATCTTTGAAAAAATGAAAAAATAAATAATAAACAGGTTATGAAAAAGAATCAGATTATAACTTTTTCGGATGAACCTGAATTCAAACTTATTAACCAATCGGGAGATACATAAGTAAACTGCGTATCATGCCATCATATTCCAAATCGAAAGCATTTAGTCGATTAGTTTAATTGAATGCACAGTAAAGAAAAAAAAACATATCAGATATTTATTGCTTTTCTAAATAATTTGAACATTCTCTTAAAACCTAACCTATTTTAGTATCAAAGTTCATCTTCGTATAATTATAGAATTTGTTTTTTCTCCATAGACCCCTAAACTGGATGCTGCAAAACTTAGTTTATTAGATATTATTCTATGTATATTCAGTTTGGGAGGTTTAATAAGAGCATGGGACATATATTAGTAAGCATACGTATAAGTTTTAAAGGTATGCACCTATGCAAAAATGATCTCCGAGTATATATTTGCAATCTCATCATCTCTCTCCCCATCTTTGCATATACATTAACACACGTAATATATATATATATATATATATATATATATATATATTACACAAATGTGTGAGAGAGAAACCCCCTCTCAATCTGATCTCTGATATACATGTGCATATATATATATATATGTTAATTTGCATATATAAACATCTTTCTTGATCTCTCCTTCTCATATATGTATGTATGTATATATACATTTTCTTGATCTCTTTCATAAATATTCATACATGCTACCATCCTCGTATATGTATTCGTGTGAGTATGTGTGTGCGTAAAACTTGCATCCATTTCAGTGAACCCATAACTGATCTCCATACATAAAAGAACTTGCTTAAGGTCATAGAGAAAAAAAAATTAGGAAATATTAAAATATTTGATCATATAGATAATGTGATGGTCCCTTTTTTTTTTCTTGTCCCCAAACAGTAAATGGGAATGTTAAAGGCTGGTAGTAAAGGAAGTTAGGGTAAGGATTAGTGTTCCAACTACCCTTTTTAAGAATTGCATTGCAGATCTGTAGCTATTGTGGACATAAAGAGTTCAAAGATCCTGATCCCTTCTGATCTGACCCTTGTCCACCTTTGTGGTTTGAGGGAAGTGCAAAACGTGATATTACAATAAGAAATCACTGGACGCAGCTTTCATTGGAAGCCAACTCTTTCTGATCTGCAAAGTCCCGACTTCAAACATAGCTCAAATATTATCTCTTTCACACACACCGAAATTATGTATACATGTTCATTCATAAACAGCTGTTTTGCCATATTACGGCTCTTCAGTGTAGCTAGAAACTAATGGCTACCACTGATGTGTAAGTGAAATCTATCAATGCTTATATATTTGCAATTATCTACTTCCTAGGCATTTACACAAAATAGGATTCAGTGATTTTCTTTACCACAAAGAGTGTGGATCAAATGTATTTGTTCATCAACAGACGACTGTTCTGCCATATTATGGCTCTTCAGTGTAGCTAGAAACAGGTGAGTGCTTCAAACTGATTTGAAACGCAATTGCCTTATCAGCAGTCGAGAGCCGTAACCACCAATATATATATATATTGAATCTGTGGTTACTTTAGCTCATCAACGTTACTTTGGTTGGAACAAATAACAAAAATTTGTACATACACAATTTAAAGTACACTATATGATACAATTATTTTTTGCAGCTGTGTTAGAGCTATTTTAAGAACACATTGCTTAATATGTACATATCTTTGCATTTCTATTTTCTTGCCTCCCTACAAGCGCAGAGTTAGACACATATCTTTGTGGGTGCATCTATATACAGTGATTAATTTCAAAGGAGACCAAAGTGACTATATTTATCGACATTATTTGAACTACTCATAGCTAGGATTCATTTTAGTCAGTATTTATTGAATTTAATTTGAAACAAATCTTTTTACTTTGAAAATAGAGAATTAAAATTATTCCGGATTATTCTATTAATAAATTAAGCAAACATTGTTAAGCAAGAGTCGGATGTTTTGGTTGAAGAGAATGTTCCGAGGCATTTTTTGTTGGTTTGAGGTACATGTACTTGACAGTCATGCAGAATCAGCCTACGCAGACACTTTTTATAAACTTAGTAGATACTTTGAAACCTTTATCTATGGCGAATCAATTATCATCAATAATATGTAATGTTCTTACAAACGTAATTGAGCCCCCCACCCTTTTAATGAGTCACCACTTAACGAGGCCAAAAGACACTCGAGAATCAAGGTTAATGTATCATTAATTACTAAAATTTCCATTTTCTATGAATACCTTTATTTTAGAGTATATTATTTACTACCTCTGAGCTTCTAGCTTCAATTCTGTTTTTCACTTACCTATATATATATATATATATATATATATATATATTTATATATATATATTAGACATATGTCGATGAAGACTACGGAGTTCTCCCTCTTTATGATCTTTCTGGTCAGTTTCTTGACTCAGCGAGCGGTTCGTCGGATTTCTGGTATCAATTGATGGATCATGGCGCCTAATGTGTCTTGGACCATTTCTCGAGCGCTTTCGGTTTTGCGACCGTCTTCAGGAGTTTGTGTGTTGTTGTTTGTAAAGAGCCGTATTTATGGTTTTATTTTTGGTATATCTAATTATTTGCATATGTATATATACATATATATATATCTTTATTCTTTTATTTACTTATTAATTTATTTATTAATTTGTTTTATGTATTTTATTTTTTATCTATTATTAATTATTATTATTATTATTATTGTGTATTAATTGTTGAAGACTGATAAGGCGTTAGTACCGGTGGTGAATGCTATTTTCAAGAAACTGACCAGAAAGATCATAAAGAGGGAGAACTCTGTGGTCTTCAACGACATATGTCTAATAAACGACTTGCTGCCGAAATATACATATATATATATATAATGTATATGCATATATATATATATATATATATATATAATGTATATGCATGCTACATTTTAGATGTGTTCAGAGTTATCATTCCAAGAATGATTTGCTTTGGTCTATTGAACTCATTTTTTTGTTGCTTTTAGTGTTGCTACAACATTTCAGCATATCTATTCTACCGCCTTCTGCAAATATACAATTTGTATGGAAAGAGAGCTTCTTGTTTTTTTCCTTTGCGATGGTGGCGTGTTAAAGCAAACAGTATATGTAAGATACCTTCAGTAGAGTTTATCTCGCAAATCGTTACAAGTTAGTTTAATCTTTTATTTTAACATTCAACCAAGAAGTGTTTGCTATATATTCACCCAATCACTGAAAATCCAGTCTGGATTTCCAGTGATTCTGTGAAACTGCAAGTATCGATGACCAATCGAATTAATGTAGAGTGTTATTTGCAATAAAAATGTTATGCTCTTACATACGTAATTGAGCACTCTGGTCATTTCTCCTATACAAAAACACAGCATTACACACACACACATGAGGATAAAATACATAATATATCAAAATAAAATGTTGTGGAGACAGAAAGGAAAAACAATTAAACACACGAAAGAAAATCAAACGAGAGATTGACCGGTTTCCTTCGGATCAAGTAACGTCTTTAGAAAAAGTGAAGATTTGGAATACATAAATTTAAAATCTTCACTTTTTCTGAAGATGTTTGTTGATCTGAACGGAACCAGTCAATCTTTCGTTTGATTTTTTTTTCCTGTGTTTAATGGTTTTTCCTTTTTGTCGTTCATATATATATACATATATATATATGTAAAAGCCGAGAACATTTTTTACTGATTAATATAATCAACATCTTTTCATACAAGCCAGTTTGATTTTACAAAATAAACCACTTTTTCGACTAATGATCTTTTTATTCAAATTTTTCTAATATCTTTTTTATCCCAAGACTGAAGTTTTTAACAAAAAGAAAAACCTCAAAATTCTTTAAAAACCCAAGTCTTTCCGATTTCTCTTAGAATCATCAAGGTATTCAATAAGTGAAGTAAACTTTCAAAAAGTTACGATCCTTGAAAGTTGAAACCTGTTGTGGATTTTAACTGTTATGACATTGTGCTTCACTTCAAATAGGTAACCTTCATGACTTCAATAGGAATCAAAAATACAGATTTTTTTAAGATTGTTGTTCATTCAGTGCTGTTATGAAATGGTATATCAGACCGATTGAAAAATTTAATAAAAAGATCAATTGGCAATAGTTGTCTATTTTGTGTTATCAAAATTGTTCGAAAATATAACCTTACTTTTGGGATATATTAAATTAGTTATAATTATAGTGGGATTCCAATTATATTTCAGTGAAGATGAAGGCTTATAGCTCCACTCAACTTTGCTGCTTTTCCCCGTATAAACATTTGTGTACTTCTTGTATAATTTGGTACGTAAATAATATAAATATCTTCATTGCTACTCGCATATTACGCCGCATGATTATTATATCATTGCAGTAAATATTTCTTCAATACAATTAGCTTCTATCAAAAATGCATATTTATAAACCTGAAAATCTGTTTTGGATTTTATGGACGGCCTTTTGACAAAGGTATACAATTCAACTTAGTTGTAAACATCTTAGAATAGATATTTCAACATTGTGTTATTTACACACCAAGTCTATTGATATTCTTATTGTAAACATCTCTTCAATACTTTTCAGCAATTGTTATCTACGGCCTCGTTACATGTTTGCCGATACATATACATGCCACTTACGCAAAGAATCTGATAAGATAACTCTCTTGGAAAAAGAAATGTGCGTGCGTGTGTGTGAGTGTGTCAATTCTCAGGGAACTTTCAAATTTAAATTCTACCTTATTTGTGCCTCAAGATTTCAGTAGCTTTTAGTAAAACAGTTGCAGACAGAAAAATGAACTCTTTGAGTCAATAGACCAGGGTATACTAAACGAAGTGTTAGATCTGCTTTGAATATATACACATATGGGTGTTGTGCAGAATGCTGTATTTTGGTTGATACTTATATTTGCATAGGTAACACCATTAATAAATCAACAATTAATTATCCTACGGGTCTGAAAACATAGAAAATTCACAAAGAGAAAAAAGAGACTCGTAAAAGGATTCAAACTTGTGCCTACAAAAAAAGGGACCGTCTTTAGTGGACATCACTTTAACAAACTCGGCCAACAAGACGACAGTTGAACAAAAGTTGAATATGTACAGATAACACAAACCCTTGCATTATACACAACATTGTCAGAAATAAATTTTACTTTATAATATACATAATTTATATATATATATATATATATATATATATATATATATATATGTGTGTGTGTGTGTATTCATTTAGTATATCTCAGCAGCAAATGTTCATTCAAACACACATGGTTAAACAACACTGATTGAATGTTTTGATCAACTTTTCTAATGACAGAATGACCTTTAGGTCTGGAGTGAATGAATGGGGTACATACATATATACTATTGGAAACACTTTGTAAAATAGGCTTTATTCATTTAATACCGTGGCAAAATGTATACCTTTTTCAAATATGTAAAAGCCGAGAACATTTTTTAATGAAGTATCTATTTTTTCCAGCTATTATTTATACTGTTGGATCTTCTTTTTCTCCTCTCCATGCATTATATATATATATATATATATATATATAATACATGCAAACATGTTCATTTATGTGCATCTTTAATTGATTGCTCCGTTTTTACATGTAAATGTCAATATATATCTTTCTATAGTTACTTAGTTTCGCCTTCCTTTAAATATATCAATTCTTGTTCATTTAAATAATTCTTTGACCAGACCATGCTGAGATTTGTATATATAAAGCAAGTTTCATCTTATCAACTGGGCTTAGTGCATTATTTCATATATTTAAACGAAAAACTCCAATGATGTTGGTTGTCTCCTTGTCGTGATAGCAATCTACCTGTCTGTCATTAATAGCTTGTTTCTTAAGTAGCCACTAGCTCTAAGTAACAGCACTTTTTTGGCCTTTTGGCTAAGATCAAAGTGTAGTATCTGTTCCGATGGATACTACACCCCATAGACTGGTATTGTCTTGGCCTTCGGGGCTTGATTTACACCGGTCTATGGGTCTGTCCTGTGCAGTTCTAGGAGATCCACCCTCCCAGGCTTCGCCTCCCCTCTTTGGGGAGGAGTAAGTTTATTGCTTACTGCCTGAGGCGCCCCTACCGGGGAATGCCGACGGGGCTGCCCAGGCAATTTTTGATGGTCAGAGTGCTCACCTCTCAGGCGCTGGCTTTTCAACCCCCACTTTCTGACCCGACCTTGGGTCACATCTTACTTGTGGGTGTAGGATAAAACTGGCCTTGTGCCTAACTCCTGGAGAGGAGTAAATAATACTTTAAACAAAGCTTTCATCTTCTCACCCAGTGATCGTTTGAACGGATGTCCAGTTGCACAGCTTCCCTGCAAAAGCTGGTGTTCACCTTGACATTTAAAAGGACCTTAAATGTGTCTTTGATGATTAGTTTGGAAGCATTTATATAATGACATGCTACACACTTTGCAAGACAAGAGTTGTGTATAGCTTATAGATCATTTGGCAGCAATTTTAATCTGACAAGATAGTTGCAGATATCATTTTATTATCCTTGACAGGAACTTTTGATCATTTTCCATGGGTAATCTGAAGTTTAGGTATAAAAGTCGTGCATATATCATAGTAATAGTATAATGATAATATTTTTTTATTGATATTGTCATTTATATTAAAACATAAATTCAGATATCCAACTTACTTTCATAGTATTTTGAGATATATAAGCATTTCAATTTAGATATCGATTTATTTATTTACATTTAAACGATGTGTTGCCTGGTGTTATAGAAACTGACATGAGCTATGAAATCGGCTGAGCTGAGTTCTAATCTAACCGGATCTATTATATGCACTTGTCTTGTAACACCCCCACACCCCCTATCTAAACACACACACACACGTTCAAGCTACGGATAAATAGCAACCTGTGTGCCATGAATAGTGTCCATAGATATTGTGTTTCGGCATTAAATCACTCCAAAAGGTTTTATATGGCATAACAAACAAAAGTAATCTACATTTAAAAAACCATCATGTATATCTATACCAATAATAATAAATTTGACTTCATAAAATTATTGTTCGAAATCTCGATCTGAAAAGATTCTACAAAGTTTGATATCTTAATTTAGTTCACTTTCGGAATTCTGAACGACGACCTATTTTGAAAAGATGGTTTCCACGATATTTGACAATATGTCTGTGCCAATATGGCTGCAAACTCGGGTTCAAGGGATTGCCATTGCTTGATTATTTGCCACTATATCATGAAAAATCTTGAAGTTTACAAGCAATGTCTGTGCGTGAAGCTTTTTGTAAGTGAGGAAAGGCTTTGCACAATCACATTAAGAGAGTGCCACTCTGATCTAAAAAAAAAATAAAGAGAGAGTCTGTATAATTGGAAGCAACGGTCGCCACAGGTGTTGTATCAGAGTTTTCCTGCTCATAGATGCTTGCCTTGACTAAGATTCAAGAGGATGCCTCTTCCGGTGGTTTAACCGCATCACCAAACACAAACCTGAGCATTAAATTATGTCCTGGCAAACATTGTGTGTGTGTGCATATATATATATATATTAATTCAATTTCAAAGTCCATGTAAAAAGTAATCCAAATACATAATTTACATCAGTTCCTTCAATTCTTTATTTCCGCACTTCAATGGAGAATTATATGTGTATATATATATATATACATATATATACCAACACACACACATAGTTCACACGCGTTAGATATAGACACCAATTCTATAATAATAATCATCGATTACAATGTCAATTTTCGATAACATTTCGTTGAAATAAAATGTAAAACTATTTATTAAAAGACAATTTAAAGTTAAATAACAAAATCCAATAATAAGAAATAGAATTGGACGAATAAAGAAAACCCTGTGTGGGTTGTGAATTTATTTACTTGGTAATAGTTGAGTAAGGGCAAAAAAAAAAAAAAAATGAAGACAGAAAGAAAAATGTTTTTTCGAAGCAATCCCGATTTTGTTATTTTGTTTTTTTGTCTTCACCCCCACCCCCTCCCGTCTCTGCGATTGTCTTTTAAAAAGTTTTTAAAACTCCAAGACTGGTTGTTTTTTGCTAGCACATCCACTACTTACTTAAGTAACAGTGGGCTCAACACTAGTATTTCTCTGTTATTATTATTATTATTATTATTATGATTAATTGGACTTGTACTGATATAACCAGCTTGGAATGTATGTATGTATGTATATTTCACCAGTTCTATTTATTTGTTTTTTGGGGGGAAGGGGGCATTATTTTTTTACTTTGCTTTTTGTAAAGAAAAAAAAAATGAAATCCAATGTATAAAATAAACAGTTTTGCTCTCCTGATTTTTCAATTTCAAATTGTTGCTCTGTATAACATGAAAAAAAAACAAAACAATATCTACCAATATTTATTGAATTTCTTCTACACCAATTAACCAACATGTTTTTTTTTTGTTTGTTTTTTATTATTTATACTACTATGACTAATATGGTGGTTTGTACAAAAAGTGTCCATGGGGTCCATTTATATACACTATGCTAATCCATACTGGAAAGTACTAAAATATACTGTACATACATTTTGAAAGAAAAAAAAAAAAAAAAAAAAAAAAAAAAAACATGCTATGTGTATTACTTGCATTTAAGCTATATTAAACAAAAAGCTATTTTTTTTAACACTGTCTTGACGACTTCAAATTTGTACAAAGTCAGTCACTCTCTCACGTACATAAATACACACACACACATACATACATACATACATACATAATGTCCATACTTAGAATATAGGTACTTCTATTTGCACTTATTATTTTGTACTTATGTACAGGCTATTGTTCATAGATCCGTATATGCACATGGATGCCTAACATTGGCGTAATGGTCAACCTTTGACCATTGTTTGATCCTTATGGGTATTATGGTAGACACTAAGCAGAGAAGCTTAGTATGCATATATATATATATATATATAGATATAAATATGTATATATACACACATTTACATCCATGAACTATCCATCTTACTCATCCATATTCGCAATATTTGCATAGAATTGCTAAATTACACACACATGTATGTGTGTGTTCTGACATATGTATACGCATATAAAAAAAACGTGTCTTTAGTTGCTGATAGGGACAATATTAAAATTACTGTAAACTAAATCACTTAAAACTCACCCCTCATCCCTCTGCCTCGTGTTTATTTATCCCCCCTCCCCACCCCTCAAAATTTCAACGAATTCATCTCATTTACCTGTGTGAGAGTTGTCTTTTCTTCACTTTGCATTTGCTTTCAGGGAGAACAATGTTCATATTTCTATTCTCTCCTACCCCAACTCGCCTAGTCATTACACACAAACATATATATATATATATATATATATAAAGCAGGTAAAATCTGCTGTTGAGAAAATCAAAACAATAGAATACATAAATTTGTGTCTCACTGTTTTGTTGATTAGTCCTGACTTCATTTTGGTTGGACATCCATCAGCAAATATAAGTATATTCTATTTCATTGACGACTGAATATACTTATATTTGCTTTTGAGTGTTCAACCAAGGGCAGAAGCATGACTAATTAACAACACCCAGTTATGGATTTCTGCATTCCATTTCATTGTTTGGATTGACTCTACATGGTTATATATACAAAAAGCACACACTAATATATATATATATATATATATAATGTATCTCAGTGGTTGAAGGAAGTTTTATTTATTCTCTATTTATTACGACTATTTATTTATCATCTTAATTTATATTTCACGAATTGAAATTGTCTGAACGTCGATTAATTTATTTACTTTGAAAATATTTGACAAGAAAAAAGAACAATAATTCATCCTTGGATTTTTGGGGGGTTTTTTCGTTTTTTTTTTAAATTCTGCAGCAACTTTTTTTGGTATATATATTCTTTATTTATTTATTTTTTTAATTTTAAAAAAGATCTGATTTTCACCATGTCTGTTTCATAATGGTCAAGCCTTTTTTAATTGGAAGCGGTGATCCATATCCAACCATTGACCAGTGGTCATCCGTATCCAACCACTGACCAGTGGTAAATGACTGTTAGTAAATTAAAGGCTTTTTTTCTCCCAAAACAACAAAAAAAGCATTATGGTTTGAATATAAACATGAGTGCCTGCGTGTGGTTATGCTTATGCATGTATGTGTTTGAGTGTGTGTGCTTATGTTTATATATATATGTATGTGTGTGCAGGTGGTTAATCAATTTCTAAACATAAAAAGTAAAAGGATTTTTTTTTAATCACTGCTAAGTTCACAAATTGGCATTGCACTTAGATCTGCATTTCAGATTAGATTGGAAAAAAACCGATCGTCTAGTCTTTAAAAGACGGTGGATGGGACATTTTCATTAGTGAGGGCCACTGCAGACATTCTTTTTAGGGTTGAGAGAGAGAGAGAGAGAGAGAGAGAGAGTGGATGTTCTGTATATTGAAGAAAAACGAAAGACTCCTCTCCCACCAGTTTTATTCTAGTCATATGATGTCCTTTCTGTATTGTAGCAATATGTTATACACCCAACTTACGATGGTCAATTAGAGGCCCTTGTAATTCATGGCTTGGACCCTTTAAAAAAAAAAAAAATTAAAATTCCACTTTAGGGTCCTTTTGAAACTAAAGTGGGAAGGTAATATCCAATTGATGAAGCCTAACAGAGCAAAAGGGTCGAGGGAGCTTTTTGTACCTACTCTAAGTCCCTTATGTTATTATACTGGGTTACTTGTGCCACAGATTTTACCCTTGTGGGGGAGATGAGTAAATGAGTCCTTCGATTAAACAAAAACAAAAGGAACTAAATAAGTAACACACACATTTTTAACGTCTATCCGTATAATTTGTGAAGCTTGTTATCTTTATAAACTCAAATTCACAAGGGGTAGAAAAAAAAGAAGGCTATTGTCTAATCTCTTTTCATAATTTTCATTTCCTCAGGGAGAATATTCTTAGATTCAACACTTTTACTCTAGAATGGTTCAGTAATTGGTAATAAAAAAAATGGAAGATTCGTTACCATTTACACCTGTCATTTGTTTTTTATTTTCATTTTTTTTCTTTGTAATTTTAATCCAACATAAAATGGAAGACCTGTCTTAGCCGTTCACTAAGTCAAAATAATAAAACTTCCCATCTTATGTCATTAATTAAACAAAACAAAAAAGTATGTAACAAATCGCTTACGGCTTGTAATGGTTCAGTATATTTTGTCAAACCAGCCAGATTTCGGCTTTGTGTGTTCGTTGACATTTTTCTTTCGATTTTAAAATTGACTTTATATGGATATATATCGTTTGACTATTATGCTGTACATAATAGTCAAACGAAACTGTTTCTGAATTAAAATAAAAAATAAAAAAGTATAGCTATTTTTAGCTGACAATTTTCAAGCCTTTCTACAGAAATATGTCAGAATAATTTGAAGAGAAAAAATATTTGAAGAAAAAGAACCCCCAAAAAACAAGTGATAGTAAACCAGTAAGCTAGTTGAATAAGTTCAACCTGAACACAAATTCCATTTGTTTTGTTATTTTTTACACAAGGCTGGCTTAAAACATCAAGGTGACAAAAAGATTATCCAATCTTAATTTAAAAGCATTTCTCTTTAACTCTTACGATCTATCCATATAGAAAAGAAACATTTTTAACCATATTGTATCATATCTATCCTTTCAATTTATTAGTTGATATGAAATATCATCTGGGAAAGAGAATGGAATATTAAGAATAACTACAAAAAAAATGTCCAAACACATAAAGCAGATATCAATGGCCAATTTGACAAAAATCAAATGTCGACAGATTCAAATATGAAAAATTTGATATTCCTCCCCATTTAGAAAGGGAGGAAGTGGGGGATGGAGGAGGGAAAAATGAATGAAAACCCGATTGAGAAAATTTTTTTACAAATTTTTTTTTACTGTTTAAAAAGTGTAAATAAGAAACTCATTGCACTTACTTGCAAACACAGAGATGTACATGTGTATTGGGGTGGGAGAAGGTTATTAATACTTAGCGGTATCTATCGAGAATCCATGGTTCGCAATTTTTTTAAACAAAAATAAAATATTAAGTCCATGATTGTTCATGGTTTTAAATATTGTCTTATCTGTTGTGTGATGGGGGAGGGGACTTAGATAACACCGTCTGCTAGTGTGTCCTCATCACTTGTTATATGTATATATGTAAGAGATAGAATATAAAATCAAAATCCGACAGAATTTATAAACAAAATAAAATGGAAAAACGACAAACCACAAAATAGAACAAACAAAACTTGAAATAGATTAATACTTTGTTTCTCTATTTGATTATTTTTTTGAAGATTCTAATCAAATAAAAAAGCAAAATACTAGTCTGCGGAATGGATTTTTGATGCACTTCTGTCTTTTACCTTTTGAGGTTTGTCCATGTTTCCGTTTTGTAATATATATATATATATATATATATATATAATAATTTTTGTTATACTTTGAAATTTATTTTGATATAGGGTTACAAAAATATCTATTACGTTTTAAATTCTTTTTATTTACCTAACACAAGGCTTGGAGTAAAGTATGCTTCTGTCCGGTCCTAGGAGGCCAGTCTCCCAGGCATTACCTTCTCTTTTTAAATGGGGTAGATATGTTTGTTGCCAGTCACATGTGGGGAATGTCGATGCATCTGATTGCTGCAAATTTAGCACCAGTCAGAGATTGCCGCTATTAGGGGCACTAGATTTCTAACTATAAACTGATGGCATATCTAAGTTTGTCGCAGTGGGAGACGGAAGATAAATATACACATTCATTTCTACCCAAATCGTAGGCATTTATCTAAAAAATGCTAGATAAAAATTCTGAAAGTAACTTAATATTAATTAAGATAATCAGTATTATTGTGGGCATCACAAAACGACTAGTATTAATAAACCAGTATTCCTTTTTACTTTATCACTTAGGGACCAACCATTTTCAGGGGCAAATCTGTTTGTTTTTGTAATTTTTTTTTTCTGAGAACACAAACTTTCACTTTCATGTATGCAAGCATGTACAAATGTATGGAAGACAGTCATATTGGTTCTGTACGATCGATTAAGTTTTATTGTTTCAAACATTTACAAATATATAACCTCATCATATTTCATTCCATACTCAAACTGGCCCATCTCTCGGGTTTCCCGCGCCCCCAATTCATTATTTTTTTCATTTGATAGGATCTCACATTTAAAATGTGTGTTTGTGATTATATATATATATATATACATACACATATATATATATGCTTTTGTTTTATGTTTTTTTATTTTTTAGAAGCTACTTATTCCATGTATTTTATTATCATTATTATTATTTATTATGATGATAATAATAATTATTATCATTATTATTATTATTATTATTATTATTATCGAAAACAAATTAATTTCGATATTGTGTATGGTATGAAAACTTTTTTTCAGGAAATAAAAAAAAAAAAACTTTCAAAAATAAAACTATTGCTAATGTTAATAACAAAAAAAAAACAAAAACAACCTTTTTACAAAAAAAAAAACAACATAACAAAACAAAACCATGAAACAAACACAAAGAAAACAATATGTTAACGAACAGCAGCAAGCAGATCCATTAAGCAGTGATGGCTTATTACACAGACTCTGTTGTAAAACTTATCGACTATTGAACTCTTTCCGACATAAAAATCGAAGGCAGATGGTTTGAAATCTCTCACACCGATTAACCACAGCTTTTCTTAATTTCTTCTTTATTGTGATTCTTGTTTCAAGCAACCAAATGTTGTTTAATAAACTGGTAATAAACTTCAAACTTTCTTCCTTTTTTTTTTTTTTTTTTTTTTTGCATGCAATCATTTTTTTTTTTTTTTTTTTGCATGCAATCATTTTTTTTTTTTTTTTTTTGCATGCAATCATTTTTTTTTTTTTTTTGCATGCAATCATTTTTTTTTTTTTTTTTGCATGCAATCATTTTTTTTTTTTTTTTGCATGCAATCATTTACATTTTTGGTACAATTCTGTTAACAGGTAATGAGTTTCTAGAAATGTTCAAAACAAAAATGTTCAAAAAATGTGGACATTATTTTTTTTAAAGCAGTTTCATTGTAAATTTGTCTTAGAAAATATTCTTTGAACTAACTTTAATTCTATAAGAAAATATTTGATTAGAGGAGTGTCTAGGTATGTTTATATTTGTATGTACAGGATTCATTTCTAAACTAATTAAGGAATCTTATGAATTTTGGAACACAGCTGCTAGGCATAAGGGGTCATGATATAGGTTATATTTAGTGTTGTGTGTGGGGGTAGAAACCCTTCAGAAAAATTCAGATACCTTCGATTTTTGTGAAATTTTAACAATAAGTATAAGACACCAATTGATAAATATTCCCTAAACTTCAGTTTCTTTGGAGTATTTAAAAAAAGTTTTTTGGTGTTATAATATGCACACGCTCTCCTATTTGAAAATTAATATATTTCAGCTTTGCATTGAATTTGATCCATAGTCATTAGACATCAAATAAGCTTAAGCCATAAATTGTAGACATTTTCTAGAATACAAAATCATGTACTGGATTTTGATCAAAATTGTAATAAGGATTCTAGACATAAAGTTTAGCATCATTATATCTTTATTTTAATCTTAATAAAGAGACATAGGTGGTGAAAAACTGTTCTGTTCAGGGAATTAATTTTACCCATCCTGGGATGAGTATTCTTCTAGTATATATATAAGATAGATGAAAGAAGAGGGATAAACATGTATGAATGGCAAATTTATTTCAACTTCGATTGTTACATGCAAGGTGTACTTGGTAAAAACATGTTTATTATTCTTTCCTTAAGCCAAAGCTTTTCAAAGATTAAAATCTTATCAGAGGAATTACATAGATAAGTTGGCAGTGGAAAAGCCAAAATTCAAAATTTGAAAAAAAATATTAAGTAATGGAGAGTGAGAATGTGTGTGTAAAAAGATATGGGGTCTGTCCAGTTGGTAAATGTCCGTTGATAAGGTGTCCAGTGAAAGGAGATTTAAAGATGGAAAAGAAGGGTTTTCGTGAAGGCAGCATTGAAAAAATTCAAGAATGAAATAAATCCAATAGAAAGATGTTTAGTTCAATCGTAGGTGGAACGCACTTATTCGGAAGTAATTTTGAGAATTCGGGCCATTTTAAAATGCTTTTGTGGACTGAGAATGAGAGTAATTTTTCAGAAGTTGAAGTTAAACTGTGTATATTCGTACATGTTTATCCCTCTTCTCTCATCTATCTTTATAATTGCTCTATCTCGTATATTGAGCTTAAACCATTTCGCTATAGGTTCTATTTACTAAAAGTATACTTTTAGTTTCATATTATATATATATATATATATATATATATATATATATATGGATGACTATAAAATTATAATTTCAGAAAAAAATGTATCAATAAAATAAATAATTATAAAAGTTTTAGCTACAATATTTTGCAATAGAATTAAAATTTGTTGGGAAGAAGATAAATTGCATATTTTCATTTTTATAAAGAATTTGTTAGTTTTCCTTATTTTAACTTTAACACAATCTTCGATTATAATTAACTATAAAATAGATTAGACATTCAGAAAAATGTACTACTTATGGCATTGTCTATGATGGGATCTCTGGTGGTGATAGTTTGGAAATTTATTATCGAAACAGAATTGTACTACAGTTTGATTATTGTCTTGTTTTCATTTTTATTTTTCAACTTAAAAATAAATAAAATCCTCAGAAATTTGCTTTTTCGGTTTAGTTTGGTTTGGGCTGTTTTACAACATATCAACTAGTTAAGTTCATTTTGATCTGCATACATGTAAAAGGAAGAGACAGATGCAAGATGAGAAAGAGAGAGAAAGAGAAAATAAAAGTCACTAGAGGAGAAAGAAGTAAATAGATGAATAAAGAAGAAAAATAACAGTTTCTGACAAAACCGGTAATGATAATATACATAAGGTTTCTCGATCAGTCACAGAGAAGTGATGGGCGATCACATTGCAAAGGAAAATCGGACCAGTCATGTGTGAAGGTAACAAGGGCTGTAAAATCCAGACATGATGTGTTCGAAAACTAAATCAGTTAAGAAGATGCTATCAAGGACTGAACAAATCAGTATGAGAGTGACGATAATACAACCGCAGATCAAGCTTGAGCGAGAAAGAAAACAGAAAGAGAAAGAAAATAACTCAATCAAAAGAAAAAGTCTAAAGAGAGGCATTAAAGAAAAAAAAAAGGAGAAAGACAGAAAATATGACCTTGTTAAAAGTTAAGTAATTTGGAAATGTCTCATCCCTTCTGAACTCACAATACACATCTGTTCAAAAGCACAGAAACAAACAGATGCCATTTCTTTGTGGGTATCAGAAATAGGTTGGAAGTTCCACCTGAAAGTTTTGGGGGCCTCTTTACGTTGCTCATGAAAACCACATTGCACGATATAAACTTGAGTGGCATAAATATATCATTCAGAGCGTAGGTGTAAAATAGGTGTTATTGATAAAACCGTCTATCAAGAACCGGACTTTTGCTGCAATTTCAATATATTAAACAAGTGAATTCAGAAAAAAAATGTTTACTATTAACAAATACATAATAAAATCAGTTTCTTTTAATCCGATGACAAGTAAATTGAAAATATCCCATCCTTTCTGAACTTACAGTTCATATTTATTGAAAAAGGCAAAAGTATATATTTCTTGGCGGGTCTCAGAAATAGGTGGAGAGCCCCACCTTTACATGCAGCTCTCCATGGCGCAGGGTCAATGGACTGACATTCCCTACAGTGTTTAACTACATCCTGAACATCCGAGCGTATCCAGCACAATTACTCGGAGTCGTAGCAGTATTTCTGTGATGGTACCCCGAGATGAACTACATCTCCAGGACACTAAAATTTACTTTCTTTTAAAAAGAGTGAAGAAGGCTTGGCTACGAGAGAGGAAAGATGTGGCTCCGGTGTGCTTTATAGTAGATGAAATACTGGCTGTGGTTTGCTTTTATCACTGAAACTTTTCCTATTCTTCTTGACAACTGATGTTCATCTAATGACTTTCCTTCTCGGGAATGATCATCATGGTCGCAATTTCTGGCTTTCGTGGTCGCACCATATCTTTTTCCTTCTTTCTCTTTTATGTCGACCAACAATTGACATGCCTGCTACATGAGACACAGTAGACATGCACATAGCCTGATAGAGTCAACAAAGGGCATCCTGCATACAGCCCACCAGAAGTTGGCATGTACACAAGATGCTGGAGACAATAAAAGTCCACATACATGAAGACTGCCAGAGGCAAAAAAATCTGACATGCATGCAAGCCGCTTGACAAAATACGGTGGTGCGTTAAATTTAGCAAGAAATGTTAATTCACAAAAGGTGAGAGAAGATGTTAACTTGCGTCACATAATTTAGTTGATATTCATTTTATGTGTTTAGAGAAAGGAAAAAAGATTTGCTGACAAAAATTTGGATGAATATTTAATAAATGGTTTTAGAAATCAGAGAAGATATAAGTATCTTCTCTGATTCCTAAAAAAAAAATGAATTACATTATCTGAAACAAAACTGCTGAAGAAAATAATGTCATTTTATTTTTCACCGTTGCCCTCAGTGAATCATTTAACGCCTTAAAAAGAAGGTTAGCACAAAGAAGGGTGAGGATTGAATTAAAACCTTTTCGAAAATAATTCAGGAGTAAGAAAACTAATAACAATTGTATTTTGGGAG
The DNA here is from genome assembly GCA_963556195.1 of Sepiola atlantica. Classification (NCBI taxonomy): domain Eukaryota; kingdom Metazoa; phylum Mollusca; class Cephalopoda; order Sepiida; family Sepiolidae; genus Sepiola; species Sepiola atlantica. The sequence goes on from OY744527.1 coordinate 128,627,293, forward strand.
GTTTTCACTAAGTGTTGATCGTTTCTGAGCATAATTTACATCATGTCAACCATTCAGATTATATTCAGTACTAAAACATTGAATTTTGGATTGTACTATGATGAATATTTGATGATCGTCTGTAACCAAAACTATGTCACATTTTTCAACATTTGTTTTTAATTTTTGACATGATATTAAAAGGTAGATTTTATTAAATAAGTGTAGAGTATTATTAATTTATGATTGTAATGTTTTGTCTTTGTACATGTATAAGTACCTGTATAAGAGTCAGATTCAGCTTAAGATGGAGTAATGCTGCCACATCTGGGGAGGTGACGCTCGGGGCAGTCTTTCTTGCCTCAAGAGAGTACGAAGTAGACTTTGCAATCTAGTGGAGGATGATCCCTTCTCTTCCCTGCAGCATGTTGTTAGTTTTTCCATACTCTATTGGTATTTCCATGGTAGGTGCTCGACTGAGCTTCCATCTCTGGTCCACCCCACCTCGTAAGACCTTCTCAGCAAGCACTCGTCTTTGCAAGCACCTCCCACCTGTGGAACATGTTATTGTTAGAATGTTTCCCTTCAGACTACAACATGGTCGTTTTCAAGTCCAATGTCAACAAATATCTGTCGGGTCATCCTGTTAATTAATTGTAGTTTTCATAGTATTGTTCCATTATTCAACAGAAAGTCTCACTAATCATTATACACGAGTGGCTTTTGGCCTTTGTAAGTTGTAAATTTAATAAATAAAAAATTTAATATTTTTTTGAAACTAATGTAATCGATTATCTGAAAGCTGACAGAGATCAAAGGTCGACCTTTTTATTAATGTTGTAAGCATCCCTTTTTTAACTGGTGAATGTCAAAAAATTATATAGAAATTATATATAAAAACTAAAAACATTATATATAAAAATACAATCCTTTTGTATGTATGTACTATTTTTTTTATTTAAACACTAGTTTTCATATAAGTCTTCTAACAAGATTAAAGACACCTTGAGTCATTTCAAAGTGCATACACAATTGAAATATACTTTTTTCAGTTGACTCCAAATGTTTGGTTTTGGCCTCGACGTGAACTTTCTAATTAGAATGGCACATCTTTGACATTATATACCGATGACGTCATCAGTCACGTGAATATTTTCTCATGTCAGAACGTCTGTTCTCAATTTGATAAAAACTTTATTTTTATTTAATCACTGGCCTTATCAAGACAACTTATAATATGTTAATAAATCTCACTATTTATTGCTAGGCAAAGCCCCAATCTACGCCGAGAATTAGAATCATCTCATCTATGGATGTATTTGCTGTGCAGGTTTCTCACATTTGAGAATAGATGGACATTGCATAGAGGGTAACCTCCATTTTGTGATTGTTAGCCAACAATCCGATTTTCATAACGTTAGTTTTTGCAGGGAGGTGTCACCGTCCTCGCACATACAGCATCTGGTATTCCCAAATGGTCACCCATCTGGTACTGACTAGGCTCAACGTTGCTTTACTTCGGTGATCTAACGAGAACCAGTGTTAGAACGTGAGTATAACTAATACAGGGTGGGCAAAAATAAGGGTCCTATTTTTAAAAATTCATAACTTTTTTATTTATTGATTTTTTTTTTTTTTTTTTTAGAATAAGTAAAGGACCCCTTCCGAAGCAAGCATGAGCCGTATTAGCCCTAAGGAACGTACCCTCATTTAGAAAACATTATTTTTGCTTAAAAAACTCAAAACAGTGTAAAAAACAATACTTTAGTTTTTGTAAGTTTTAAGAAGTGTTTTTCGGCTAAAATTTGTTTTGTTTATTTCAAAAAATCTCGGAAGGGTCAGTCTACACACACATAAAGTTTGGTGAGTTTAACTTTTATTTTGTGGAAGTTATTCAAATTCAAGTTATTCAAATTTAAAGATAGGACCCTTCTTTTGGCCCACCCTGATCTCGTACATCTCTTTTTTATAGAGTTTTACTAAGAATATTAACCTTTATTATTAACTAGCAGAATTACCCGGCATTGCTTGGGTTGTGAATAACATCACATAACATAGTACAGTAAGGAGCAAAGAGAATAGTTGTTACTATTCGTCATCAAGATTAATTAATAGATGTATCTATTTTATTTATTGGTTTATGAAATGCAGTTCGGTTTTTTGCCTGAGCGAAGTACCACTGATGCTATATTTATCCTGAGACAAATGCAAGTGGTGAAATATCTTGGTAAGAAGAAGAATCTATATTTTGCTATAGTGGATTTAGAGAAAGCTTTTGACATTGTTCCAAGGGAGGTTGTCTGGTGGGCTTTGTGTAAATTATGGTCAAGTGAGTGGTTTTTGAAGGTTGTTCAAACAATGAACAGAAATGTTCAAAGTGCATACTTTTTTTTGCATACAGAATTGGAATATACTTTTTTCGTGTTAGAATTAAGAGTACATTTATTGACACGGTTAATATTAAAGTGGGAGTACATCAGGATCCTGTACTAAGTCCGTTGCTTTTCATTTGTATTTTAGAAGTGTTGTCATGGGAGTTTCGTATGGGTTGTTCTGAAGAGATGGTGTATACTAATGATTTAGTGCTTGCCTGTGAAACAATGGATGACTTACTTGTTAAGTTAAAGACTTGGAGGAATGCTATGGAAAGTAAAGGTCTGAGAGTGAAGGTTACCAAGACCAAAGTGATGATCCGTAGTAGTAGTGAAAGAGGAAAGTTCCTCTGCTCAGTTTGTGGAAAGGGTGCAACTCATTTTTTGTGGTATTTGTAAGCATTTGGGTACACAAGAGGTGCAGTGGAATTACTGGTAGGTTGATGGATAACCATTTTATATGCAAGAAGTGCAAGACAATGGAGATGGATAAAACTCAAATGTGGAGAAAGTATACTTGAACGATGAGACTACTGAGTTTGTTCAGTAGTTTTTTTTGTTTTTTGTAACATAGTTCACCCCAAACAAGGCAGGCTGCCACTGTAGACATAAGGGGCTACTGAGAAAAAGGGTGAAAGTTTGGGGGGTTCAACCTAAATTAAGAGCTGTGTAGCGAGGTGTCTGTTTATATTAGTTTTACATTTCTGCATGTAAGTATGATCAAGAAAACAGGGAGCAGGGAGGGAGTTCCAGAGTCCAGCAGCACGAGGAAAGAAGCTTTTAGAGTAGAAAGCTCTTCGGCATCTGGAGACCTCCACAGTGAATGGATGGGACCTAGCTGATTGTCGGGTTGGTCTAGTGAATTTACGTTGTGGGGGTACTAGAGCAGCAAGCTCATCAGAGCACAATGCATTGAAGTACTTGTAAAACAGGCACAAGGAAGCAACATTGCAGCGATGCGACAGGGACTGGAGCTTGGTTGACAGTGAGGGACCTATCAAGTTGGCGACTCTTTTTTGGACCTTGTTTAAGAGGGAGAGACTAGTGGATGATGCCCCAGCCCAGATGTGGCAACAATACTCCATGCATGGGCGGATAGTGGCTTTGTAGAGATACAGGATAATGTCAGGTGTGAGGAGTTTACTGGCACAGTAGAGGGAGCCCACCTTCTTTGCAGCAGCCCTGGCAATGTCTTCAATGTATGTATTCCAATTCATGTTATCTGTGAAAGTTAGGCCGAGGAGTTTGAATGATGAACTCTCAGGTAGGGTGTTATTTGCCATGACAATCGATGGTTGAAGAGGTTTCTTTTAGTTATTGAAGGAAAGTAGCTTTGTCTTTGCGGCATTAAAAGTTACCATCCATTTTTGATCCCATTCCACTACAGACTGGAGGTCATTTTCTAAGAATTCAGCCATTGCCTCGGATATGTTTGTGTCCGTTTGGCCTACATGACGAGAGTAAAGCGTGATGACGTCAGCAAATATTCCTATCTCAGACTCGATGACATCAGGGAGGTCATTTATGAAAATCAGGAACAGTAGAGGTCCAAGGATGGATCCCTGGGGTACATCGGCATTTATGTCATGTTGCTTAGATAAATGGTCATCGAGGACAACCTGGATCTTTCTTTTTGTTAGGAAGGATTTAATTATATTAAATATTTGTCCAGTAATACCATATGAGTGCAGTTTTAGGAGAAGCCCTTTATGCCAGACCTTGTCAAAGGCCTTGTCGAGTGTATAGTATATGCGTTCAGAGATGACCGTTAGGATATCTGCAGTAGATCGTTCTTGTCTAAATCCGTATTGATGATCAGAAAGAAGTTTAGAATCAACTATCGCTAGATTGATTAATGATTCAAAGATTTTAGCAAAGATTGGGAGTAGACTGATTGGGTGGTAGTTTAGAGAATCAGTTCCATCTCCAGAATTCTTAAAGACTGGTACCACAGGCAATTTCTCAACTATCAGGGAAACAAGATTCAGCAAGGCATTTGTTGTATGGTTTGGAGAGGACAGGGGCCAGCCCAGCAGAGCATTTCTTTATTATTATTACTGGTATAAAATCAGGCCCACAAGCTTTGAAGGTGTCATGGTTTTTTATGATGTCTCTGACTTGAGATAGGGTGATGACCAGGTTCTCAAGTGTGGCTTCAGTTCACAATGGAAATTTAGGGAAGAGGCAAGTAGTTCAACCTTATCAGTTGCCGTGCAAACAACATCGTTGCGATTTGATAGTAGGAGAATTTTCGATTGTTCATCGTTCATCACACTATTGTAGATTTCCCAGAAATCACGAGTACCTAGTTTCTGTGACTGAATGCGTTTTTTTGGTTATCTCTGTATACGTTCTTTTTGCTTTATCTATCACTACTTTGCAATCATTTCCTGCCTCTAGAAATTTTTATCTATTCGCAGTTGACTCATGGCGGCCGAATTTTCGGAATGCCTTCTGCCTCTCAGCAATAGCAGCTGCACATTCTGATGTGAACCATTGAAGAGAGTGGGGTTTGCTGAAGAATTTTCGCGTGGGAACATAAGCATCAATGCCTGCTTTGACCCATTCAGTTAGCTCATTTGCACACTGATCAGCAGGGAGTGGGGCATCGCTGATGTGATCCCTTATCATTACCACAATGTGATCAGAGCCTCAGATAATGAGGTCAATAACAGATCGAGAAGTGAGGCTTGCTGGTCCGCACGATCAGGAAAGCGGGTCGGAAAAGTGACAGTCTGTGAAGGGTCGTGAGCTGAGGAGAAATTAAAAGTAGAGTTCCCAGCTGCATCAGTAACGCTGGAGGATCCCAACCAGTCACGGTGGTGTGCATTAAAATCCTCAAATACATGTATTTGGACATTCGAGTTGAGTGAGAGTGATCTAAATATGCTTTCAGAGACATAGTCAAGCAGGGTACAGTCCTGGGTCGAAGGAGAACGGTATAAGAAATATACGTAACTAACTGTGATGTAAGTTCAATCTAAAGCACATGTAGGCTTGGTCATCTGATTCTAACCTATGTTCTCTAGTCAAGGGGAGAGTGTTTCGAACATAAACTCCTAGACCATGCATATGTTTGTCAGAGTCCTTACGATAGAATGGAAGGTAATCAGTCATGTCAAAGTGGTGAGAGGATATCCGGGGAGTTTGTCAGGAGAAAAGTTTCTACGTCGTTGATGTTGCTTCTAAGTCACCAGATATTTGTGAATACGAGCCTCAAGGCGAAGATGTTTTTTGTTCGCTGTCTGGTTTAGGTTTGTTTTTTTTTATTTTGTAAATTCATGTTTGTTTTGAGATAGAGTGGGGAAGGCAAAGTGGGTGCTTGTTTGGCGCCAATAAGCTCACACAACTAGTCCATTAGTCGTGACTTGATCCATGGGGATTGTGGCCTCGGGAAAGCCCACCGGGGATAACTGTAGGGTCCCTTTCCATGTGCGACATGACACATACAGTTACCGACGATATTATGCAACTGTTGATGGAACAGCCCTTCTTAGCGCTACCTAAGAGTTAGGGCTCCTAATTACCAGTCGGAAACAGCAGCCAGACAAGCTGTCTAACCTGTACCCTCAACCTGTCGGAACAAAAGCGACCCAGACTATTCGTGTAGGACTTAGTAACGAAAAACTTTCCCCAAGTTGCACAGATAGAGAGAAAGAAAGACGGCATTCATTGCCCTAGTCAGGAAACAAGACCAAGCAGTAGGTGTCTTTAGAGGCGTCCCAGTGCTTGTACCTCTACGCCTGGCTAATAGACAAAGAAGGAGTGCGAAGGCCGGGCAATAAGCAGATCCCATCTACTCCTTAAGCAATTATAGGTTTGCAAAACGGATTCCAGTTGTCAATCAAGACTAAGGAGGCCTCCCTCCCCAACGGTTTGCTGCCAAGACGTAAGAGGTTAGTAGCAAGTTTTGTAACCATTGAAGCACAGAGAGAAGCAAGTATGATTGCAAGAGTAAGGAGTGGATGGAGTTAGTTCAGGGAACTTCTGCCATTACTAACCAGCAGAGCGTTACCATTGTCGACCAAGGCATATGTGTGCAGTATGATGATGGAGATGAAACCTGTTCCGTGAGGGTTTAGGACATGCGTTGCATTCAGAGAAATGATCTGAGAATGATACAATAGATGTGTACTATGAGCCTTAAAGACAGGCTTAGATTTGATGAGCTCAAAAGATTATATCTGGACAGTATAGGGAGTTCGTTTGTATTGTCACTGTAACAATCAGGAGAAACCCCTATCGCATTATTATTTCCCTTGTCATGACTACTAAGAGAAGAGGAAGGCGTATGCGGATGAACAGAGGCTTTTTTCTTCCTCTACCCTTAAGACAGGAAGCAAAAAATTATGAATATAGATTTCCTTTCTTTTCCCACTTAAATCAAATGTTGCGGGGGGGGGGGGGCGAAAATGGATATTCTAAAACAATAAGTGGAAAATACAAGTGGCTATCTGATAGATTATCCTAATTTCTAGGCCAAACTACATGCGGTACTTTAAAGGAATTTAATAAGTTAGTGTTAGAAAAGACTTGATGCGTTTTCCCCAAGAGAGAAAGAGACCGCTCTCTTATGAAAAGTTTGAATCTACTTGTCAGTTGGAATTGAAGAGTAATTCATCTTATTTCGTCTACTACCACGGACACCAATACTAAATATATATTATATAGCGGTTTATCTACATTGATATCAATTATCTCCTAAATAAGTAACGGCTTCTCTCTCTATCATTACATATAAATAAATATATATATATATAAATATATAAATATATATATATATATATATATATATATATTATATATATAAACTTTGAAAATTGAGAAACCAAACAACTTGACGCAAGATTTTGTCAAATAAATGAAATATTTATTAAATCATTAAAAAAAAATCTTTTTAAATGCCTTTGCTAAACATGTTCAGTCCTCTTGATAGAATCGTTAATCCAACGAACACGTTGTGTAGTACCTCACTCAGCGACCGACTGGCAGCGACTAACGCACATGAAGGTGGCGATAAAATTCACACATGTGCATGAAGGCGTCTTCCTTCACTGTGTGGCGCCGCCCTATGGTCTCTATTTCGCATGGATATATTTGCAACAGAAATGTTTCCCAATTACTGTTACATGAACACTGCATCATAGTTTAGAGAAAAACAAGTATATTGAAAAACGTATAACAGAGAACAAGACTGGTTGTACGTCAGTCTTGACTGCCAGTATAGACTGGTGTGGTGCTAGGTATTTAATTCCTTCCCACCACAAAAATATGTGGGGGGAGTCAAGCCAGTGCCCCTAAAGAAGGAGCATTCTGGCTTATAAAAAATTGCCTGGGCAGCCCCGTCGGCATTCCCCGACAGTAAGCAATAAACTCACTCCACTCCAAAGAGGGGAGGCAAGGCCTGGGATCATTGATCCTCTATGACTACCCAGGAACAATACCTCAGCCCAACAGATAAAAGGGCACCGAAATGGCCCAGTACCTACCGGACTGATTGTCGAGAACGAATCCACGACTGATATTGACCAGTCCGAAGTCTCTCAGCAACTGACGTTACAGAAAGACAGACGAGCTGGTGTGGACCCAAGCAGGTGATTCCAGTATTTATTGTGAGTGGAAGAGTTCAAATAGTCCGTATAAGTAAAAACCATAACACAAGGTTACAAAGAAGAAAAAAGATTTCGTTTTGTTTTGTTTACAACATCTATGTAACATGATTAGTTATTTTTCTGGTGTGATATTAATTGAAATTAATTATGGAATAATTAATTAAAAGCTATTGGGGGTCAACACCTTTGGGCGATAAGTATCTCCAAGGTTTTTTTTTTGCTCCAAAAGATTTTAAAGTTCATGTTCAAATCGTAATTTTGACAGGTTATATTTCTCGTGTCTGAATGACAGCTAAATAGAAAGGACTGTACTGAATTTTGTCATATTTCTCAGGTGAAATTTACAACTGGAGAAAAGCATTTGATTTGATCCAATCGAATTATCAAGAAATCAATTTTCGAGTCAGATTGATTCAATAAACAATTTGTTTATGACTAAAACTTAGACAAGTTTAAAAGTTTAAAAAGTCATGGGGGTGTACCTGTCACACTTGATTTGAAGGCTGAGAAAATTAACGATAATATCGGAAGCGATAGATTTCAGCCATGAATTGAAAAGGTCAAAAACTGTCCGGCCGACAAACAAATTGTGTTTATGATTTAAAAAGTCACGGAGGACAGCTGCAGCCATATCTGATAAATACACCTATCCGTCAACAAATAGTAAAGTGAGCTATTCTTGAAATAAGACCAAACTCCCCCATTGTGGCTTGGCTGGAGGACCTGCCTTTATGGGGGAAATAAATATTCTTATTGACTGACTAATCTTGGCCTTTTGGCTAAGATCAAAGTGTAGTATCTGTTCCGATGGATACTGCACGCCTGTCCTGTGCAGTTCTAGGAGGTCCACCCTCCCAGGCTTTGCCTCCCCTCTTTGGGGAGGAGTAAGTTTATTGCTTACTGTCCGAGGCGCCCCTACCGGGGAATGCCGACGGGGCTGCCCAGGCAATTTTTAAATGGCCAGAGTGCTCACCTCTCGAGCGCTGGCTTTTCAAACCCCACTTTCTCGACCCGATCTTGGGTCACATCTTACTCGTGGGAGTAAGATAAAACTGGCCTTGTGCCTAACTCCTGGGGAGGAGTAAATAAAACTGACTAATCGTAAGTTAGCAGACAATTCAACACGGCTTGTGGTTGAGTAGGCAATCAAAACTCGCCTCAATAAAAGAACTGATACATGGAAGGCTCAGTAAAAGACGGTCGGTCAGTCCGAGAGATGGACATGGAAACAGAAATGGGGGGGGGGAGGAAGAGAGTGAGAGAGCGATCAAAGTCGATTCTAATTCAACCTCCTTTAAGGGGCAAAAGCATGAAGTAAATTTCAAAGTTCAACAAACAAGATTTAACACCAGTCAAATTCCTCAACTTGTCTTTTCTCCCCAACAAGAGCAAGATAAGTATTCGTTATTTCTATTGTTGCACACCCGTGTTCAATAAATATTTGTTATTATTCACTACTAGCTTTTTAAAATTTTTATTTTGGAGTTACACTAAACACTAAAGTTCTGCCGACCTTTTAAACACATGTAGTGGACATAGAACGAGTGACAGAGAAACCAGTCGGAACACATGCGCTCCTCGTAACATCCGAACCACAAACTCTTTTTAAGTCATTTAATGTCGAATTCAGTCACTTTGCGAAATGTTTAAATGTTTCAAGTTCTTAATATTTTCAAATATCTATAAATCAATTCGTTTTATAGGCACATATCTTGTTAACATAAATGATAGATTATATTTAACTCATAGACGGGCTCGTGGTAGGTTTTATTTACTCCTCCCCAGGAGTTAGGCACAAGGCCAGTTTTATCTTACTCCCACAAGTAAGATGTGACCCAAGATCGGGTCGAGAAAGTGGGGTTTGAAAAGCCAGCGCTCGAGAGGTGACCACTCTGGCCATTTAAAAATTGCCTGGGCAGCCCCGTCGGCATTCCCCGGTAGGGGCGCCTCAGACAGTAAGCAATAAACTTACTCCTCCCCAAAGAGGGGAGGCAAAGCCTGGGAGGGTGGACCTCCTAGAACTGCACAGGACAGGCGTGCAGTATCCATCGGAACCGATACTACACTTTGATCTTAGCCAAAAGGCTCGTGGCAGGTACTACAATTCCGGATTACAATGGACCTGGGAATAATGGAAATTAAGGAGTGCCTCCACACTCCCCAGAGCTATCAAATTGGGGCCTACCCACCGGATGTAGATTATGGTCATATCATGGAGAGAAGAGTACCGAGAAAATAGTAAAAAGGGGGAGAATCTTATGTATTGGAATGAATGACACAGATGTCTGCAATGGAGCCGTGTATAAAGTTATGTATGTGCATATGTATATATTTGTATGTATAGAATTTATTCCTAAACTAATATAACCGATGATCATGAATTTTGGAACACAGCTGCTAGGCGTAAAAGTGGGTTAGGTGGGCTATATTTAGTTCAATTTAGTTTAATGCAAAGGGGACAAAGAGAGAGTTGAAGCCCATCGTGAAATTCAGATACCTCCAATTTTTGTGAAATTATAACAATAGGTATAATACATCAATTAATAAACATTCCCCAAATTTCAGTTCCTTTTGGATATTTTAAAGGGTTTTAGGGGGCATAATATAGGCACATCGTCCTATTTGAAATACATCAGACTTGCATTCAATTTGACCCATAGTCATTGCACATGAATTCAGCTAATTTATCTGAATTTTATTTTTTTCTTAACACCACTTAAAACTTAAATTTTATACATTTTCTAGAATCAAAATCATGTAATAGATTTTGATCAAAATTGGAATAAGGATTCCAGACATAAGGTTTAGTATTATTGTATCTTGATTTTAATCTTTGTAAGAAGGCATACCTGTGGTGCAGAACAGTTCTGTTCAGGTTATATACAAATAATTTTAAGAAATAGTTTGATATTTCTTTTAAACAAATATAATTGTTTATCTGAAATTTAACAGAGCAATGTAAAATTTGTTTTATTAATGTCGTAATGTCCTACTGCTATTTAGGTTACTATTCAAAATGTCTCCATATTAAAAATCTACCTAGCCGGAATCAAACTATTTTTTCTTAACAGCATAGTTCAACGATAACGAATTTGAATAGAATAAACTATTGATTTGTTAGATTTAAAACTATCGATTACAAACATGGCAGATGCCTTAACTTTATTGTATCGACGATGTTAACGTAATATTTTACATGAGGCATTGTTAAGAATCTTTCTATTCGTCAGTTTAAATGCTTCAAAATGCCTTTAAAATTTAGAAGGTCGCAAAGTAATTTATTATTTTTTTTTAACTAATAACAACTAATAAAGTCTTCTACTTTGTTTGAATCGGATTTTTAGACTTAATTTTAGTTTATACGATTCATTTTCATTTCAATAAGTATTTAATAGTAAATAATAAAAATAATCCAATGTGTAATTATCGAAGATAAACATTTTATATGAAAAAAAAAATGTAAAAAAATATTTAGTATCCCCCAACGGGGATTGAACTCGCATTCGCCGTCTCAGCAGGTTGCTGTGTTATCTACTGTTCCAACACTGCAATTGTAATAACAGAGATAACAAATAATTTAGATAGAAAAATATTCAACTTTTTGTCGATGAAAAAAAAAGGTTATTTCTCAGAATCCAAAAAAATGTTTATATATATATATAACATTTTTTTTAGAATTTTGACACAATCAAAAAATACTGCTGTTATTTGAATTATGGACACAGATGAACCTACCTTCGCCTAGAAACTGTAATTTTAGGAATTAGTAATTAATTGACAATTTAAAGACTTCAAAATCAATTTCGAACACAACGTTTTTTTATGAAATTATTAATTGAAACAAATAGTTTCATTTCACCCGATTAAACAATAATTCGATGTTTAATCAGATCAAATAACGTAAAATTCTGTCATTTTAAAGAAACACAGCATCTGAACAAATCTATACGTAATACAGAATCAAAATGCTTGAATCAAAAAGAAAAACCGGTACATACCAAAAATATGCGTCTTATTAAATAGAATCCGATTTTTAATGAGTGACAGAAAGAGTAGTTTCCATTGCGAGATTAACCCGATCCTCTATAATTATACAAATAAAAATTATCGATCGGATTAAATATTAAAATCGATCATGAAAATAATTTTGTTTAAAAACAAATTCGGCTGAAAAGTAAAAAGTATATGTTTATATTGAAGTATGAATCATGCATTAATGTTGGATAATGGCCCTGTGGGAACGGACGCATCTTGAGGTGGACGTATCTGTTGGAAATCGTTTGGTTTAGCTTGCGCGGTTTAGTGCGGGTGGACCCGTACAGTCGAGTGCAGAATAGGGCTGTTCTCACGGTTGGAGCTCTCAGGCATGACGGGCCACCATTTAGATGAGACCTTTTAGGTCAGGGGTTCAAAGGGGTCAGGCTGTGACGAATGCACCTGTGCATAGAGGCTCTGTGACGTCACGGGATTTTGCGTGGGAAGCAAAGTGTGTGCCAGTCTGGGTTTTGGAGGCGAGCCTATCAGACGTGATTTTTACCATGTAGTCTGCAACATAATTAGGGGAATTAATTCCCTAAGAAAATACAGGCGAAAGATCTCTTTTCCCCCCTCCACGAATGGTTAAGGACTTAATTGATAAGTAATTACGAAAGCAGTAATTTGCTTTTTCTCTCTCTCTCTCTCAACGTTAATGGATATCTCCAAACCGATGAATAACTAACGCCTGTAATAAAAAGAATTGAAAGTTTAAAAGATTGTTTGTCGATTTAGTCGGTCATGAAGCTTTTGTTGCAGCGGCGTGGTTCACGGCAGAAAGAAAGAATTACACCCCCTAGACGATGCACTCCTCCACGCGGCGAGGAAAGATATTTACGAGAAATTTAAAGGTATGCAAATTATATGATTTATGGTGTTAAAAATGACAAGTGATTAAACGAGAACTGCCACGACCCGTTCCGGGACGAGTATACAAAACGAGAACTGCCGCGGTCCATTCCCGGGACGGCTACTTAACATTAAAAAAAATGACGTAAAAGAAACGGTGGCTCGATTTTAAAGATAGTAAACATGGTAATTATGTACCACGCTGCCTTTTTTTTTGTCACTTCGTGTTTGCATGGGTAATACTCTTAAATGAACGTTTATTTTAACCCACTCGGATGAAATAAGCATAGAAAAATCACAAACAGAAAAATAAAACAGCGTCGTAGATTGTTGAAAATAAATTCCAATGTCTACTTTATAACAAATTCACCATCTTCCGCTGTTTGTAAACAAAAATACAAGAGATACCACTAACAATGAAACGTGAGAACAAATATATTACTCACAAAAAGGCAGAGATGAATTAGCTGTACATGTTCAGCCATCACTAACCATTGGGCTTGTTAACTAAGTGGTTAAAGTGATAGCTGCAATAGGTGGTCGTCGTTCTTCGGAGATACAGGTTCGAATCCTATACAAGTTCTTATTTTTCTTTTTATGATCTTTGCATGTTTATTCCAGCTCAGTAGGTTAAAATCATCGTTATTTAAGAGTATTACCCCGGCACAAGTGAATCTTCAAATGTGTATGTATTCATATATAAATAAATATATATATATTTCCATCAAGTCACGCAAAAGTTAGCGAGTAAAACACTTATCTTTTCTATCGCTCGGACAAAACCATTTCAAGTTGTGATGGGAAACGAGAAAGATAATAGAAAGTCAGACAACCACTCGAGACTTACCCCTGCGCCTGAAATGGATAAGGAAAGAAATCCTTCACTCTATAATATAAAGTGAACGGCGGACGTTTTTTCTTCATGTCATGAGAAATGGTAATTATTTATATATAGAAAATTGAATAACTGACGTAATTCTATGGTTGTATATAAATATTTTAGTAATATATCTAGATAAATAACGAAGCATATTTTCCGGAAGATGTACACACACACACACACACACACACACACACACACACACACACACATATACATATATCTACCTAAGATACATAAATCAAATGAGATAAGGAATGCCATCAACACACAGGCATCAGAATATATTAGTGTCCCGAGTCCCAGTGACCTTACATTTAGACCCATAGTAGCAGGACCATCATGCCCAACAAGCAGACTGAGTAACTTAATTGACATATTACTACAACCATTCACCGATCAAGTCAAGAGCTACATAAGAGACGACATACACTTCCTAGGCTCCTTACCACAAATAGTAAATCCCGGGACTAAATTAGTTACATTTGACGTCAGCAGCTTATATAGCAACATTCCCCATGACTTAGGTAAACACGCAATATCACACTGGATGGACAAACACCCACAAATACTACACCACAGATTCACCAAACAATTCATCCTCGACAGCATAGACATTATTCTCAACAACAACTCCTTTGAGTTTAATAACAAAAACTACATCCAGATTCTAGGTACAGCAATGGGAACCAAAATGGCACCAACATATGCCACCCTAACACTGGCCTACCTAGAGAAGATCTTATATGAAAAGATAGAAGAAATATATGGACAGAATATTCAAACTCTCTTCATAAAATCTTGGAAAAGATACCTGGATGATTGTTTTATCCTCTGGGAACCCACATGGGGGGACATCAATAAATTACACAGCATACTACAGAACCTACACCCCAAGATTAAATTCACCATTGAACACAGTCAAACAGAACTACCCTTCTTAGATGTATTGATTAAAATTAAAAACACTCACATAATAACAGACATCTACCACAAACCCACAGATACCCAACAATATCTCCATTTTAGAAGCCATCACACCAAAAGCTGCCTAAATCTATACCCTACTCCCTAGCACGCAGGATCTGTACTATAGTCAGTGACAAAGACCTCCGGATTGTCCGACTGGACGAACTACGGAAAACTTTAAAAAGAAGAGGATACCCGCTACAAATAATAAATAAAGGTATAGAACTAGCAGAAAACATCCCATTAGAACAATTACGAATCCCCAAAAAACGAAACAAAGAACAAATATTAGCATACATCTCTACACACAACAAAAACAATCCAGAATTATTCACAGAAATAACAAGAAACCTAACCCTACTCAACCATAACAACAAACTAAACGACATATTAAAAACAACGAAAATAATAAAAAGCAAACGCCAACCGAAAAACCTCAAACAAATTTTAACCTCATCTAAACTCAACCAACACACAATACAAGGGGTCACAAAATGCAACAAGGAAAGATGTGGGGTCTGTGACATCATAATGGAGGGGAACTCATACACATTTAAAAACCCAACACAAACATTCACAATAAAAAAAGACCTAAACTGCACCTCCAAGAACGTTGTCTATGTGCTAGAATGTACATGTAATGAGGCTTATATAGGTGCGACGAAAACATTTAATAATAGAGTATCTTTACATAAAAGCAACATTAAAATCAAAGAAAACCGTAAATTATTCGTGTCCCAACATGTGCACTCATGCAGCGGAGGAAAATTCAAAATAATGCCAATTTTCCAAAGCCAAGACTACACTTACTTACTAACACAAGAAAAAAACTTCATACTTAAATTTAATCAAACATTAAACAGATCATAACTCTAACAACACACACTTTGATCACACTTTATCCACCTCTAGTTAAGTACACACATAAATAACTATTTATAGTTATCTATAGACTGGAAAATTCTTATTCAAGGAAAATAATCTTAATACATAACTTCTTATTGCGCACTTCTACACAGCTATGAGTCAAATAGCAACTTGTGTTAAATGAATCATTTACAATAGACATTAAATTTGCACATTAAATACCGGACTATGAAATCGGCCAAATCTATTTGGACCGTTTGCATTAACTTATCTTTTGCAAATATGTGTATATATGTGTGTATGTATGTGTGTGTATATATATATATATATATAGTAACATAGAAGTAGGAGCTCCTTCGTACGAAATGGCAAATGGGACTTGTCCGGCCGAAATAAGTTTTAAGGTTGCTCCTTGCGGAGCTTCATTATGTAAAACCTGTAATATTCTAATAACATCTAAAGAATATAAATCAAATGTTACAGACAGAATGTATAAAATAGTAAATCATTCGGGGGAAGATTTGTCATGTAAGTCTCAAAATCTAATTTATTTGTTATCATGTAAAAATTGTAATTTACAATACGTAGGCGAAACCGTACTTCCTTTAAATAAACGCATGAATATACATAGAACTAGCACTAAAGGATGTCTCCATGTTATTAAACATTTTAAAGAAACCTGTAGTGAATCGTCCTTTTCAATACAAATCATTGAAAAATTTAAAAATAACGGATATAATAGTTTTGGAGAAGTAGATAACAATATATTAAAAATACGTCAAAATAAAGAAGATGAAACAATTAAGAAATTACGAGTAATTTATCCTTATGGTCTAAATAGTAAAGTAAAGAAAAATAACTTACACGATGAATTAGAAAATGTAGGGCGATTATATCCAGCTTTACCTCGCTACGGTACTAGAGATAGGTCATATGTAAATAGAAACAGCAAAGAATCTGCCATTTCATGCGAGGAATTCTTTGAAAAAACTAAAGATAGTATTATTAATAATATTTCCGGTTCTTTCAATTACATTAGAAAACTTCTAAATCAAACAAAAAAGAAGGTACAGAAGAATATTGCATCTAAAATATTACTACAACCGGATATGATGTACAAAAAAGAAAAACTAACTCAATGGTATGAATATATAATGGATATAATCGATACTAAACTATATAAACCACCTGTTGTATATAAAAAACATAAACCTAGAAATGTTTGTGTAGTTCTGTATGAAAATAAAGGATTAGATGATATAAATCTGCCAAAAATACTAAATAATCCAGAAATCTTACAATTACTACCCACTGAACTAAAAATGGAGGGACAAAATCCAATAGTAACATATAAACTTGGGCAAACCATACGAAATAAAATTTTCAATTATAAAAAAACAGTAGAAAATATAAATACTAATGATTATAAGGATGAAAATATTCCAGAATGCGAATGTAAGTCCTCCCCTTTATGTAATAATGACATAGGGCATGTAATTACCGGTAATTTAGCGATAGTAAAAAATCCTAAGTTGAGAAAGCTCCTTACAAAAGGTCCAAACTACAGAGAACCTAAATGTTTAAATTATACAAAATGTATAAAAGAAATAAATAAAGCATTAGAAACCTTTAGTATATCCATGGCAAAAAAACACAAAATATTAGATTCCACATTTGACGCATGGAAAAATAATATACTCAGATTCGTAAATAAAAAGGTCGAACGTTTAAAAATGTTTAAACATCCTAAAAAGACGAATCCTCTCCTTAGAAATTCACAAATAATTATGGACCTTCAAATACTTCAAAATAAATTTGTAATAGTTCCTATTGATAAGGCAGCAAATAATATAGCTTTTATATGTAAAAAATATTACATACAACGATTATTGTCAGAAGTAGGAATTATAGGTATAGAATCAGATACTTATAAAGTAAGTAATTGTGAAAAAGAAAGTATTATTCTAAATAACACCATTATTTGTGAAAAATTAGGACTAAAATTAGATGAGAAAAATAATAAACTTCCATGTATGTATTGGATACCGAAAATGCATAAAAAACCAGTTGGGGCCCGTTTTATTGTTGCCTCCAAAATGTGTATTACTAAACCCTTGAGTAAGGCTATATCAAATGTGTTTAAATTAATAATTAATCAGATAAATAATTTTCATAATAAAAGAAAGTTCTATAGTAATATAAACCTATTTTGGGTAGTAAATAATTCATATCCAATAAAAGAAAAACTAGATCATATAAATTCCCGTAAAAAGGCTAAGTCAATTTCTACATATGATTTTAGTACCTTATATACTAAAATACCACATAATGAACTAATTAAAGAATTAGGTAACATTATAGATTTAGCTTTTGCCGGAGGTAAAGGTAAATACATAGAATTTTCAAAATCTAAAGCCTTTTGGTGTAAGACTAAAAACAGTAAAACTAGTACTTCAAAAAATGGCCTTAAAATACTTATAAGTCACCTGATTAAAGAAAGTTATTTTAAAATAGGAAATAATACACTAATACAAACAATAGGTATTCCTATGGGTTTGGACCCTGCCCCCTTTTGGGCAAATCTCTATTTACATAGATATGAATACATATATATGTCAGCATTAATAAAAAATGATATATCTAGAACGTATAGTTACCACGGCTGCAGGAGGTTTATTGATGACCTGGTTTGTATAAATGATAGAGAGGAGTTTGAAAATACTAAACATTTAATATATCCTAGGGAATTAAAATTAAATTGTGAACATACAGGAATACATGCTACCTTTCTAGATTTAGATATAAAAATTGAGGATGGTAGATTTATTTATAAAATGTTTGATAAAAGAAATTCTTTTCCCTTTCATATCGTTCGTATGCCGCATAAAAGTAGTACCTGTCCTATGTATATATTTTATGGGAGTATAATGTCCGAATTTCTAAGAATAGCCCGCGTTACTTTAAGGTTAATAGATTTTATACCTCCAGTCACTTCATTAGTAATAAGAATGCTTAAACAAGGTGGAGATAAAAATAAAATATTTAGACAGTTAAATAAGGCAATAACACGCTATCCTGACGCTTTTAAATTATATGAAATAAATCAAAAGAAATTGATAAAAGAAATCCAAAACTCTACTATAAAAATGTATAACATATGTAAATAGTCCGTGATAAAATAAATAAATAAATGTATATATATATGTATATATGAAATATTTTTATAAATATATATTTTTAATTTTAAAACATTTGTAGACAAAGAAAATAACCAATGGGAAAAAGGGGGGTTATTATAATGGAATCATCTAACTCTATAAAATAGATGTTTTGTAAAATAGAAAGTACCCACTTTGAAAGGAACAACACAGGTAAGGAAACTATATTTTAATACTTTAGAAAAACAAATCTGGAGGCAAAACTAAATTAAATATTTGTAAACTTTTTAAATTAAAAAATAATTATTAAATAGGGAGGTGGTGTCTGATCAACACTGCTGGGATGCCATGATAAAGAAATACTGTTTTGTTTTTAAAATCCCGAAACAGTTTTCATGGTAAACAACTGACGATCCCTTATATATAAAAACATATATAAAAATATATTTATATTAGAGTATATTCTTGGAAGTAAACTAAAATAGTGATTGCAGTAGATGGATTGACTTACTAGACTAAAATCTTTCAACAAAATTTTTTTTTTTTTTTTTTTTTTTTTTTTTTTTCTCAGTTTTGAAGGTTAAAAGAACTTCCGAGACTATATATATATATATATATATATGTATATATATATGTGTATGTGTATGTATGTATGTATGTGTATATAATTCAACCTTTATCCCCCTCTCTGTCACTATAACCACACGCCTGTGTGTGTGCGCGCGTGTGTGTATGTATCGCTCACCTATTCACAAGACTCAAGATTAGACCACACACATACGGGCGCGCACACACGCAGGCGCGACTTCGTTCTTGGAGACGACAAAAAGCAATAAAAAGTATTAAATTTCAAAAGAAATCCGGCGTACCCTAGGAGGCTGGGATGACCGATGGGTAACACGCACTTGACCAAGAGAAGCAGGAAAAATAGCAAATAAAAAATAAATAAAAAATAAAAGATACCCACACACCCGCAAACCCACGCATGCGCAAAAACAATAACAAATTCCTCAAATGAAACATTTGCTCAAATCGAAAGACATTTCTTCAAATGGATTTTCATATCTGATGAAAGCGGAACACCGCTTGAAACGCGTTATATAACATTATAAAATGGTAAAACAACAAAATAATAAATAAATGTTGAAAAAAAGATTCTACAAATGTTGGTAGCCTTACTCCTTTACATATATACTTTTCTCTCGTTGGAACTGCACTAATACTGCACTACCCTCTTTTATATATATATATATATATATATATATATATATATAGTGTTACAAAATGTAGGGAGAGCTATCGGGATTCGAACTCACGACTCCGGTTTACGGAGAGAGATAGGATTCATTTTTGCATATTTATACACGACCGAGAAATTATCATAATGCGACTCGAATGACGTCAGAAAAAGAGAGATAAAAAGAGAGAGTGAAGACAAAAAACTTCAGCCGCACGCGAATGAGAAAAGAGACAGGAAGTTATCGCGAGACAGAGGACGAAGGATGCCGGCAAGGAAGTACGTTAGCTGCCGGGTTAAGACGGACATATTTTGAGGACAACTATAGTCAGTCTTCCCGAGTACCTCTGCGCTGAACGGGGAAGAAATGAACAACCGTCGACAAGAAAGTCGCGAGGAAAGGCAGGGGCCTTTTGTAAATAGAGTTTGAAGATGGAATTATATCCGCCCTTGGCTTGGGCGAGACGACCGATGTGCGACTACAGTATCGCAGTGGAGCCTTTTGAAAATGGAATTATAGCCGCCCTCGGCTCGGGCGAGACGAGCCTGTTGAAAATGGAATTATAGCCGCCCTCGGCTCGGGCGAGACGAGCCTGTTAAAAATGGAATTATAGCCGCCCTCGGCTCGGGCGAGACGAGCCTATTGAAAATGGAATTATAGCCGCCCTCGGCTCGGGCGAGACGACCCGCTGAACTAAGCGGAGAAATGAAAATGGAATTATAGCCGCCCTCGGCTCGGGCGAGACGACCCGCTGAACTAAGCGGAGAAAAAGTAACCAGCTAGAAATTGTTTTTTTCTGAGAAAAAAATGTATTTCAAAACTACATGTGCAAGGAGGTACGGCTACGACGACATGCCGGAAATATCTACTCTAAATCGAACAATGCATCCAGTTGTAAGTAACAACCTGAATATCTCTTCACGGACATTCGCCCTCTAGGGCTGTTATATGTATGTATATTTTTGTGTAGAAATGAATCCTGCTACTATAGGGATATGATAGACAATCCCCCCTTCTTAAGACTATACTTTTGTTTTGACGTTTTATTTCGTTTTGTTTTATAGATACACTCCCCTTTTTTCTAGTGTATAGTTTTATTAAATAAATGAATTAGAAATTTAAATCCTAAAGTCTTTTGTCGTTTCTTCGCATCTTTTTGTTGTGTTTCCTGACGGTGTCTTATATTGGAGAAATCCCCATCCCATATCATTTGACATGCTTTATTTTGAACCTGGGATAATACGAGCCACTCCGGACTTTTTTTTTAACTTTTTTTTTTATCATTGTCACGTATTGTCTTTCGGTGGTCCCGACCGGCGGCATTCGTGACAATAGGCATCAAATCTTTATCAATGTAAGTCTGATTAAAGACGAGGAAACTTTCTCTTTTGTTTTTCTTAATTATTTTCTAGACTCTGCGAGCTACTTTTCGTGTCCCTGGTTTCAATTGGTGAAGTATGAATCCGACAGTTGTTTTGTCGTCCATTTCAAGAAACTAAACAAAAGAAAACTCCGTCGTCTTTAATCAGACCGGTATTGATTATATATATATATATATATATATATATATATATATATATACATATATACATACTAGCAGGACCCGTGTCCCGGTGTTGACCGAGGGGAATATAAAATAATGATTTAACTATCAAGTTCCGATGCTTCTACACAATACGAACCGAACTAAACCTATTTTGCAAACTAAAACTTAATTTAGGGTTGGGTTAGTTTAGGGTTTATTTAGGGTAAAAATAAAACAGTTCGGTTCGTATTGTGTACATTGTTCGGTGAAGTTCGGTAACGTTCGTTATCGTCACTTTTACTTAGCCAAACACGGGTATTTTCCATCATGGTCAAATATTTTTTGTCAGGTGGTAGCTAATTTCAAAATTTACCCCCCCCCCCAAAAAAAAATCTAAAAAACTGAAAATTTCTAAAAAGTAAAATCCTTCATACATTCATATTGAAAAAAAAACAACTAATTTGGATAAATAAAAAAGAAAATGCCACCATTCCAATTTTCATCCTAAAATTGAGAAACCATTCAGTTATACGTTTCGATTTACCGCTAACTGGGCAGAAAGTGGGTGCTAATTTTACGTTAAATTTATATAGGAAAGTGATCCCCCACCTTGCTCGTATTTAATCTCAAACAACTTCTGTCTATTCAAACCATGTTTTAGTAAGTAAAAACAAACACATTAAAAACAGTAGTCATAGCAAGTTTAATCGTACACATGAAACGCCGAAATGAAAACGTTTATGGTATAATTTTTAGCATTTCTATCCCTACCCCCAAAGACTAAAAAGTTAAATTTGACGACCAAAAAGAGATCAAAAGGAAAGAAGAGATACAAATGATATATGATTGAAAGAGAGAGAGCAAGATAGGAGGGGGTGGTATAAAGTGTCGTTCAGTTTTGCATAGAGACTATTGGAATATATCGTATTTCATTCTTTTGTTGTTATTTTTAGATAATTTTCGAATAATATTTCGATAAACAAACGATCAATGGTACCAAAAATAAAATCAACAACAACTAAAAATATGTACGTTAGACGTTGTGGGATACAAACATTCAATGTTTTAATCGTTGGCGAACATTTGTATTTTTATCTATGAGTAGGTGATTATTTTACGGTACATATATATGTGAAAATGATCCCTCCACTTTT
>OY744527.1:128654930-128684930 GCA_963556195.1 Sepiola atlantica
TTTTTCGTGAAACCGAATGCATCGATAGAAGATCAAAATAATGTATAGTATCAATTGAAATGAAAAACTATGTCTGCCCGTTCACAAGGAATTGAGCTTTCTGGTTATTTATTCTATAGCACTAAATTACACACACACACACACACACACACACACAAACACACACACACACACACACACATAACCTTGTAAAGTAGAGCCATCTAAATTGGTAATATGTAAGCGCTTAATAGTTTTTGTCATAGTAAGTAAATATTTAATTCTTTTTTGTTATAAATAACTGTGCTTAAAAGTATTTAGATTTAATTTCCTCAAACAGACAATTATTAATCCGCTTCGACATTCTTAGTGATATTCATAAAAAGGAGAAGGAGCTATTACCCCTCCTCCAGAAAAAGGACTCCACCCACCACTCATTGACAACCGGACGATTTTTTTTAAGAACGTTCATTTTTCTAGATGCACTGCACCTCTTTATAAAAATACATGTTGTAATTTACAGCGGTAGGGTCAATGTGTTGCGACTGTAAAAAAAAAAAAACGAACTTTGTTTCTGTTGAGAAAGTATTGTAAGTAATTGCCTAATCATATTTTATTATTTTTTTGTAGAAACATTTGGCAGTACTTACATTATATGCTATTGTTCGTTTAAACAATATGTTTTAAATAGGAAACTGTTTGTATGCTTATGGGATTTATAAAATCGGGGGACTTATGTTTTGAGGCATGTCTGTCCGTCCGTCCGGATTTTTCTCCGCAACGATCCATTGAATTTCTCTGAAATTTTGCATGAAGTTGTAACTTTTGTCAGGTTAGAAAGTGACATTCTCCGATTTTTGAAAAAAATTTGGTTAGGCCCCCAGGGGGTCAAAAGGCCCCGAAATGGCAAATCCATTCAATTTCTCTGAAACTTGGCCAAAATGTGGAGGCAATTGTTCCTAATAGAAAATAAGTATCGCTGACCTTGGTAAAAATCTGATTCGCACCCCCAGGGTGTCAAAAGCCCCCTAAAATTGCAAAAAATGCCCCAAATTGCCCAAATTTATTGCATTTTACACTCGCCACATACAGAGGGGGACCACGCACGCGCGGCTTGTTGTAATCGTTAACTGGCGTATTTGTAATATTTGTTGCCCACATAGGGTTTTATATGCAAGCCTAAATGTGTTCCCCATTAGAGATTTTTATGTAAAATAACCTTTTTTTTGGGGAGGGGGGGGGGTTAAAATAATATTATTTTACTTTTTATTTTATCAATTTTTTTGCTAATCTTTATATTTTTGCGGGTTACAAGTGTATTCGTTTTACCTGAAAAAAAAAGTATACATTTCTTGCAATAGTACGTATTGGAAGTTATTTACATACAATAATTTTATAAATAAAGATGTATTTTCGTAACTTACAGACTTTTTAAACATTTATTATTAATAAAATATTTATGGAAATTAAAAATGCAATAACGTAAAATTAATTTTAGAAAATCATATTTAAAAATAATTTATTTGCAAAATTAAATCCACTATAATGTATTCGTAAATAAGTCAGCCATTTTAATTTTTTAATTAAAAATAAAATTTCGTGACCATTCGAAATTCGAAAAGAATTTTGAAGCATTTAAACTGTTGAATATGATGACAAATAAACACTCAACATTTTTTTGTCTCCATATTATTAGAAAATCTTTTATCGTTATTACGAGATGGCATTAACTATTTTCTCGATCACCTACGGGTTACCAATAAACACCTTCCAGATTGCCTTCAAATTAACCCTAACAGTTTAATCGTCACGTTTAGGTCTTAGTAAAAAGCATTTTAATTGCTTCCAGTTACCCGCCAGCATTTTCGTCACTGCAATTTCACTTTCCAGCCATGTCATCGTCATGCTTCAATATTTCGACCAACTCCTCGCCAATTTCGTCTGGAACGACGAAAGCTTAACGATATAATCGTATTATTTCTTTTTATTATCGGCTTTCGTCGAACTTCGCCATTTTCATCATCGTCATTATCAAATCCACCACGACACCACCACCACCACCTCTTTTACAGCATGGCACACCAACGCCGCCCCTTGCCAATCGCCACCTTTTATTCCAAGACACCACTCTTTCTTTTCCTGCACCTCTCTCCTCAATGCCTCGACAACCTTCTCCGCTAGCTCACCTATACCTACTACCCCCCCCCCCCACATAGCTTCAACCAATCCCCGCACTACTCTTAACCCATCACCACCCCGGTTGCACTCGCCATTGTACTCGTTGTCTCATCACGGCAAGTCTTTATTTGCTCTCCCGTTCGGATTGACCATCAAATTGTCGTGGCGCGCCTTTGACAATCGGTCGCCATTGTCCCGCTTGGTCGGGCGAGGCTTTTTGGTGTGGGAAGCGGACAGGTGCGACCGACTCCATTTTCTCGGCAGTCTCACCGGCTTGACAATGGACCGCTTTAGTCAGGGGCGTGATGCTGAAATCCTAATGGACTACTTCTGCTCACCCTTCCTTCTACCGTCGCCCCCACCGACCCAGACCTCGCCACACCCAATTCTGCCTGGAATCAACTTCGCCTGCCAACTCGCACTATCAACAGAAGACAGAACATTTCCATTTTCATTAACAAGAACATCCCTGCCATCTTAGACACCAGCAGCAACGACGACATCATATTATAACTAGTTGAAATACTCGCCTGAAAGTTTCAGAAATTTTAAACTCGGCCATGAAAGTTCAATACTCATTAAGGGCAGAGTTTGAAAATCTCCAAAATGAGTAATTTTTGTGAATCGACAGTAGATGTGATGTGTAATATTATTAGTTGCTTTTTTAAAGATTTTTTTCACTACCAAATTGAACCATAAAATATATTTACAAATAAGTATATAACTATTTACTAAGGCTGTAAGCAAAGCTGAAAAACCGGAATGGCGAAAGATAAGATGAACAAAAACAAATAATTCCAGTCAATTTTGTGATATTTTTTCTCTAAAAACTGATCTATTTATTTTTCAATTAATCTTAAACTTAATTAAATCCGGGATGGTAGATAATATTTTTTATATTTCAGAAAATTTTTTTCCACTACTAAAAAAAAGAAAAGCAACCGTTCTTTCCGTCTGAAGGAAAAACAGTTAAAAGATGGCTGCTCCTTGAAAGATACCAGATTCGCAGAAAAATGTATTCAGCATAATATATAAAACTATTTAATTTTTTATTAATTATTATTTATGCTAGCATGATTATACTTTTTAAAATAATATACTATTTTATATTTAAATTTGAAATCATTAACGGGGGAAATTTAAAGGCAATTTAAAATGGTTTCCATATGGGATATTACTATAAGCGTTGGAAACCGTAGGTCCTTTCCCCTTAACGACTAGATATGTAACGTTTCCCACGAAGAGAAAATTAATATTGAATGTTTCATATTTAATAAATCATGCTTTTAATTTTATATATAAATATATTTTATACAGATTAATGTATTAATGTTAGTGTTAATTCTTATAATTCATATATTTTAGTATGTTTATTAATATTAATATATCTATCTTATAATAATCTCTATATTTTTACATTAATTAAGCTATTTATATTATACTTATCTTACTAAATAGTTTGACATTAGTAATAGGGGAATGTTTCTTTCTTTCTAATTTTTAAGTAGGTAATAAAAGTATGTAACTAGGCATTGTAAACATAAGAACTCTACTCTTAATTATGAAAGTGTAACTCAAAATAATGATAACTTATGATGGGGTTAGGGTTATGGTTAGGGTTAAGAATAAGAGCCAGTATAAATGGTGTGGTTTATGGGTTATATGATTAAGGCGGAATCCAGTTCCAATCGGTTATTTATCCTAGGTTTATGTCTCGAAATGAGGATAGCTTCGAAAATTCTCAAGTTACTTACATTCCTGACAGTGGCAAGAATATTAACTCGGATATTCTGTTGCGTGTTACTACATGAGGTTATATGTTTATGAACTGAGGATATGTTATTATTCACATGGTATTTAATGCGCTGATGCAATGATCTTACAGTCCTTCCTATATAGAAGTTATTTCAGTTAACAAATTGCAGAACATATAGATTTGATAGCACATATCTATGTTGGAAATTGAGCAATTAGTCAGAATGCAGGGTTCTAAAGTGTGGTTATAGTTTGTGTGTCTTTTAGATAGATGTTGTCTCAGTGTGGGGGTCAGTGTGGGTAAGTTGAATATCTAACTTTTTTTGTATATTGCTTTACAAATGGCAGATCTAATATTATTAATAAGGAAAGTCAGTTTCAGAAAGCAGGTGTTGGAAAAGATGCATTGTCTCCATCTTTTTGGTGTTATAGGTGGTCTATGGTGAAAGCGGGGCAACCATTTGTTAATAGGGTCTGGTGGAAATCACAAACTACAACCACACCTTAGAACCCTGAACCTTGACTAATTGACCAATTTCCAACACAGATCTGTGCTATGACACCTATATACCTCATGTCATAAACACATAACATCATATGGTAACACACAACAGAATATCTGAGTCAATATCCTTGCCACTGTCAGGAATATAGGCAACTTCCGAAGCTATCCGTATTTAGAGACATAAACCTACGATTAATAACCGACTAGAACTGGATTCCACCTACATCATATAACCCATAACCCACACTCTATATAGAGGCTCTCATTCCATATCCCATAATAACTCGTTATTTTGCGTTACACTTTCATCATTAAGAGTAGAGTTACACACTTTTATTGCAATGCTTAATAAACATTCACCTATTACTAATGTCAAACTATTTAGTAAGACAAGTATAATATAAATAGCTTAAGTATTAAGTTCCACTATATAGAATGCATATAAAGTGTGTAATTGAAACGGTTTTTTAAACAGTAAAATGCAGAGGTTTTTTTAAATAAATATATTTATTTAAATTCAAATTTTCGATTCACACAGGAATCTTCATCAGGATAATAGACAATATTTTTTCTTCCTTTTTCTTTTTAAACAAAATGATGTCGTTTGATCTTGTGCTTTAGATGTTAACGAAAATTATCCTGATGAAGATTTCTGTGTTAATCGACAATTTGAATTTAAATAAATAATATGTTTATTTTTAAAAAACCCTCTGCATTTTAATGCTTTTTTTTAAAAACAAAAACACGTTTCAATTACAAAACACAAAAAAAATACAAAACTTGAATGCATTCTATACAGTGACGCTCTTTACCTTTTACCTGCTATACTTTGAACGTGCGACCAGAGCACACACCATTTGTGGACATTATTACACAACAAGCTTCGTTAACATCTGAAGCACAAGATCAAGCGACACCATGTCGTTTAAAAAAAAACGAAGAAAAAATATTGCCTATTATCCTGATGAAGATTCCTGTGTGAATCGAAAATTTGAATTTAAATAAATAATGTTTATTTTAAAAAAGACCTCTGCATTTTACTGGTTTTAAAAAACCCCGTTTCAATTACAAAATTTAAATGAATTCTTTACAGTGGAACTCTTTACTAATACTTATAACGTGCGACCAGAGCACACACCACTTATGGACATTATTACACAACGAGCTTAGTACAAATCTGAAGCACAAGATCAAGCGACACCATGTCGTTTTAAAGAAAAAGGAAGAAGAAAATATTGTCTATTATCCTGATGAAGATTCCTGTGTGAATCGAAAATTTTCATTTTAATAAATAATATGTCTATTTAAAAAAAAAGCTTCTGCATTTTACTGGTTTAAAAAAAAACGTTTCAATTATGAATAGCTGTAAAAATATAAATATTATTACAAGATAGATATATTAATATGAACAAATATACTAAAATATATGAATGATAATAGTAAAATTATAAGAACACTGGGCTTTCATAGCGTGCATTTTAATTAATTAATCTTATTAATCTGTATAAAAAATAAATTAAAAGCATAGGTTATTAAATATCAAAAACACTTATGCATTCCAAAATTAATAGTTATCTCCCTTTTTAAATCTTATATATATAATAACTAAAATTAAATAAAAATAAAAATATGAATACAAATAAATATATTATTAATATTATTATTATAAGAATACTTAACCTTTATTTACTAATTTAAAATAAAAGAAATTAAAAAAAATATTCCACTCACTTTGAACAATAAAAATAAAAATAATAACACTTATTTATATAAAACAATATATTAATTTAAAAAGTATAATCGTACAGGACATTAATAAATAGCATAAATAATAAGAAATAAAATATTTTTATATATTATGCGGAATCTATATTTTTATGTGAATCTGGTATCTTTAAAAGAGCAGCATTCTATTCAGAAAGAACGTTTGTTTTTCGTTTTTGAGAAGGGGAGATTTTCTCCAGAAATATCAAAATATTTTCCACCATCCCGAATTTTATTAACAGTAAGTTTTAAATTAACTGAAGCTGTACATGAAAGATTTATTGAAAAATAAATAGATTTTTAAGAAAAAATGTCAAATATTGTCTTCAACTATTTGTTTTTGTTCATCTTCGCTTTCACCATCCCGTTTTTCAGCATTGCTTACGGCCTTATTAAATACGTATATACTTATTTACCAGCAATGCTTCAAGCAAACTATTATACCCTTTTAAATTTGCAAATTATAACACGAAAAATCAAGTATTTGTTTAAAAAATTTAAAAACTATTTTTCAGAATTTAAAAGATAATTATATTTTATATAATATAAATAATATTACTCTTTTACCCCGGGTAGGTGTGGAGTATTTAGCGAGAGTGGGTGAAGGGATTGGTTGAAGTGGGTAGGAGCTATGTATGTGCTGTCGGACAAGGTTGATGCATTTAGATGCGAGGACTGTTCTTAAAGTCAGGATCCAGTATTTAAATTGGAAATCGATCAATTCGGATCATGTTAGTCCCACTCATTTTGCTATAAATAATTCTCGGGGTTCGATGGTTTATAATTGGAATCGGCATTGGAGGTGGAAAACATAGCAAACAGATATACAAACAAATTTTGGGTTTTATATATAGATTTATGGCAATCTTTTCTATGATAATCATCATCATGTGAACTATTATGCTATGAGGGTACCAAACACAGAGTGACAGATACAAAAAAGATCAGTGTTTACTCCACATGTCTTATTTACATGAGTCATATCTTTCTCTTTTCAGTCTCAAGAGACAATGGATACCCCCTGTAAGGGTCCATGCTTAGGGAGTCTATAGCAACGCAATATAGTCACACAATACCCAGCCATAACTCTCCTAAACCGGCATTGCTTTTGTCCAGTGACAAGCTTCCAGTACGACAGTAAACAATGACGGGATAACCAGAGAAAGACTGGTGTTATTTCGGAGCTTTTCCTCCTAGATTAGTTGTATAACCAAGACGTCAGAGTCCAGTCTACCCTACTAGTTAATCCATAGCTGGAGGGAGGATATATGAATTCATACCTTTCTAATGCTATTAGTGAAAGTGATGTAGTAACTTTGACAGAACTCGAATTTGCTAAATCGAGCTCACATGAATTACAAATATGGAACTACGGTTAGGGTTAGATGAATTCGCTAAACGAATCAAAATTAATGGGTTGATTCAAACGAATTAATCTGACGATATGTGCTTACCAAAACTGTGCTCTAGGCCACAAGGCCAGAGCTAGTGTACACCAAAATAATTTAAATCCGTGTAACCCAAATGAAGTCACCAGAATGGATGAAATAGGTTACAAAGTTAGACTAACTTGATATATACACAAAAATATAAAAGAATGTTAATCCCATTGTCCAGATAAGCATCAACCCACTTCTAATGCAGCGACTCAAGGCAGAAATGGCAAAAGTGTTCAACCACCGATGACAATGGGAGCTAAATAGATGTAAATAGTTGAATGCCAGACAAATATAAGTGAAAATGGGTTCGCCCTGCAATGTTGTCGGGCTATTGTACCAGTTTTACTTTGGGAAATGTATGACTTCATCTCAACTCTATTTTCTCTCAGATATGAGCGAAATGGTGGGGTTTACTAAACTGTAAAGACTTAGTAGGGCAACTAGTCTAGGAGAAAGAAAACTCCTAAATAATACTTAAGACCATATAGATTAATGACACGTGGCACACCGTACATAGATATTAGTTGCCTTTGATCAATGTTTGATCTATTTTCGATGTTCGATTGTTGTGAATCTACACACACACATATCTATCAATAACTAGACGTAAACCCCGGCGTTTCCCGGGATTGAAAAATATGCGTTTTCGTGCCCGGCCAATAACATCAGATTATCTTTCCTGCTCTGAACTTATCATTTCTAATCTAATTTTTTTTTATTTTCCATATTTATCAAGTTATAAATGATATACGTCGTATATCGTTTTTATGGACGTCCGACGCGAATGTAAAAACCCCGTTATTATTGTAAACTGTTTAAACAAAATGGAATTATAGTCTAGTCAATCTAGCTGATTTTTTGGCTGAATCTCAAACAAATTTCTCACAAAGGTTTTTAACTTGGATATTGGGTATGAATCACCTCTCTTTCTAATAAAAAAAGTTTACCAAAATTAGCCTTGCGAAAAGGGGTTAACGGCCGCCATTTTTAAAGATTGCCGCTGATTCTCTCAACTCAACTTCTGTAAATTCATCTTCAAAAATACCAAATGTAGCAATGTGAAATTGGATAAAACCAAGTTTTCATAAAGTTAAATATAATTATAACTTATTATGTCTTATTTTTGTCTCTTGATGTATTACTGCAGGAGCTAAATATTCTGTCATATTCTAATTTCAGGTTGGCCAAAGTGAAGTATCCATAATTATGAATGCTGACAAGTGTGCTATTTGCAACAATGAACTGTCCAATAATGAAGAAACATTCATCGTCAGCCAGAAGGGCATCGATTCCATTAACAGAGCTTCTGAACAACGTGGAGAGACGATCATAATTCAGATTGGTCAACATCTTCACAAGAAATGCAGACAGCGTTGGATCAACCCCAAATACATAGAAATTGACCATAAAAACAGGTCCACCCATGATGAAATGCTATCCCGTGCAAGCGGCTCTTTGTGTGTGTTTAACTTTAAGGAACATTATCTTTTTTGTGGTTCTGGAGCAAAATCTGAGAAAGAAAAGGTGTTGATGTTTCCCATGTAGAAACTATTAACAAAGTGTTAAAAGTTTGTGAGAAAGTCCGAAAAAAGTGATGGCTTGGCATCCACTGTTAAAAGTAGAATAGGTTATGTAGCTAAATATTTGCAGCAAAATGACAAGGAGCAACTAACCATTGTCAATCTTGTTAAAATAAAATGGAGGAAATTCTCGAGGACACTGGCTTTGAACCATACAGTCTCTCATACATGAAATCTCGATTGTGAGAACATTTCAAAGACAAAATCATTGTGACTGAAATTAGTGGGGAACAATGTTGTTACATTCTTAAGTACAGCAAAATGTATTCTCCATTAATTCTATGCACAGAGCCGCTCAATAGACAATTCAGAATCAGAGGACATTAGAATCATAGAGACGGCAGCCAAGCTTATCAAGAATGACATTAAAAGTATTCAGACAAGTTCAGAATATTACCGGTCTAAGAATGATCTTGAACAGGATGCGATTCTTGAATATGTTCCTAAAACATTGTTGATCTCTCTCAGGAAGATATTTGCAGGCAAAGACAATGATTTGAAACTTGCATCAGTTGGTCAAGCGATAATGCAGGCTGGTAGACCCAGAGTTCTCCTTGCACCTTTGCAGTTTGGTTTAACAGTGGAAATGCATGACCAATTTGGATCGAGGTTCTTAATTGACTCTCTAAATAAGCATGGCTTCTCTTCATCTTACTCTGAAGTACAGAAATTCGAAAGAAGTTCTGCTCTTGTTCATGGCACTGAAACTCTCTTCCCTGTTGAAACTGAATTTGTGCAGTTCGTAGTTGATAATGTGGACCATAATGTAAGGAGTATTGATGGATTCAACACATTCCACGGTATGAGCATCATAGTATCTTTTACACCCGGGAAAGTTAAAGCAAAACCAGTTCCAAGGATTCAGGTCCTTTCAGAAGATATAATAAAGGTTGGAAGGATCAACATTAAGTACCTAGATTCACAGCACACTAACAAACCACCAGTGATATTTAAAGAGTCCCAGCCCCCAAAAGTTGTCGATTCCACTGCTAATGTTGACATCCTATGGGAGGTTTCACTAATTTCACATCCGTCTAGACCGGCATGGTCAGGCCTTATACAGTCAGTGCAGTGCACAAAGGAACATATCCTGGGAAATCAGCCACAGTTTTTTTGTCAACGTTACGTTACATTAGTGATTTAGCCAGGAAAAGCAACATTACACCAATTCTAACATTCGATCAACCACTTTGGAACAAAGCAATTATTATAGTCGAGTCACAGCCTACTTCTAGTCCCTTGAAATCATTTGTCTTGCGACTTGGTGGGCTCCATACACAGATGAGCCTTCTGGGGTCAATTTGTAATTTGATGACAGGTTCTGGATTGCAAGAACTTTTTGAACTTATGTATGCTGAAAAGACAGTCAAGCCCAGACTAAGTGGCAAAGCAATTGCAAGAGCTATTCGTGCTCAATTCTTAGTTGATGCTGTTGTGAATACTATTATGTTAGTGAAAGCCTATGATTTGCCAGTTTCACCCAACACTGATGCAGAAGAGTCATTTCCTCAAAATGAAAACCCAAAGGAAGCTCAGTGGCTATTGAAAGGTCTCCTTGATGGGACCGAGACATTGAATAATGTTCTGTCATCAGAGTCTACGACCAGGATTGCGCAGAGAATCAACCATGTAGAGGATGCGATGGTTGACCGGCGAACAGCAAAATTGTGGGTTCAATACCTTGATATGGTGAAGATCCTGCAATTGTTTATCAAGGCAGAGCGCACCGGGAACTGGAAATTGCACCTTGACGCTGTGAGGAAAATGCTGCCAATATTCGCTGCAGCAGGACACATCCTATATGCAAAGGCGGCCTACTTGCAGCACATGGAGGGGTTGCCGAAAAGCCATCCTGAAGTATACCAGAAATTTTCTGAAGGATTCCATGTGATTAGACGGAGTGATCGCTACTGGGCTGACTGACCAACAAGAGCAGCTACGAAATTCCACAGCCTTCGAGGTTACTTCCAAATTCAGGAATGGAAATGTAGAAACCAGCTAAAACCTGACGAGTGGGGATGGAAACTTTCAGATGGTAAATTACAACCAATCAAGACTGACTTGCCAGCTGGTCCTGTGAATTTATTGGCTATGATTAGGTGTAACTGTACTTCAGGGTGTATAACAGCAAGATGCAGTTGCAGGAAACATGCCATTGACTGTTCAAACTTGTGTGGTAATTGTAAAGGCCTCCACTGCAGCAACTCACCACAGCCAGATCTTGATGATGAAGTTACCTTTGACTAGTTCTTGACAAGAAATGTTCTTTGGTCCGTTCATGAACTTGTTCTGTGGTGGTTATGCAAGAGCCTTGCCCCAGCATTCAACCAACTGACCATTCCTTTATTGTAAATGTTATTTATTTTGTATCTATTTTTTATGAAATGTCAGGAATTAATGTGATAATTGTTGCCTTGGAAAAGGCTACTTAGTCTGTTTTTGTACCTTTGATATTCATATTTGTATAAGAAATAAATAAAAAACATGAAAACAATGACAGGGACTAGTCATTTTCTGGTGTTAGTTTATTATTAAGCATATATCTACCTATCATTACAATTTAAAACATCAAGAAAATGTCAAGCTGGTTTGGGGGTGGGCCCTGTGTGGGTTTTCATGCAAAATATATTTTTTTATTTCTAATTTAATAAAGGTTTTTCTTGTCAGGAAAAACGTTTATTTTTGTCAGTAATTGTCAGGAATAATGGACATACTTGTCAGGAAATGTCAGGAATTTTATGTCTCGAAATTTTAATATTGTTAAGTTGGATTTTAAAGATGGCGCCCGTTGACCCCTTTCCGCACGGCTAATTTTTGTAAACATTTTTTTATCTGAAAGAGGTTATTCATGCCCAATATCCAAGTTAAAAACATTTGTAAGCAATTTGTTTAAAGTTCAGCCACATTTTGACTGGACTATTAGACTGTGTGGTTAAATAGGTTTTTGTATTTAAAAAAAATCATAAACGTTCGTTTTTGTTGTTTAAGTAAATTAAAACTAAAGTCACCGAACAAATATGTACGAATGGGTGGCTGGAAAATTTTAATCAAAACCGACAACAATAACAGTAACAATTAACCGAAGAATTTTAAGACGAAATCGAAGAACAAGAAAGGAAGAAAAAAGGTTGTATAATTAAAGCGATGAATCATTTGTTTTTATTTTGTCTTTCAATTTACAAATGCGACAGATGCTTGAAAAGAACTTTGTCATTCTCACTATACTTCCCGGTATGCCATGTGACTTTAAGTTGTGAATTAACGGCTATTTAATCACACTACTACAACAACCAGTGTGTAAAAGGACTTTAGTAATAAAAAATAAAATAAAAGGTAATAGTTTTATTACTAATATGAAATACCTACCGTCTCTGAGGAATGGTATTTTACCCGAAACATTTACCACCAAAATAAATTAAAAAAATATTTAAGTAAAAACTATGTGCATCTTATTCATGGCTTATAACTGTTTTTTGCCCAATTTTAAAATTTAGAATTAATGTATTTAAAATTAATGTATGTCAAATTTATGTATTTAAAATATTTTTCATTTACGGGAAATTAAATACATTGACATTTTATAACTTTGTTTTATTATCGCTGGCAGAAATGAAATGTATTTAGTCCCGATCAGCACCGAGTAGATACAGCTACTGCCATAAAGAGCGGAATATGAACCCCCTCCCCAAAATATAACAGTTGGTCGAAAACGGGGACATAATAGACAATATATTCGAGCAGTCTCTTTGCTATAAGCGAACAAACTTTGATTCTCTTTTTAGAAACAATATAGAAAAGAAAAGTTTTACATGTGTCTGTGCTAAAAAAGCACGAAAAGAAAATCGTGTATAGCGATATGTTCTTTAGTTATTTTTTTTTTATTTCAGAAATTGCATTTATTAATGAAAATCCTGAATGGTTTAAGTTTTATTTTTTAATTTTTATTTATTTTAAATGAAAGATATGTATTTTCTGTTCTCGCCCAAGATGCAGTATTTATCGTAATTGTTATTAGTCAAACTTAATAAGGCCAACTTCTTTATTACTCTGTTAAATATTAGAGGTTATGAAAACAATTTATTTATCGCATGCGCTATAAAGAGAAAAATAAATCGAGTATAGCGACGTCAGAGAAATTAAACAAATGTTCGGACGCTTATTGTTTAGAGTGAAATGGATTTCGATATTATTCTAGAACATTACTTCAGAACACAGCGAACAGATCTAGGATTCCATTTTAATTTACAAATTTTAACAAAGCGATTTTAATAAACAGTGAATCTCACGCAGTATATTCCTGTGAAAAAAATATAGGACCAGATAGAATATGTAATCGATGAAATCGATAGGAATTTGATGATTTTATCTAAAAACACAAGCTGATCGATTTGCCAGATGCATTGCTATTTAGGTGTAACTTGGAAAATCCAAGGAA
This sequence comes from Sepiola atlantica, assembly GCA_963556195.1. Classification (NCBI taxonomy): domain Eukaryota; kingdom Metazoa; phylum Mollusca; class Cephalopoda; order Sepiida; family Sepiolidae; genus Sepiola; species Sepiola atlantica. The sequence goes on from OY744527.1 coordinate 128,668,566, forward strand.
CTAATTTTATATTTTAGATTAGATATTCACCAAAATTCATTTCAATTGTTTGAAGCGAAAAATATTTAAAAATTAAAAACATTTTTGTCAAGAAAAAATACTAAAAAGCATCATTGATAATTAAATTATAAAAAAGTTAAATATTAAAAGAATGTTTTTATTTTTTAAAATTTATTTATTTTATGCTGTTGGGCTTTTGTCAATTTATGAATTATATGGTGGGCTTTTGTCGGGTGGGCTTTTGTCCGGTCCCCAAGCGTTGGCAAACCTTACAAAAAGCAAGAAAAATGTTTGAAAGAAAAAAAAATTGAACATTTTCAAAGGCTTGTAAATGAATATTGGACGCATCTTTTTTTTAAGTCGGACTGTGGTGTGTTATGCACTGATGAAGCCTTTTTTGTAAATGTTTGCTAAAATTTAGTATACCCTAAAATGGGCATAAACAATTGTTTGTGAATAAAAAATTTTTTTGAATTAACTAGAATATATAATGTTATATATATATATATATATAGTAAGCTATGAAAATATATTTGGGGCTATTAAGCTACACAGAGGCTCCCACGTGTAGCTTAATTGCCATAAGTATATTTTCATAGCTTACTACCTGGCTCTACTTACGTATCGAGCACTGTTGAAGTAAATACTAAAAATTGATACATAAAAAATTATATCTCCTTATAAAATTTTATGTGGATACATGAAATATATATATATATATATATATTTATTGTATATTAGTACAAGCTTAATGTATACAGTCGGTTAAATTTTCTATTATTTCGCTGTTCCTGGCATATTTTATTAAGTCAGCCACACCAGCAACTTTAAGGACGTCAACTCTTGAGCTTCACCGTTTTTGCATCCATACTTTTGATTGAAACAATTGAAATGAACGTTGGACACTTTTGACACCATTTATCAGGAAACAAGAACTACTAGTCTACTCAAAACAAAGTAAAAATGTTAAATTGACACCGATTGTATGTTGGATTTAATAGATAGTTAAATACACGAAGTGGTTACTCATAGTTCTACCATGAGGAAAATATTTGTGAAATATGGTAAACATTCTTTTTGTCTATGCTAATTGACATGATAGCTCACCCATTTGTACTTGTATCGGCTCAACCCTGGTCGGGTTGAGCCGGCTTCCTCCCAAGCAAATACAGTTACTCTGAACATCACAGCCGACTTTCGTCAATCCTAAGTCAGATCACACGATATGGCTAACCAATCCCGATTCTACAGTGAGAAACCAATTTTGGCTAAGATCAAAGTGTAGTATCTGTTCCGATGGATACTGCACGCCTGTCCTGTGCAGTTCTAGGAGGTCCACCCTCCCAGGCTTTGCCTCCCCTCTTTGGGGAGGGGTAAGTTTATTGCTTACTGTCTGAGGCGCCCCTACCGGGGAATGCCGACGGAGCTGCCCAGGCAATTTTTAAATGGCCAGAGTGCTCACCTCTCGAGCGCTGGCTTTTCAAACCCCACTTTCTCGACCCGATCTTGGGTCACATCTTACTTGTGGGAGTAAGATAAAACTGGCCTTGTGCCTAACTTCTGGAGAGGAGTAAATAAAACCAACTACTTGTGGGCATAATATGTTAGTGCTACGTTGTCGCCTTTTATTGTTGCCGCCGATGTCTTCAACTGCCCAACAGTGACAATTAAAGGCGACCAGGCAGCAATATCGGGAATCAAAAACGGTTTCTTTACCCAATTTTGGTGCGATTTAAAGCAAACATATTTTGCATCGAAACTGAACACAGGTTTAAATAGTCAAACTGGTGAATGCAATGTCATCCTCAACATTGTCCAAATAAAACAACAAAGATAAACCTTAAAACAACTTTAAAAAACTAAGGAAGAAAATAGCATTTCAGCTAAGAATTCATCTGAAATTAATCTTTTACAATAAAAGCTATTTGTGTTTCGATCTGAAATAAGACACGAAGTGTTGATATGCCAGCAAATGGACAAACAAAACCAAATTGAACCTCATATCTACATATAAACTATCCAACGAAGGTTGGCTCAAATGTTCTGCAAGAATGTGTTGTGTATTCGGATGGTGGCAGCATAATCGGCTTCAGCAGCGTTTTTAAAGGATCTTTAGTTTTTTTTTTACTATCTACTCAAAATGTTTCCTTTCTTGGCCTTTTGGCTAAGATCAAAGTGTAGTATCTGTTCCGATGGATACTGCACCCCATAGACTGGTGTTGTCTTGGCCTTCGGGGCTTGATTTACGCCGGTCTATGGGTCTGTCCTGTGCAGTTCTAGGAGGTCCACCTTCCCAGGCTTTGCCTCCCCTCTTTGGGGAGGAGTAAGTTTATTGCTTACTGCCTGAGGCGCCCCTACCGGGGAATGCCGACGGGGCTGCCCAGGCAATTTTTAAACCCCACTTTCCCGACCCGGCCTTGGGTCACATCTTACTTGTGGGAGTAAGATAAAAACTGGCCTTGTGCCTAACTCCTGGAGAGGAGTAAATCAATACTCAAAATGTTGACCCCCCCCCCCCCAACCCCACCAAAAAGCAAACAAAATACCAAAAAAGACAACCAAAATACTTCTATAAACGCTTTTAGCCATAACAACGGATCTTTTCCGTTTAATGCTCGCCACTAATGGACATTTTTCTTATAGCCAAAATTGTATTATTTTCGTATTGCCGCCCGAACTTAAGGTTAGTGTCAGGGTTAGGAAAGGGTATGCATTTTTATGGACAAATATACGTTTAACGGCCTAAAATAATTTATTATATAGTTAATGTTCCTGATCAGACTGTAGTATAAAAAATGTCAATATTAAATCATAAAAACACACTATTCTCTCACCCTACCGTTAACTTTAAGTCCGGGAGGCAATACGAAAAATGAATTAATGAAAGACTAGTGGGGCCCGTGTAAATTACACAAAATGATGTTTTCAATACTAATTATCTTGTTCTTAACCTATACATGTTTGAATAAAATATAAGATTTGACTTGTATATATTTTTTTAAAAAATGAACAATACATGAAACAATTTACAAAACTTCTTTATATACAATATTTCTAGTGACGGTAATATTTCGACGACTAAAGCTTACTTTGTAAATGCTTTAGATTAAATTAAATTTGGTTCCAATTTATGAGTAGCATACAAAGATTCGGAAGGTCGTTGCTTTTGATGAAAGCGTGACACACAAAATAACACACACGCTATCGTATTAATATGTGTCTTTCCCCACCTCCCTCCCCCAGTCTTCGATGTAGAAAAAAAATCTTAGAGGTTGGTTGGGATCGAACTATAAACCAGTCAGGCCAACCTCAAAATCCTATGTCGCTACCCGTTGCGCCAAAGGGAAATACTTGAAAATATTACGAAAATTAGGTGACTTAAATGCTTTTCCAAATCTAGGTGTGGCACACATGTGCAGAGCTTTTGATGTAAGCGTGACACACGAACACACACGCTATCGTATTAATATATAGATAAATAGTCTTGGCCTAAACCAAATTTTCATTAGTGGCGTGTAGTTTAGTTTTATGCCCTAAAATCCTGAGTATAAGTCCTAGTATTGAGAAATATTATGAGAAAATAAGATAGTTTAAATGATGTGCCCCCCCCCCATTTGGATGACTGGGGCTACCGAAACTGTAAACCACTGGTGGTGGGCATTAAACGAAAATGATCCATAACAACAAAATATCGTCCCTGTAAACGTGCGTTGATTTGAACAAAGCTTAAATTCCGACAATCTTTAATTCTTTTGAAAATTGCTTGATAAATGTTAATTTTGAAAACGTGTATTCCTTATTAAAATACATAATTTATTGAATAACTGCAGAAACTTTATTTAAAATTGGATAATTCTATGAGTTTGGGGTGATTAACATATTGGTCTGTTTATAACGATTGGCCCTCCTAATAGATTTGCGGTGTCGCCGGCACAGCCAAACCCAAGATGTTCAAAATGGCACACGTTCCTATGAGAAAAGCATACTCAGTCTGAGGGTGAAAACTGAAACGAGTTTCTCGAAGCAATCGATTTTTAACTTTTTCATCCGCGTAATATTTATTACTTGTGTTGTTTGCTGATACTAGAAAAAGAAAACTGCAATGGCCGACGGTGAAGGTCCGACAAACGGGCGGGCAGACAGGTTCCACTGATATCACAGATTACTGAAGAGACGTTTCAACAAATAGTGATTCTCTTTCAGTGGCTAAAGGACAATAAAATGGAAACAGTTCATGGTTACGAAAAAGGAAGTCGCTTAACAAAAATGGTTGAAACAACGAACTGAAAGATGAGAGAGAGAGAGAGAGAGAGAGAGAGAGAGATTAAAACTTACAGTCGACAAAGAGGTGGGGGAGGTCATTCGGTGAAGTGCTAAATGATTTCCTTCGAGAATAAAACACGAACATTTATGTGTAGCTTACCTGCCCTAAATATATTTTTATACTACTACTAAGTTCTACTAACGTATTAAACATTGCTAAAGTAAATTATATATATATATATATATATATATATATATATATATATGAATAGATGAAAGGATAAAATAATCCGACGGTATGAAATTAAAATAGAATAAGCGGAAGACCTAAAAAGCTCAACGTTTCGCCCAAATGTTATATGAGCTTTGTCAAGAGCGAACGAAAAAAGTGCAAAAAATGACAAAATACGTCTTTTGTCATGTTCGCTCTTGACAAAGCTCATATACGATTTGGGCGAAACGTTGAGCTTTTTAGGTCTTCCGCTTATTCCATATCTATATATATATATATATAGCCAATATATTATATTACTTTATAATATTACATATTTTGTCTGTTCTATGTGGATTCATTGAGAAAGAATAGACAAACATGTCTATACACCATACATATTAAGTTAGTTATGTGTATATGTGTGTATATTTGTATGTTCAGGATTCATTTCTAAATTAATTAACTAATCCGTATGAATGATCACAGCTGCGAGGCGTAAGGGGTCCAGACGTGGGTTACATTTAGTTTGATGCAAAAGGGAGTAAATAAAAGGGTAGAAACTCATCATGAACATCCAGACATCTTCGATTTTTGTCAAATGTTAACAATAAGTATTATACATCAATTAATAAACACGCCCTTAATTTCTGTTTCCATTTAGTATTTTAACGGGTTTTAGGGGGCATAATTTGGGCACAACATCCCATTTGAAAATTGAAATATTTCAGATTTGCATTGAATTTGATCCATATTCATTAGAAACCAATTAAACAAGATTCCCTTAATTTCAATTTCTTCTTAAGCCCTCTTAAGCTTAAGCCTTTAATTTTAGACATTTTATCGAAACAAAAAACATGTGATGGATGTTGATCAAAATTAGAATACGGATTCAATGTATAAGATTTTGTATCATTAATATGTAATAGTCAATATATGATTTTAATCTTCGTAAGGAGACATAAAAGTGGTGCAAATTCTGTTTGGAGGATTAATTTTTGAACACCATATAGCGAGAGTAGTTTGTTCAAATTCACTGAATTTTCGAGTATCACCTTGAAGACAGACATAAATCGGTGAAGTTAAGAGAAACAGAACTTGACTTAACGGCAGAAAGTGTGGAATCTTTTCCAAGTCATTCGCGTTTACCAAATCTTCGTTGTTGAAGGTTTTATTTCTTCGTTTCAGGTGGCGTCATAAAAGTTAACACTGGAGAATTGTCTGCTGACCTCAACCATCGTCTACATCGTTTCTCGCCATTGACATCGGCTTCCGCCATCATCTACACTTTTTAACTTTGGCCACCGTAATACCTTCAAGTCTTCTCTCCAGCCATTATTCTTGTTAACAAATATCGCTGAAAAGTTTCGCGCCAACTATTTTCTATTTCCTTTGCTTCCTAATAATGATTATCGTCTCTTCTGCAGCGATGGTCGCCCAGGTGTGTTGGTGTCAACCTCGTGTCCATTTAAAAAGGTGTGAAACGCTTCAGAATATATTTACAGACCGAAAGAAAGTGCCCATAAGCTGCGACATTGACCAACCTCTAGATTGAAATGCCAGGCAACAAAGACGATTGCCTTTTTTTGCCGTTTGATCAACGGGACAGAACTAGTCTTAAGTGAAGACATACGATTTTGGCAACCCATCAGAATACGATAGCGACAACAAGAACATTGTTTATGATGGGGATAATGTGAGCAGTAGGCTTTCCTACGTTGGCTTTTATTTTTGCTATTATATATGACAAACGGACATATACTACACTGACCCCAAAGGAGCAGGTAATGCCTTGGATGATATCATGCCGAACGAACATATACAATACACCCCTCCAAAAAAGGGGATATTATGCATGGGAGGATAGTATCTTTACGACAAAACAGATACTACTCTACATTCCTCCTACAGAAACGGAGATGGCAATCCCTGGGAGGATGGTATCATAACAGAACAGATACTACATAACCCCACGAAATTCAGCATTGAAGATAGTTATAAGTCTGAAATAGTATAGCAAACTGAATTATATTGTGTTGCAAGACATTTGTTATAGAGTTTGGAGAGGACAAGGGCCAACTCAGCAAAGTGTTTTTATTACTATAGCAGGGATAAGATCAAGTCCACATGCTTTGGAGGTGTCAAGGTTTTTTTTAAAATGATATCCAGGACATGGGAAAGGGAGTGATGATCAAATCATTAAATGTGGTTTCTGTCCGTAGTGGGGAATTTAATGGAAATAACGATGTTAGATATTTAAATCTTCGTCCTGATTGTGATTCTGTTGATGATGATGATGGTGGTCGTCACGAATTGCTTGAACGGTTATCTAGTGGTTCCATGGCCGAACTCTTAAAACCTGGCTAACTCTCTCCTAGAAATTATTGTTGAAAAATTAAGATATGTGTAACGAGGTTGAAAGAGAGAACCCCCAGATTGCTGACGTCGAGCCAGCTGCGGTTCATCATTCAAAGAAGCAACGGGTGGCGTGCTTTATTTTCAAACAAGACTGGAATTTCTTGTAGAATATTGCTTCCCTGATAGCTGGAAAATTGCCTCTGTAATACCAGGTTTCAAGAACTCTGGTGAAAGTACAGAGAGATACTTGAATGAGCTCGCGCCATATTGGTGGACACCAGAGACGAACATCCAGCCACCGAAGTGCGATCTAAACAGGCCTCGCATACGCCGACTCTTCACGAAACTAGTCAGAGTGATTTCAACTGTTTCAGATGCGGGGGGGGGGGGGAGGGGCGAACCATCTGGCTAAAGATTGCATGAAGCGCGGCAGTTTTAGAAACTGAAGAGAAAGATCGGCTATGCGTTGTTATCTCTGCAACAAAACAGGGTCCCTTGTGAAAAACTGTCTGTAAAACAGAGGTGAGATGTCAGCATCACTATCCCCATTCAAATTAAAAGAGGCGCTCCCTGTGTTTAAAGCTGTTGTCAATGGCAAAAAGCGCATATCACTAGTGGATTTTGGATATTCTCGGTTTCTTGTAACTGGATCAGTGTGCGATCCTTGGAGTCGACAGGCACCGGACGTCCTAATAGTAGACGGTGAAATTCTCCGCAGTAGTGGTGTCGGGACAATCATGCTGGCAGTAGATAACATAAGCCCCGTAAAAGTCGATGTTCTGGTCGTAGACGTCCACTGTTTGGCTTCAACATGTTAATTGGAATGGATCTGATTAAGATGCTGGGTGGAGTCTTCATAAATCTGTCCTGTGATGCTATCTTCTTAAGGACGGAGCCATGTGCCTGCACCACGATCAAAATCAAAGAACCATGTTTCAGCGCAGAGTTTGATGAGCAGACCAGGGCTTGGACAGCGTCGTGGAAATGGTCAGACAATCAGTCATCCAGTGGACTTAAGAATAAGGTGCCTGAGTATCCCATGTCCGCTCAAGTTCGCCAAGAATACCGCCATGAGCTGGAAACGTGGCTGAACAATGGATGACTGCTTATCTATCCTGAGGAGGAACTTGATCCCTCCCAAAAGTTGTATTCAATTAATGGCCGTATTTCAACAGAATAAGCATAAGGTACGCCCAGTGTTAGACTTTCGCGAGTTGAATGTATACGTCGACGCTTATACGGCACATGCTGACATCTGCGTGAAAAAGTTAAGAGAGTGGAGAAAGCAAGCCTCCAACGTGTCGTTGCTTGATCCCCGAAGGGCCTATATACAAGTGCGTCTGCACAAATCATTGTGGTCATTTCTAAGGAAAGAGGTACTGCTTATCGCGCATGGGTTTTGGACTCAATGTGGCACCATCCATCATGCAAGCTATTGTTGAGGCTACACTCTCAAAAGATGACGCTATCTGGCAAGCAATTTCGACATACGTTGACTATGTTTTCATCAACGAAGATATAGCTTCTGCAGCTAGGGTGAGACAACATTTGGCTAACTTTGGTCTAGCGAGCAAAGAACCGGAGCGGCTGCAGAATGGGGCATGAGTGTTTGGCTTAACAGTTCGGTAAGAGGGCAACATGCTGACATGGGAACGAGGTCCCAAGCGTGCTGCGTGTTCTTACCCGGCGCAGTCTGTTCTCATTTTGTGGCAAGCTAGTCGGGCACTTCCCGGTGGTTAAATGGCTCAGGGTGGTTTCAGTATTTATTAAGAGGAGAGCGGCAGACATAACAAAGGGTTGGAAGATCAAGGTGACCGACATTTCTCTAGCAACAATGATAATAGAAGTTGCCGCAGGAGTGCACCAAGAAGACCCCGTGCGAGGAAAGGTGTATGTTAATGGCCATGAGCTCGATGTTTGGGTTGATGCAAGCACTTTAGCCACTGGAGTACTAGTGGAGCACGATGGGGATACTGTGGAGGATGTGAGCTGGTTATGAAAGGAAAGGGATAGACAACACATAAACTTGGTGGAGCTTAATGTTGTGCTAAAAGGTGTAAACATGGCATTAATGTAGAAAGCGACTATATTGCATCTTCAAACTGGCTGTGTGTACAATTTGGTCATGGATACCCTTACGGGGAAGACCAGAGTGCACAACAAAGCGACAAGTAAGATGCTAATCAGGCAGCAGCTTAATGCACTCACAAGCTTGGCCGGAGAGTATAGACTGTCTGAGATGCAGTCCTGATTAGGTCGGAACATAATCAGGCAGATTGTCTGACGAGAGTACCACAGCGATGGCTTGATCTTATCAAGAAAACGGTTGAACCTCCGTACTGTGCAAGTGCTGTGTTGTCAGCAAGCACGACTTTGACCGGATAACGTCCATCCATCACTGAAGTGGCTACCCTGGTATACGGCAGACACTCTACTTTGTCATGCAGGTTGATCCCACAGTTTCTAAAGCGTCAGCGACGGCCGTTATAAGAAATTGTGAGAAGTACCAGACGATTTACCCACCACCCATGCGTTGGTCAAGGAGGAGATTGGACTTTAGAGACACTTGGTTTCGAGTGGGAATGGATGTAACCCACAAGTCAGACTATCTGTCGCTCATTGACTGCGGCCCCCGCGATTTTCAATTTGGCGTCATCTGAAACTACAAGATACAGCAAGCATCATCAGCCAATTGGAAGGTGTATTCTGCGAGTATTGGGTTCCGGTTAGAAATACTAGTTAAAAAAGCTCTTCTACTTCTTCGATGATGTCACTCATGTGATTCACACTTCCACTTCTTCCGTTTACACCTTTTTGACAAATCTAACCTAACTCCGATAAATAGTGAAGGACGCCGGGGCTGAGAACTATCTTAAGAGAACACTCAATATTTTACAAAAGAGAAAAAAACACTTATTTAAAAGTAGTGGAAATAGTCGACATTCAATATATAACACATTTTCAGTAAATAAATCGATTTGATAACGTACTAAAAGCACTAATTAGGTTACATTACTCTTTTATTGAAGAAATTACTTTAAAAACTGTATTTTTAACGGAAAAATACTTGGTCCATATTGGGAGTTTTAGGGACCGGTTATGACGTATCACACAAGGAAATGTCTTGCCCCCCCCCCCCCGACTACATGGGGGCCTCAGACATGAAAACTAAGTTCCCAGATTCAAATAGAAATATTATTCTAAAAAAAGTTAAAAAAAAAAGAAAAGAAAGTCGTTATTGGCCCCGAATTCTGCTTTAGGTTTCAAAAACGATATCAATAAACAAAACACGCAAGCAGAAGATTGTATAAACATATACAATTAATACAAAGGATATTAAGAAAACATACACAACAAGAAGAACAGGGTAGAGCAAGCAAGACAATGGCGGGAAATAGGATAATGTTTTGGCTTGGGAAAAATAAGGTTTTTGGGGATAACGTAAATTCAAGATGTTAAAATGTTGGCATGAAAATTGACAATGTTTTTGTTTGGGGAAAATAAAGTTTTTTGGAGACGAAACATGTTTAATGTTTTAAGACGTTTTCATAAACAGTGATAATGTATTTGTGTGGAATGAAAACGATTAAAAAAAGGTACTCATCTTCTAAAAAAGAAGAACGTCGGTCGATTGAGTAATTAATATTACTTCAATTAAAATGAAACGATCATTTCAACAACATAAGTGGTTGAAATGATCTTTAACAGAGTTCAAGTACCAATATTTTCATATATATATATATATATATATATATATATATATATATATATATTTTTGATTTTATTCCATTAGTTGCGACAAAACAGGTTTTGTTTCATTGGTGCGGATAGCTACCAATTCATCGGGCTGGCGAAAGGAATTCAAATGGCATAAAATTTTAAGTTCACTTTAACGGGAGATTGAAAATTGAAAATACATTGGAGGGGGAGGGGGATAGAGTTGGGGCTTTGTCTATAACGGCGACATGGGACATATATATATATATATATATATATATAATATATATAAGCCTGGGATTTCGTCGGTGAACACTGTTTCAGGGTGAAAGGTTGAATTTCTTTCTCTTGTTATAGATCGGATTTCTCTGATGAATTGCAATACGAATATTTAGTGTTCTTATCAAAGTCTGGTTTAAGCTCTATCTGATGTGACAGTGGGAGGTATTGATGGAGGATTACGGACCGAAAACATTTTTAAGGGTGATCTTGGAGCGGACGCGTACGTCTGATCAAAGGAAACGAACTTACAACCAAAAAATTCTGAATATATGAGAAAATGCGATTTGTGTTCTGAAATAGCATTACACATACCCTATTTTAGTTTTCAATACGAACATTAGGTTTCAATATAAAAAGTTAATAAGGTCGTCTTTTAGGAAGTTATCAAACTCAAGCAGAACTGTTTTATTACTTCGAAGTCTTTGACTTTACGGTGCCTACGCCAAAACTCTTGTATAGAGGTGTGAAAAGAGATTTTGGAAACCTGGGTTATTTCACACCTCTTTAAAAAAATCTCTACTTCCAGCATTGGTCATTAACACTTTACCTTGCTGAAAATCAGGAAATAGGGTGTGGAGGAGAAGAAATGGATATTTAAAAATGTTTAGAAATTGAGAAAGAAATTTAATCTTAAGATAAAAAGAAAAGTGGATAGTTTTTGTATTGAGTATACGACTAATTAGACTCACTGAAAAAGAATTCTCTTTTTATGTTATTTGTTACAGATAACAATATACAGGGTGGGCAAAAATAAGGGTCCTATTTTTAAAAATTCATAACTTTTTTATTTATTGATTTTTTTTTTTTTTTTTAGAATAAGTAAAGAACCCCTTCCGAAGCAAGCATGAGCCGTATTAGCCCTAAGGAACGTACCCTCATTTAGAAAACATTATTTTTGCTTAAAAAACTCAAAACAGTGTAAAAAACAATACTTTAGTTTTTGTAAGTTTTAAGAAGTGTTTTTCGGCTAAAATTTGTTTTGTTTATTTCAAAAAATCTCGGAAGGGTCAGTCTACATACACATAAAGTTTGGTGAGTTTAACTTTTATTTTGTGGAAGTTATTCAAATTCAAGTTATTCAAATTTAAAGATAGGACCCTTATTTTGGCCCACCCTGTACTTGTTAGCTTGGTCATGTCAGAAAGGAAACTATTTAAAGTTGAATAATTAGTTACGCTTTAGATTTTAGTGTAGACATATGTAATAATGTAATGTCCGGATAGATGACGGCACTAATACTTCCTGTTCATAACTCTGTGAAAATGTATATTGTAATGTCCTTAACAAATAAAGGGAGATTACCGCAGGTGTCACAGGAGTTACGGCCCCTGGCGACATCCGGCTTTTCGCAGTCTGATATTCACCGAGCACCATCTTTGTTCGTTCTCTCTCTCTCTCTCTCGTTAATCCCCGTCCATCTTGCAACCCTGCCATAGTAATAACCGATATCTAGCAAGTATCGGTTATTTACTACTTGGACCATCACATATATCTCAAGTTCAGATGTATGCAACATGCGTTAAATTAAAATGGTCGTCGGCAATGGGTGGAGATATCAGCCAGGACCGGCGACACAGTTATAAAAGTGGGGGGCTCTCCTAAAATGTGGGGGGGGGGGAGGCCCGGTTAAACACATGCATATATAACTTCATTATTGATGACCGTAAAGTGGGGGGAGGGCCAAGTCAAAAAGTGGGGGGGGGATGTAGCCCCCCCCCCCGGGTGCCGCCGTTCATGTCAGCTACTAAAAGGATCTTCTCAATGTCTGTCATTCCTGACCCAGAGACGCGGGCACCCCTCTCTCTCATTAAGGGGTATAATACAGCAACAATAATAAACATTTACAAAAATAAATCGTCATTAAGATATTTGTTATTGTATGTCGGATTTTTACATGGATATTCAGCTACAGAAACACAGAGCACTTTGAATAGGACAAAAATAAAAATTGCCCTAGTCGAAAACGAATTACTTTTCTTCTGAACGAAGACTGAACAGATACTACACATTGGTCATAGCCTGAAAGCTAGGGAATACAGGAAAGGCTACTAGAATGTCTTTTGTAATTGTCTGCCCTTTTTACTTGCCTCCCCACAAGGGTACAGGTAGACACAATGTCGGTTTTTAATGTGGTGGAAAATTCAGCTCTCCCCCAAATCGGGGCACTTTGGATAAGGACAAAAATAAAACTTGTCTCAGGCTAGAAGGAGCTCCCCTTCACTGACGAGGACAGAAGAAAATGAACTGAAGTATCAGAACAAATATTATACTTTGATCTAAGTCTGTCCTCCTCACCGTTTCGAACTAACTAATGAAGATTATCTTCATCACTTCACTTAGCTATTTTTCGTCTCCTAACATCACGTGTACGCATTTTGTCATTCTTGTAAAGGTTTTTCAAGTCGATTGTCAAACGATCACTTTAACGATTGAAGCATGCATTAATAATCTAAAAATGAAAAAAATGAGATCTCTTCATGTTAGTAGGAATATAATTACATCAATCCGTTAAATTAACTCAACATACAAACGTGTTTGTCGTTCGTTCGTACATGCGTAATAGGAGATTATGGCGAATGTATGCATATTTAGGATGGAGAGCCACGGGGAAAACATTTTATTATTTATGATGGGAGTTGGGAATCGAAGAAAATGGACACCCGCGCCACCCATGTTGTCGAAGGCGGCGAATAACATTTGTGTGGTGGTAACACTCTTCACATGGACTTTAGAAATCTCGCCCCTGCGACGTCTTCGTTGTGTCCAAACAGCTGAGTTCTTGTTTAAGCGGCCTTTTGAAATATTATGACCGCGAAACTTAGTGAAGCGCTGATGGCTGAGAATATGGCCGTCGGAAAAGCGGCGAGGAGGGGAGGAGAGAATTCAGAAAAAATTTAAGTGTGACTCAGGAAGAAAATAAAGTATATATATATATATATATATATATATATATATATATAGTAAGCTATGAAAATATATTTATGGCAATTAAGCTACACAGAGGCTTCCGCGTTTCATCCCCGGGGGAATCTTCAGGCAAAAATGCATGGAGTTATTTTTGCCAGGTGTTTTTATATACACGGCTAGCTAGTTAACCAATCAGATTCTTTGTTGCTCTCGCAGCCAATCGTTGGGCTTCCCACGAACAAAGGTGTGGTTAGTGTTACTTCATATATCCTGTTCTATTGTTCTGTTTTCTATAGATTGGCCTATATCCTGTTTCCTTGGTTGTATCAATATAATGGGTGAATTTATTTTAACACGTGGTTCCTTGTATTTCTATTTTTAAGGTTTTAATTTTTAAATTATTAGGATTTGTTTAGTTTAGTTTTTTTTTTACTTATTTGTTTATTTATTTATGTATCGTTAGCCTAAGGTACATTTATTTCTGTGTAGGCAGCTGTTTGCTATCTCACTTCTACAGTTTAATAGATTTCGGGGGTCTTTAAAGTTTAGGATTTCAAATTTCTCATTCAGACATAATCTACACGGGTCGTCTAAATTTCTACATGTACTGGCCTGTCGTATTATTTTCCATTGAATTATTGGTGAGCGTCCATTTTCTTTGAGCTCCCAATGGTGGTTGCTAGTGCTGTTTTAATTCGACGTTCTCTATTTTTAAATGTGCTTTTGTGGTCATAATATTTGGTTTTAAAATCTAGGGAGGTCATATCCACGTAGTACTTCTTGTTATTCGGTTTTTCCTTGGCAAATATTGTGGCTTGGTATACAATACTTTTGGTTAGGCATTTATTTTGTAGTGGACAAAGTGTACATTTATGCAGTTACATCTTTTCTCTTCATTGCTAACTTTTTCATTTTTATTCGGGTGGTTACTATTAGTGTCCACTACAAAATATGTTGTTAAGACATGGTGTTTTGTTGTAAATTGAAGTTAAGCAACGTATACCCCGTCATTACTAAATGGGTGACCATTTTGGATGAATAACAAAACTGGTTCTTTGATATGACGTAGGCGCCTTCAATAGCATATTTAAACATGAGTATCAAAAGTGGTTCTTTGAGATGACCGAGGCACCTCTGATACTTTTTTCTCAGGGGGGGGATCTCCTGAAATAATGGTGATTCTACAGTATGGCGGTCCGCTGAAATATCGGTGCTTCTGCAGTATAGTGGTCCCCTGAAATATTGGTGCCTCTACAGTATGGTGACCCCTAAAATTTTGGTGCTTCTGCAGTATGACGGTCTCCTACAATATAGGTGCTTCTACAGTATAGCGGTCCCCTAGAATATATGTGATTCTGCAGTATGGCGGCCCCTAGAATATAGGTGATTCTGCAGTATAGCGGTCAGAGAAATATCGGTGCTTCTACAGAATTACCGCCCTCTGAGATATCGGTGTTTCTACAGTATAATGATCCCCTGAAAAATTGGTGCTTCTACAGTATGGTGGTCCCCTAAAATGTCGGTGCTTCTGCAGTATAACGGTCCCCTAAAATATAAGTGCTTCAACAGTATGACGGTCCCCTAAAATATAGGTGCTTCTGTAGTATAGCGTTCCCCAAAAATATAGGTGCTTCCAGAGTATAGTGGTCTCCTGAAATATCGGTGCTTCTGCAGTATAGTCTCCCTCTGAAATATCCCTACTTCTGCAGTATAGTTGTCCCCTGATATATTGGTGTTTCTACAGTATAGCCGTCCCCATAAATATCGGTGCTTCTGCAGTACAGCGGTTCCAAGAAATATAGGTGCTCCCAGAGTATAGCGCTCCCCTAAAATATCGGATCTTCTAAAGTATGGCAGCCCCTAAAATATTGGTGCTTTTAAAGTATGGTGGTCCCCTAAAATATTGGTGCTTATTTTATTCTTTATTTTCATTACGTTAAGACAAATTGTTTTGTTGTAAGTCAGAGTTAAGCAACGCATATCCCGGGCATTACTAAATGGGTGACCATTTTGGGAGAATAATAAAACTGGTTCTTTGATATGACGTAGGCGCCTCCAATAGCATATTTAAACATGAGTATCAAAACTGGTTCTTCGATATGACCGAGGCGCATCCAATATTTTTTCGCGGGTGGGGGGGGGGCGGTAAAAACAAAACTGGGATGGAGGTCAAAATTTTTTTGATTTCTTTAAACAAATAATATTTCTTTAGGTGGGGGACGGTAAAAAAAAAATTGGGGGGGGGGGGTAAAAAATTTTTTTTTTAACTGAAAATATTTTTTTGGGTGGGGGAGGGTAAAAAATTTTTTTTTTGGGGGGTAACATTTTTTTTTTTGGTCCGAAACAAAGACAACTAATGTCTAACAACCCAAGAAATATGACTGGGGTGCCATCGATTTACGGGTCAGCGTTCATTTCTGACGCGGCATCTTAGCAAAAATATACGACAGAATATAATATAACGAGTAGGTTCTCTGTCTGTCTGTCTGTCTGTCTGTCCGTCCGAGAGAATTTTTGTTTAACTACTTACGCTAAAGGCAAGCTTTTTTCACTTTTTTTATTTAGCGACAAAGAATAATCTTGAAACGAGGCTATGTATCAAAACTGGTTCTTTTATATAGTGTGGG
>OY744527.1:128694930-128774930 GCA_963556195.1 Sepiola atlantica
ATCCCTAATCCTCCCTGTATTCGCACCCCCTTCTTATCCCCGACCTCACTATCTGCACCCTTCGTTTTTATCCCTAATCCTCTCTGTATTCGCACCCCCTTCTTATCCCCGACCTCACTATCTGCACCCTTCGTTTTTATCCCTAATCTATCTGTACTTGCACCCTCCCTTCTTACCCCCCCCCCATCTGCCACCACACACTTTCCGTTTATTTCTCTCTGTTTGCATCTCGTTTGTTACGTACTTCATTTCACTCATCATGTATGTCATTGTTTTTAAATATTTTTAGAAAACCTTTTTTTTATTGAAGGATTACCTTTGTAGAATAATAGAAGAATTGTTTAAATTTTTAACGCAATTATATTTGGTTACAAAAACTAATAAATCTAACAGCTTACAACAAAGCGATATTAACAATATCAGTTAACGGACATATTTAGCCTCTACGAAAACTGAAACGAGTCTGGTACGAAATCAAGTTTACTCCTGCGTGCACGACGGAAGAGCAGTATTCTGGTGGGTAATTTTACAATGAGAATCCATACTTTTGTAGGCAAGGTCGTCTTATGGGTCATACCCCGGCGGGAGTGGTATCTTCTTTATTGGAGAACTAGTCTTAAAATCCATCTTCATAATTCTACTGACACGAGAAGGAAATTAACTACAAAGTTATTGTTTTCTTAAATACATTAGAAATTTACACGAGACATACTTAGTTAAAGATTGGAACGATACCCAACCCATGTAGATTGTTCTAACGAGAAGGGTTATGAGCCAGGGTTAATACCTTTTGGTTCTCTGCCACAACCCCAGAAAATGGGTGCATATATAACTCAATAATATGAACACTTCTTGGTATCGAAACATAGCCGAACCAAGACAACAAATCTTTATAACAATAATATATAATTCACCATTTATTATTGGTTATAATATATATATATATATATATATATATATATATATATATATATATAAAATTGAAATAAAAGCCAAATTAGCAATACAAGGTTAATTTATTATTATTTTTTTTTCTTACATTAATCCTATCGATTACGGAATAAAATTCCTTCTTCAGGGGTGACCAGTATCGAGTCATTTTTTATTTATTTTTTTAATTTTTAAACTTGAACGAAAAACACACACATTACTTGACAGCGAGCCAACGCATCCCTCGTTCGACACCGGTTTTGAATCCTACCCGCCATTTCATAACAGCAAGGCGATGACGTCGTACCATCAAAGACGTTTATCAAATTAACAAAGAAATAAGTTTCTTTATTCTTGTTTTTTGATGAGGAAAAAAAAAAAATGACTCAATACTGGTCACCCCTGAAGAAGGAATTTTATTCCGTAATCGATAGGATTAATGTAAGAAAAAAGAAAAAAAATAATAAATTAATCTTGTATTGCTAATTTGGCTTTTATTTCAATTTTATTAACTTTCCATGCAATACTTTAAAACTTGAACGAAAAACACACACACACACATATATATATATATATATATATAAGCTTGTTTCGTCTTCGTTAAGACTTGTCAACAAATACTTGTCTAAAACCAGCATCATAAGTAATTAAACCTAGTTCATTCCATTAATCAGTTTTAATCTCATAATATTCTTCAACTTTCAATTGGCTGTCATTGCATCTAGTTATCTTTTTTGCTTCGAGTGTCGTTTGGCCTTGATAAGAGGTGATTCATTAGTAATAAAAAAGGGGAATCTTTTATAATAGCCCTCAAACTCGCGAGTCGGGTTCAAAAAACGTTGTAGAACGTGGTAAAAAAATGAATATGCAACAAATAAATGCGACGTACGTCAAGACTAGAGATTTTCCTAGTTAGCTATTCCATTTGTTTGTATTTTTACGTAGGATAAATGGGTTTTTATTAGACATGAAAAAAAAAATTTTTTTTCATGTCTTCTTACTGCAAACAAGATGGCGTCGACAGTCTTGGTTCTCGTTGTCACGTGTGTGTTTTTTTTTACCAGGACTCATAATCAAAGCAGCGTTTTTTTTTTGGGGGGGGGGGGGGTGTATTTTTGAAATTTAATTTTATGAAACGAACATTTTAACGATCATTTTGGTCACCGAATGAGCGCGCATGTCGTTACGTCATTGGGGGTGGGTGGGGGGACATTTCCGTGTATTTCTTGTTACTGCAAAGACGTGGGAAAATGACGCAAGCTCAACTTATACATCGTGCCTTGAGCGAATTGACCTTCATGTCTATAGGAGTACGTTTCAGTACTGACATCGACGAAACGATCAAATTTGCCAGAAGTGTGGGCATTTTAGCTCGGAAGATGAAATGCTGCAAATGCACACGTCTGATGACGACCGTGAAATACCCTAGACGGCTGGACGACTACATGTGGTTCTGTGCTAAATGCCGGACCGTAGCTAGCATTCGCAAAGGTATTTGTTTTACAAATTTTATTTTTGTATTTCTGTTGGTATTTTATTTGAAATTTCTGGGTATTTCCTATTGCAAACGTGTGTACGTTTTCTGACAACTAATACACAATTTTTCGTTTGTAGGGTCGTTTTTTGCCAAGTCCAAGCTGTCCATGTGGAAGATTCTGGCACTGGTGTACACATGGTGCATGGGTGTTGGGTCGCATAGGAGCTTGTCCTATGACCAAATTACTAGAGAAATGGACGAAAAAGACGATTGTCGACTGGTTCCAATTTTGCAGGGATGTGTGCGTCACTTATTTTCAGACGCATTCCTGCTAAATTGGAGGACCAGGGATGATCGTCGAGGTCGACGAATCTGTGTTTGCACGCCGAAAATACCACCGAGGCCGGCTGATCCGACAACAGTGGGTTTTCGGTGGTTACGAAAAGACAAAAAATAGGATTTTTAGTGCCGGTCGAAGACCGGTCTGTGGAAACGCTTCTTGGCCTTATCAAAAAATGGATAAGGCCAGGGAGCATCATCGTCAGCGATGGTTGGCGTGGGTATACAGGGCTGGAAAGCAACGGATACCAACACATCCGCGTCAACCATAAAGAACATTTCGTTGACCCCTTGACCGGTGCATGCACCAATGCTGTCGAATCGATGTGGGCAAACGCCAAAGGGAAGTTGAAGTCCATGCACGGGACCGTTAACGAAATGCGTGCCGACTACATGGCTGAATTTATGTGGTCGCAACGGTTCCGTGGCATGGACGACAGACTATATCATTTTTGGCAGCAGGTGTGCACCAGGTACACAGTGTGAGGAATAAAGACAAAAGAAAGAAACTGCTTTTATTACTTTTGTTTAAAATGTTGTTTTGCTTTGTTCTTTTGCTTGACTGAAATATGAAAACTTAGGCTTAGGGTTAGGGCTGGAGTTACGGTTACGGCTGGAGTTACGGTTACGGTAAAGAATGTTTTAAAGAAACAACAGGAAAAGACATTACGGTGCGACCAATGGAAATAATATGTAAATAAAAGCACAATGACATGTAAATCAAAAGAAAATGATTTTATTCCTTTTGCTTAAAATGTAGTTTTGTTTTGTTCTTTTGCTTTGCTGAAACATGAAAAGTTGCGCTTTGAATATGAGTCCCAGTAAAAAAACAGCCACGATAGAATTAAACGAAAACGAGGCTGCAAAGTTTCTAACGAGAAACGGCCATTTTTTTTTCAATTAATGTACGCTAAAACTATCAATTTATAAAAAATAGCACTTTTAACGGATTATAATCTTTAATAACTGTCACAGTTAAGTTGGAAATTCAGTTTTATCGGCTACGGTAACTTTTATTTGTTGTATATTTGTTTTTTCTTAGCGTTTTCGTTTGAGGGCTATTGTAAAAGATACCCTAAAAAGGCTATATATCAACCGACAGACAGTGTCTCTTATAGAGATGCGTCGACGCATCTAAAAAGAAAGCAAAAATAAAAAAGTCAGAAATAAAGAAATCAGAAATATAAAAAAAAATATAAAATCTAAATATAAAAAAAAAATATAAAATATAAATATAAAAAAAAAATATAAAATATAAATATAAAAAAAAAAATCAAATATAAAAAAAAAAAATCAGAAATATAAAAAAAAAAATCAGAAATATAAAAAAAAAAAAATCAGAAATATAAAAAGAAAAAAATCAGAAATATAAAAAGAAAAAAATCAGAAATATAAAAAGAAAAAAATCAGAAATATAAAAAGAAAAAAATCAGAAATATAAAAAGAAAAAAAAATCAGAAATATAAAAAATAAAAAAAATCAGAAATATATAAAGAAAAAAATCAGAAATATAAAAAGAAAAAAAAATCAGAAATATAAAAAATAAAAAAAATCAGAAATATATAAAAAAAAAAAAAAATCAGAAATATATAAAAAAAAAAAAAATCAGAAATATATAAAAAAAAAAAAAAATCAGAAATATAAAAATAAAAAAAAAATCAGAAATATAAAAAAAAAAAATCAGAAATATAAAAAAAAATCAGAAATATAAAAAAAAAATCAGAAATATAAAAAAAAAAATCAGAAATATAAAAAAAAAAAATCAGAAATATAAAAAAAAAGTAAAAAAAGGAAACGAAGACAACTTAATTACCAGCATGTACCTATTTACTTGTTTCCCCATGAGGGCAAACATCGGTCCCATTAGGTCTCTTCGTAACTACTTTGCACGAATATACAACATTTGTATATAAAAGTTTATCTATAAAAACGGAAGAGCCATAAACACTAAAACGAATTGTTAAAACTTGAGTCTTTGAACGCGTAGGTATATCTACTTAAAAAGGATAATATTGGCTTCTGATTTTATTAGCTGAGATTCCAAAGTCTCTATGCAAACATCCAATAATTTCCGCTTTTAGAACAATAAAACGCACAACATAGTTTTGAACTAATACGATCATGTGCGTGTCTTCCTGCGTAAGATCAACCTTGTTTACTAAATTAAAATGCCATTCGCAATGCATCATAAGACGTTTGCAAGATCAATAATTTATTTTTCTGAGTCTTATGTTCAGGTTGAAATCGATAGACATGGTTTATTAATTTTCCAAGCTTAGAAATGACACAAGGCTAGAATAATGGAGCACCTAGTCTGGTTTGTTAACCATTGTATCACAGAAGGAGGCCTATGTTTTATAAAATTAGATTTTTGCACAAAACTAACGAACATCAAATAAACGTATAGCTTTATTAACCAAACGTAGCTAAACATCTGTTTCGTCACTGATTTGGGCCACATATTGGTCAATGTTTTCAAAAACAATATTTATCCCCATAACCAATGTTTTCACGATTTTGATATTTAATCCCACTCGATATTTTCTTATTAATTGGTCATTTTCAGCGGAAGGTAGCGAACTTTTCATTTATCGGAAATCTACTGTTATTTTCTCTATCGACATCGGCACACAGATTTAATAGGATAAACTTTCGGTATGCACCGATCTTGAAACAAAAAATCCAATATTTTAAGTAAAAGTTTGTCTTTAATAAAATCTATTAACGCGTTAATTTTTAAATTTCTATTATAACAGACCCTGAGTAAGAATAAAAAACGTAAAACAATTTTTATGTATCTGCTTTTTTCGCCACCGTCAATAAAATTGTTATTTTAAAATATTGGTACAGATTCAGTATACGGCCATAACGGCTCAACTCATTTTGTAAGCGAATTACGGAATTGATCGGAAAGCAACACTAACATAACTGAGCTGACACCTATCATTCAAAATTCCGATGGGACAATTAATTTCTGTAAGGAAAGGTACCTTTTGACCGACAAAACTTGTTGGCAGTGTCTTTTAGCCATTGCTCGTCTTCATATTCGATACTAATATTTGATAAAAAATAAACAAAAATCACTCACTATTTGTGAGTTATCTGTTGTCAATTTTTATTCAATTATGAGGTAGAGCCGAATTTCGAGTCTCAACCCCAACATTCTCGGCCGCCACCCCGAACTTGGGGTTAACGACTAGAATGTTTTCGTTTTCCTCAGTCAATCGGTAAATTAAAAAATGGCAAAAGATTAAAAACAAACAAACAAAAACAAACAAAAAAAAACAACTAATACCTACTAATTACTAAAATAAAGCGAGAGTATGCAACGAAAGACGAACATTAACCTCAACGATAACCCTGAGTTAACGGTTAAAATATCGAGATCGAAACCCGAAATTCGCTTCATAATCAAGACTTAAAGAGTCTAATACTAAAATAAAATATTTTTTTTTAATTTCATTTTTTACTTATTTAAGTCTTAAAATTTGAGAATAAATCCGGTGCGTTTACAGAATTTGAACCGAAACAAACCGACTTTTGCCGAACTAAACTTAAAACTTAGATATGGGTTAGATTAGAGTAAAAATAAAAAAAAATAACAGTTAGGTTCAAATTCTGTAGAAGTACTTAAATTACTTCTTCAGGGTTTCATATTAATAATATAAACATGACCTTTTTTTTTTATATAGTTTTGCCCCCTAATTTAAAAACGGTTAAAAGCATTTCGTAGCGTACCCACACAAAATATAAATAAATTCACTTATTAAAAAAAAAAAATATTGAACCCATTCTTAACATGGAGGGGGAGGGACACAATTAACCCTAACCTTAAGTCAGGGAAAACGAAAAAGTTACTTCATTTAATGTCGGGACTAATTTCGGGTCAGTTTTGTGGAAGTACCATTTTACAGATATTATTTACTGAAGTCAACTAAAAGGGGTAAAAAAACAAATACGGGCACTTCTGTAGTATATATGAAGCAGCTGCCGATTAAGAAATCGAAATTGAAGAGTTCCGTTTTTTTTTCTCCAAGTACCATTCATTCAGAATTCACCGGAAGTTGAATTTAGTATTTAGAAAATGGAGTTAAATGAGATTAATCTTCGAGACATTGGTAATTTAATGAACCAGCCGCAAAAAACAATAGATTTTTTACAGGCACACTGCCTGATTTCTTAATGTTAGGGTTAGGGTTTAGGGTTAGGTTTTTTTTATTTAAAACTTTTTTACTTCATATAATAAAAAAAAGAAATTGTTAATTGTTACCAAAAACAAACCAGTCTTGCATTTTTTTATGTTGTAAAAAAATCACTTCCGGTTGAATTACCTCCCTTTATTTTCAGTAGAAGGACAAAAAATCTGCTGCTTCATATATACTACAGAAGTGCCCAAATACGCCACAAATAAATGTTACCAAAGGCAAGCTAAGTTACTCGTCTACCTACATGGATAAGTTTATTTGGGTTTTAACTTATTCTAAATATGTTTTTTTTTTGTTAAAACAAACCTTTATATTATGAAATATGCACAGCATGGGGAATATTGCGAACTTTCCGTGAATGTGAACTTACTGAGGATTGTGTCGATGTGGTAGAGAAAAAAAAGGTTGAAACAAATAATGAAACAATTTAAAAAATTAATTTTCGAATTTAATTTAATGTTGAAATCCGATTGTGATGAATGTTAATTTTTTTAAATTTCTTCACGGTGTTTTTACAGAGATGCTAACGAAAGCATAAATATACTTTACGTACAGGATGATCGGAAAGTCCTGTCATCCTCTACAAAATCGCAATACAAAACAAACCCTAGATTTTGTTTATTCACTTTAAGCAAATAAACAACAACAAATAAATAGAACAAGTAATGCAATAGTAGAACATTACATTTTATGGATTCAATTTATTCACTTTCATTGTTGCTGTCACACATCGAGATGATCTGTATGAACCCCCCACGTAGCCAGGGGGGTGCCAGGGGGGGCAAGGCCCCCCCTGCAATTACATTTGCACCCCCTGAAATTTGTGATCCAAAAAATATTATAAATATAAATACTCTTATATTTCCTAGTCAACTATACTTCTTCATTATGAACCAGTAGTTTTGTGTAATATATTTTACAGCAGGGCCGGATTAAGGGGCCACGGGGCTGGGGCCCTGGGCCAACAACCAAGAGAGGATCTCCCACCAATTTTTAACATAATTTCCGATTTCAAAAACGCTTCTTTGGATTTTATTTTGTTTAAAACTTAATTTTCCATTCCTGGTACTAATGATACCATACTAAATATTTACGGATTTTAAACTACCAGTTAAAATAAATCTATTGACCATAATAACATCTAAATATGATTTAAATTTATGTTACCTTGTAAAAAGAAAAAAATTAAAATGTACGTGTTCTCAAACTCAAACATAACTTCGCTAGTTTCAGATCAAGTGGTGAGGGAAACAAAGCCTCGATGCTTTTCACCTGTTTCCTGCTTGGTGAAAGAGATTGTCAGTGTATCTGTCTTTTTGTCTACTTACCAAATATATACTTTTAAATATTGTTAATTCACACTATTTTATATCATAAATTATCAATTTCATAATTATAATTCAAATGATGGAATAATAACACAAAATGAATTCACGTTGTTGTTCTGCCAGCTCCTTTTAAAGATATTTTTTTAATTTATAAAAGAAAGTGTTGTCTTCATTCAAAAGATAGAAATGAATACTAGCAACCTAAATTATTTTCAAATGAAAGTGGGAATTAGTTTAAAAAATTACTTTTGTATTTTATCACGAATCTCAAATACGTTTTTTTTCTTTTTGTTGTCAGTTGTAACTATTAATTAAAAAAATTGTGAATGTTATATTCAACATTTTTGAAATTAACATAGAAAAAAATCCCAGATTTCACCCGAGATGAAGTTGAAAGAAAAACAGCATTGATAGGGTATAAACCTCACGTACAAATAGAAGATTATAATAGAATTCTGTAGAGCTAGCAATTAGCTACCTTATTTTACGAACTTTATGTTATTATTACTGTGTTTACTATGCTTTATGTGCTTTACTATGCTGATGTTATTTACATGTACCTACCGAAATACACAATATATTTAGATTATATAAAAGAAATTGAAATTTTGTATCTACTTATTTATATTTATATATCAGTACACACACACACTGAACCAAAACGTCACCCATATTAGAATATCAATATTAGTTTTGCCCCCCCCCCCTAAAAATGCCTTGCCCCCCTAAAAATGCCTTGCCCCCCCTAAAAATGCCTTGCCCCCCCCTAAGTTAGAAGTCTGGCTACGTGCCTGGTATGAACACCACTTTTGTGGCACAAAATGAAGCGATGCCATGACCCGTTTGTTATTTTACGAAGCCGTGATTTCGTTATTGTTCCTCTATTTTTGTTACCCCGGATTATCCTATGAATGACATCGGCCACTATTTCTACCTATTATTCAATAATGGGAAAGCCTGCTTAATTTGGGTGAAAATGCAATGAATGTTGAACCCTAAATTTTAACCCCTAAGGAGAAATCGGCACTTGTAAGGAATGGGCATTCAGAGGATTTCAATATTTTGGGAGTCCGTTCCAAGTATTGACCAAGAATTCTGAGTCAGTCCCGGAAAGGGCTGAAGTAGTTCTGATGCAGATTTGAAAGCCGTGAAAAAATTTAAAAGGCAGACGACACTAAGCATGCTAAGGGTTAAAAATATTTTAGCCCGTCAAAAAAAGAAGAAGAAAAAGTATTTCTACAGAATTTGAACCGCACTGTTTTTTTTAAAATTTTTTTAACTCTAACCTAAGTTTTAGGTTTGGTTCGGAAAAAGTCGGTTTGGTTCGATTCAAGTTCCGTAAAAGCACCAATATATATAAGCAGAAAAATTTCCTCACAAAAGAAAAAAAAAACAATGTTGGTTTTTAAATCGCTAACGGCTTTGGTCATTTTCGAACGGATTCGGTATTTTCTGTCAATACTCGAAAGCCACTCTAAAAGTACTGAAATCCTCTTGGTCACAAAATAAAATGGCTATATTACGTGTATAAAATAGTAAAGAAATTTAAACTTTCAATAAACTAAATTGGATTATTATTTGTATAGGGATGAAATGTTACCTTTTTCAGATTATAGAAATAATTAGGAAAAATGTCTTACATGTTCGTGGTTTAGGAGCATCCCTAAACTGAAGTTATACCAACGTGTTCAATATACGAGAAACAGACATATTTAAGTGCAAATACATACCGCTCCATAGAAGTGTGCCGAACGATTCATCAACCTTTTCATCGATCATTTTTTTTATTATTATGACCAAAATGATAAAGGTAGAAAGAATGTAACAAGCTAGTAATTTGAGTACTGATATCGATCCTGAACCAGTTTTCGTGAGGTTCGACTCGGAAGCGTTCGGCTGTCCTACGCAAACGCCCGAGTGTTGACGAGCCGAATGGTACCAGACGACAATTTTGGTACGGTGCTGCGTCCTGTGATTTTAAGTTATATTTTCAAGAAATTTTCTTGAAGAAACAACAAAAAAAAGCAAAACATAGCGAAGTTATTTTTTCTAGTTATCTATTCCATTTGTTTGTATGTTTACGTAGGATAAATGGCTTTTTATTAGACATGAAAAAAAAAATTTTTTTTTCGCAAACAAAATGGTGACTTAATAAAGATGGCGTCAATAGTTGTCACGTGGTGTGGTTTTTTTTTTTAACCGGGAGTCATAATGAAAGCGGCGTTTTTTTTTTGTTCTTTTGCTTTACTGATATATGAAAAATTGGGGTTCGGTTTAGATTTAGGTTTAGGGTTAGGTTAGGGTATGTATTTTTTTACAGAAACAACAGGAGAAAAAAAAACATTACGGTGTGACGAATGAAAATAAGGTATTTTTTTTTTTTTACTAGCCATTCCCAGCGCAGTTTACCACTTAAAAAAGTTAAAATCCTACTTTTTTTGTGCAAATACATTTAAACAGCATAAAAAATATCCGCAAAGAAAGAATTAAAAAAAAAAAATTAAATATTTAAGATTTTAGAGTTGGGGTTCACTTTCCTTTATAAATATAATAACGTAAAATGAGCACCCATTTTCTGGCCACTTAACATCAATTCCTTCTTTGCGGATATTTTTTTAGGTTGTTTAAATGTATTTGCACAAAAAAAGTAGAATTTGAACTTTTTTAAGGGGTAAACTGCGCTGGGAATGGATAGTAAAAATTTACCGAAAATAATATGTAAATAAAAGCACACTGACATGTAAATCAAAAGAAAATTATTTTATTCCTTTTGCTTAAAATGTAGTTTTGTTGTTCTTCTGCTTGGCTGAAAAATGCAAAAATTGCGCTTTGACTATGAGTCCCAGTAAAAAACAATCGAAACGAGAACGAGAGCGGCCATTAATTTTTTTTTCACTTCACGTACGCTAAAACTATCAATTTATAAAAAATAGCACTTTTAACGGATTATAATCATTAGTAACTGTCACAGTTAACTTGGAAATTCAGTTTTATCGGCTACGGTAACTTTTATTTGTTGTATATTTGTTTTTTCAGCGTTTTCGTTGTAGGGCTATTCGTAAACATACCCAACATTATCATCATAGGACGCAGCACCGTATCAAAATTGTCGTCTGGTACAAATCGGCTCGTCAACTCTCGGGCGTTTGCGAACGCTTCCTAGTCGAACCTCACGAAAACTGGTTCAGGATCGATATCAGTACCGTAATTTGTTTTATTAGTAGCAAAGAAAGTTTATTTGTTAAATTGTCTTTTAGGAAACAAAGTTTGTTCCAGTAAAAGATGGCCCATATCAGCCCGAGTGCGATTTACGGACAGACTGAAAATGGCATAGCCGTCGCCGAACAACGAAAACGCTTAATTAGTACCGACATTAAATGAAACGGTACTTCTACAGAATTTGAACTGTTTTTTTTTTTGTCTTTTTTAACCTTAACCTAAGTTTTAGGATTTCTTCAGCCAAAGTCGGTTTAATTCGGTTCAAGTTTTGTAGACGCCCAAAACGAGACATTTTCATTTTTTTCCTGACTTAACGTTAGGGTCAATTCTCCACCCTCCGTGTTAAGAATGTGTTTAATAATTTTCTTCTAAGCAGTAAGTAAATTAACTTTATTTCTTTCTTGCGGAAGTTTTTATTAAAATTTATTTATTTTTTGGGGACGCTATATAAAAAAAACCAAAAAAACTCAAACCTAACTTGGTTTTTCATTCTTATGCCTTAGTGTCGTCTAACGTTGTACATTTTCTTTATCGCGGCTTTCAAATCGTAAATTGCTTAGGGATTTCCTGTCTGTTCCATAAATCGCAATCAGAAACACGCGCGTCGATATGAGTCCTGTTCTATAGAAGCACCCAAACGAAGTATTCGAAAATCTAGCAAAAGTATTTTAAAAACATTTAAACGGACGTGGAGAGCGGCTTATGCAACGTTTATTCAGGCACGTTTGAACACACAGGAAACAAGACAGAAAATATTGTTATATGGGATTGTAAAACCTTTAGACAATCTTTGTCTTTACACAATAAAAGAAAAAAAAAACAAAAATAGTTTTTTCTCACTCACCAAGGAATATTCAATAGGGAAGGTGTTACAAGTTTTTCTTCCTCAAACATTAACATCCGGCAAATGTGTGTTTATCTTCGTGTATTTGGTCGTAAAAACGCTGCGCGAAAATTTTCTTTTTAACAAACTACTTCCGGTTGTCGGTACCGGAAGTTATCAGTATTTGTCCGGATTTACCCAACTACCCTGCCCACATCAGAATAAAACCAACTCGCTAAATTCTTCATTAGAAAAACCATTCGTTGACAAACCAGAAGAGTACCCGACTCAAAGTCAGCAGCAAACTGTGTTCTGTCAGATTTAGTTCCTGATATGAAATACTTCCTGTTTTGGGTCGCTTCCTCTTCTGGTTTGCTAAGTTTTGCACTAATTTTTATTTATTAATTTATTTATTAAATTGTTAGGTGAAAGTACAGAATAATTAACAAAGCTCCCTTCCCCATGTTAAGAATGGCGTTCTAAATAATCTTCTGCAGTTTACGGACCGTGGTGAAATAATAACGTTATATTTAGAAAGCCATTCTTAACATGGGAAGGGGGGCTTTGTTAACTATTCTGTACTTTCACCTAACAATTTTTAGTATAGAAAAAGACGGGAACTGGATAAAGACCGGTGAATTGGATTGAGTATGTGCTTGTGTTACTTGAAAGGGTTAAGAAAAACGAAGAGAACCAACAAAGCCGCCAGAAAGCTTCATGTTCGTCGGGTCACCAATATAAAAAAATGTGACGTTTACAGGAACTAAATCAAAGATAATAGATTGGGTTGAGTGACTGTAGACAAGGCGAAATAATCTTTCTCCTGGAGTTCGTCGATTTATCTGCCGCCGGCCCGGTAGAAAAAACAGGATCACATCTTGTCTGTTTGGGAATAAATCACGAACTGAAGATTAATGTTGATAACATGATTTGGCTTTAGCGATAGCGCGTGAATCTCGTTACACGCAGTCGCGCGACACGCGCACCTGGTGAAGAGGCGATGATTATATAACCCCAAGCCGAATCACAACTCACTTAGATCGACAGAAACTAGTTCATTCATGTAAGCTGCTACATAGACTTTTAGCCGATAGAACAGGAGAAACTTTATTGATGGTAGCAGCACATGAGAATACGATTGAAAGAACATGAAAATGCAAAAATCAGATCATATGATTGATAATCTTGAACAAGAATGTCTGTGTTATGCTGCCAAAGGCAAAATGTTCCTTTTGCTGAAAAAGAAGCAAAATAAGCAAAATAAGCAAAATAAGCAAACATGTAATAATCTGAGATTAAAAGAGGAAATGTGCAATTTTTTTCAAAGGTGAAAAATGTTCTGTCATTGCAAAATGCAAATGTTCATATGCTGAATAGTGCAGAAATTACAAATGTTTTCAACATAGAACAGGGGTCATCCCAAAAAAGAATTTTACACATGCGGGTGTAAAATTGTAAAAGTGGTAGTTAATTACTTTAGGAAATGTAAATGTTCAGATCCTCTAAAGCTGGCTGATCCAGAGCCATTTGACGGAGGTCAATATCTTCTGGGGAAGAGATAGCGCTGATGGGTAGACGAGATCATGCGTCTGCAGAAGTGTACCGTGAACATGATATATACCGTATGTCACTGGAGAATTGGGTAATGAAGTCCACATCTCTTGATTCACAAGGAAAATATTTGTCCAGCTAAGCACGTAGCGCAAACGTAAGTGGACGATGATCAGTATAAATGGCAAATTGCCTACCTTTCAACGCGTGGCGAAAATATTTAATAGCTAAGTAGATAGCCAAAAGTTCACGTCCGAAACTACTGTAACGATTTTCGGTAGGAGTCAATCTTCGAGAAAAATATGACAAAAGTTGAATCTTCTGCTGAACAGCTGAACTGGAAGCATTAACGACAATAGAAAATTCAGCATCAGGTATGGGATGTGATAGCAATGATGTATATGCAAGCTTTTTCTTTGCCTCCTGAACGGCTTTAAGCTGGCAGTTATCAAGTGAAATGGGTCCATTCTTCTTCTTTCTATTCTTCAACAGATCCGCCAGATGAGTTAGTATGTCAGAACGATGTTGAGAAACGCCCGTAATAGTTCAATAATCGAAGAAAATGTCGCAATTAATGTAGTGAAGTTGGAGGATGTAGATCGATTAGAGCTTTGACTTTTTCAGGAAGGGGTGAAATACCTTCCGAGTTTGTTACATGTCCCAAGAAAACAAGACTTGTGGCACCATAAGTACATTCAATAGAGTTTATCCCAATATGATAACGCTGCAAACGTTCAAAAAGTATGCGGAGATGTTTTAAATGCTCCTCTGGTGAGGTGTTAGCTATAAGAATGTCGTTTATATAGTCATGAAATGCATAGTAGAATGAGAAGATTTGTTTATGTTAGATCAGCCGCAAAAGCAATTAAAAATACAGGGCTAATAAGCTGTTCAGAAGCTTTTCTGCCGGATAATGACAGGTTAGTGCTAGAATTCGTCAGTCATCGTCTATGCAAGCCCATCATCAAGTAAAAGTGGTGCAAGAAACAACACCTAAGATGGGGTGGTAGGGACGTAAACAATGATGCATATCGACGAGAAATTCTTGCGTAGTTGCAAGTCCAAGGATCATGCAACTTGACGTGGATATTGAAGAACAATAGACCGTGTGATTATACACTGTAGCAAGCGTGCCACAAGTCAGTGTGTGCTATTGCATGCATGGAGGAGTCGAGCTCGATCTCTACTGTCGTGCAAGGAGAGGGATGCATGTGAATATGCAATGTTGCGAGTAAGTGCGTGTGATTAATGCATTGTAGCACGGATGAAGTGTATGTAAGCGGATATGCACGGCGTAGAAAGCTTAACTGATTCAATTATAATGCTATGCCGTGGGAAGCGAAATGTGCCTAAAACTGAAACATAAATGAAAATATAGCGCCGTACTTCCAATTGGCGGCGAAAGGTAACATGAATGGCAAGCATCACGTGTTGTGACAAGATAAGAACTAATATTAGAAAAAATACTGTATTATTATTCGCATTACGAGAAAAAGTGCGCGTAAAAATAGCAGGCGGAGTGAAAAATGGCTAAATTGAAGATGGCATACATATTTGGTAAACATATGCGAAAAAAATGTTAATGCGAAACCATAATCCTTACAACATAAGTCCACACGATTAAGGATGGCTTAGAATTATAGTTATTTAAAAGCAATTAACTTGGGTGTGAGTTAGCAATTAGGAGTAAACCACGAAAGGTCTAGATGCATGACATGTAGCGAATATTTTAAAAGTGAGCGGAAAGTCTTCTTCTTCTTCTTCTTCTTCTTCTTCTTCTTTCGTGTGAATCAGATGATTCTGGTATTGGCATTAGTTTCTCCGACGTTTTTCTAGTTAGAAAATTTTCTGGAAAAACATCAGGTACTTACGAAAAGGTTGCCAACATCCCTAAGTGAAAGTAGTACTGCGGAACCGACTGGATTCGAACCTGGAACACCCAGGTCTTCAGTCCAAGCCGAATATACTTTATTTATCATTACAATTCTAAAATTCGAAACAAATCTTAATTCAATCGCAATTTATTAGCAATGGAAAATGTATTTTGTAACTAAATCAACAAGATTTAATTGCTATTCCTTATTAATATGTCTAAATCAACAAGATTTAATTGCTATTCCTTATTAATATGTCTAAATCAACAAGATTTAATTGCTATTCCTTATTAATATGTCTAAATCAACAAGATTTAATTGCTATTCCTTATTAATATGTCTAAATCAACAAGATTTAATTGCTATTCCTTATTAATATGTATAAATCAACAAGATTTAATTGCTATTCCTTATTAATATGTCTAAATCAACAAGATTTAATTGCTATTCCTTATTAATATGTCTAAATCAACAAGATTTAATTGCTATTCCTTATTAATATGTCTAAATCAACAAGATTTAATTGCTATTCCTTATTAATATGTCTGAATCAACAAGATTTAATTGCTATTCCTTATTAATATGTATAAATCAACAAGATTTAATTGCTATTCCTTATTAATATGTCTAAATCAACAAGATTTAATTGCTATTCCTTATTAATATGTCTAAATCAACAAGATTTAATTGCTATTCCTTATTAATATGTATAAATCAACAAGATTTAATTGCTATTCCTTATTAATATGTCTAAATCAACAAGATTTAATTGCTATTCCTTATTAATATGTCTAAATCAACAAGATTTAATTGCTATTCCTTATTAATATGTCTAAATCAACAAGATTTAATTGCTATTCCTTAAAAATATGTCTAAATCAACAAGATTTAATTGCTATTCCTTATTAATATGTCTAAATCAACAAGATTTAATTGCTATTCCTTATTAATATGTCTGAATCAACAAGATTTAATTGCTATTCCTTATTAATATGTCTGAATCAACAAGATTTAATTGCTATTCCTTATTAATATGTCTAAATCAACAAGATTTAATTGCTATTCCTTATTAATATGTCTAAATCAACAAGATTTAATTGCTATTCCTTATTAATATGTCTAAATCAACAAGATTTAATTGCTATTCCTTATTAATATGTCTAAATCAACAAGATTTAATTGCTATTCCTTATTAATATGTCTAAATCAACAAGATTTAATTGCTATTCCTTATTAATATGTCTAAATCAACAAGATTTAATTGCTATTCCTTATTAATATGTATAAATCAACAAGATTTAATTGCTATTCCTTATTAATATGTCTAAATCAACAAGATTTAATTGCTATTCCTTATTAATATGTCTAAATCAACAAGATTTAATTGCTATTCCTTATTAATATGTCTAAATCAACAAGATTTAATTGCTATTCCTTATTAATATGTCTAAATCAACAAGATTTAATTACTATTCCTTATTAATATGTCTTAATCAACAAGATTTAATTGCTATTTTTTATTAATATGTCTAAATCAACAAGATTTAATTGCTATTCCTTATTAATATGTCTAAATCAACAAGATTTAATTGCTATTCCTTATTAATATGTCTAAATCAACAAGATTTAATTGCTATTCCTTAAAAATATGTCTAAATCAACAAGATTTAATTGCTATTCCTTATTAATATGTCTAAATCAACAAGATTTAATTGCTATTCCTTAAAAATATGTCTAAATCAACAAGATTTAATTGCTATTCCTTATTAATATGTCTAAATCAACAAGATTTAATTGCTATTCCTTATTAATATGTCTAAATCAACAAGATTTAATTGCTATTCCTTATTAATATGTCTTAATCAACAAGATTTAATTGCTATTCCTTATTAATATGTCTAAATCAACAAGATTTAATTGCTATTCCTTATTAATATGTCTAAATCAACAAGATTTAATAGCTATTCCTTATTAATATGTCTAAATCAACAAGATTTAATTGCTATTCCTTATTAATATGTCTAAATCAACAAGATTTAATTGCTATTCCTTATTAATATGTCTAAATCAACAAGATTTAATTGCTATTCCTTATTAATATGTCTAAATCAACAAGATTTAATTGCTATTCCTTAAAAATATGTCTAAATCAACAAGATTTAATTGCTATTCCTTATTAATATGTCTAAATCAACAAGATTTAATTGCTATTCCTTAAAAATATGTCTAAATCAACAAGATTTAATTGCTATTCCTTATTAATATGTCTAAATCAACAAGATTTAATTGCTATTCCTTATTAATATGTCTTAATCAACAAGATTTAATTGCTATTCCTTATTAATATGTCTAAATCAACAAGATTTAATTGCTATTCCTTATTAATATGTATAAATCAACAAGATTTAATTGCTATTCCTTATTAATATGTCTAAATCAACAAGATTTAATTGCTATTCCTTATTAATATGTCTAAATCAACAAGATTTAATTGCTATTCCTTATTAATATGTCTAAATCAACAAGATTTAATTGCTATTCCTTATTAATATGTCTAAATCAACAAGATTTAATTGCTATTCCTTATTAATATGTCTAAATCAACAAGATTTAATTGCTATTCCTTATTAATATGTATAAATCAACAAGATTTAATAGCTATTCCTTATTAATATGTCTAAATCAACAAGATTTAATTGCTATTCCTTATTAATATGTCTAAATCAACAAGATTTAATTGCTATTCCTTATTAATATGTCTAAATCAACAAGATTTAATTGCTATTCCTTATTAATATGTCTAAATCAACAAGATTTAATTGCTATTCCTTAAAAATATGTCTAAATCAACAAGATTTAATTGCTATTCCTTATTAATATGTCTAAATCAACAAGATTTAATTGCTATTCCTTATTAATATGTCTAAATCAACAAGATTTAATTGCTATTCCTTATTAATATGTCTAAATCAACAAGATTTAATTGCTATTCCTTATTAATATGTCTAAATCAACAAGATTTAATTGCTATTCCTTATTAATATGTCTAAATCAACAAGATTTAATTGCTATTCCTTATTAATATGTCTAAATCAACAAGATTTAATTGCTATTCCTTATTAATATGTCTAAATCAACAAGATTTAATTGCTATTCCTTAAAAATATGTCTAAATCAACAAGATTTAATTGCTATTCCTTATTAATATGTCTAAATCAACAAGATTTAATTGCTATTCCTTAAAAATATGTCTAAATCAACAAGATTTAATTGCTATTCCTTATTAATATGTCTAAATCAACAAGATTTAATTGCTATTCCTTATTAATATGTCTAAATCAACAAGATTTAATTGCTATTCCTTATTAATATGTCTTAATCAACAAGATTTAATTGCTATTCCTTATTAATATGTCTAAATCAACAAGATTTAATTGCTATTCCTTATTAATATGTCTAAATCAACAAGATTTAATAGCTATTCCTTATTAATATGTCTAAATCAACAAGATTTAATTGCTATTCCTTATTAATATGTCTAAATCAACAAGATTTAATTGCTATTCCTTATTAATATGTCTAAATCAACAAGATTTAATTGCTATTCCTTATTAATATGTCTAAATCAACAAGATTTAATTGCTATTCCTTAAAAATATGTCTAAATCAACAAGATTTAATTGCTATTCCTTATTAATATGTCTAAATCAACAAGATTTAATTGCTATTCCTTAAAAATATGTCTAAATCAACAAGATTTAATTGCTATTCCTTATTAATATGTCTAAATCAACAAGATTTAATTGCTATTCCTTATTAATATGTCTTAATCAACAAGATTTAATTGCTATTCCTTATTAATATGTCTAAATCAACAAGATTTAATTGCTATTCCTTATTAATATGTATAAATCAACAAGATTTAATTGCTATTCCTTATTAATATGTCTAAATCAACAAGATTTAATTGCTATTCCTTATTAATATGTCTAAATCAACAAGATTTAATTGCTATTCCTTATTAATATGTCTTAATCAACAAGATTTAATTGCTATTCCTTATTAATATGTCTAAATCAACAAGATTTAATTGCTATTCCTTATTAATATGTCTAAATCAACAAGATTTAATTGCTATTCCTTATTAATATGTCTAAATCAACAAGATTTAATAGCTATTCCTTATTAATATGTCTAAATCAACAAGATTTAATTGCTATTCCTTATTAATATGTCTAAATCAACAAGATTTAATTGCTATTCCTTATTAATATGTCTAAATCAACAAGATTTAATTGCTATTCCTTATTAATATGTCTAAATCAACAAGATTTAATTGCTATTCCTTAAAAATATGTCTAAATCAACAAGATTTAATTGCTATTCCTTATTAATATGTCTAAATCAACAAGATTTAATTGCTATTCCTTATTAATATGTCTAAATCAACAAGATTTAATTGCTATTCCTTATTAATATGTCTAAATCAACAAGATTTAATTGCTATTCCTTATTAATATGTATAAATCAACAAGATTTAATTGCTATTCCTTATTAATATGTCTAAATCAACAAGATTTAATTGCTATTTCTTATTAATATGTCTAAATCAACAAGATTTAATTGCTATTCCTTATTAATATGTCTAAATCAACAAGATTTAATTGCTATTCCTTAAAAATATGTCTAAATCAACAAGATTTAATTGCTATTCCTTATTAATATGTCTAAATCAACAAGATTTAATTGCTATTCCTTAAAAATATGTCTAAATCAACAAGATTTAATTGCTATTCCTTATTAATATGTCTAAATCAACAAGATTTAATTGCTATTCCTTATTAATATGTCTAAATCAACAAGATTTAATTGCTATTCCTTATTAATATGTCTAAATCAACAAGATTTAATTGCTATTCCTTATTAATATGTATAAATCAACAAGATTTAATTGCTATTCCTTATTAATATGTCTAAATCAACAAGATTTAATTGCTATTTCTTATTAATATGTCTAAATCAACAAGATTTAATTGCTATTCCTTATTAATATGTCTAAATCAACAAGATTTAATTGCTATTCCTTATTAATATGTCTAAATCAACAAGATTTAATTGCTATTCCTTATTAATATGTCTAAATCAACAAGATTTAATTGCTATTCCTTATTAATATGTCTAAATCAACAAGATTTAATTGCTATTCCTTATTAATATGTCTAAATCAACAAGATTTAATTGCTATTCCTTATTAATATATCTGAATCAAAATGCTAAACTGCTAGAAGTCTCCGGCGAAACAAAAAAAATTAATAAATTTGGGAAACTGAAACTCTCGCCGGATTACGGATGCAGTTTAAGATCTGCACTAAATCTGACCGAACACCGTTTACTGCTGACTTTGAGTCGGGTACTCTTCTGGTTTGCCCATTTGTAGTTTAGATTTTATTCATTACATACTAGCTGTATCTACCCGGCGTTGCCTGGGAGTTTTTAAAAACTATTTCCTGCGATGTTTTGCTCATGGATTCCCTCATTTGATTTTTCTCTTCATTAATTTATTTAAGAAAATATTTACACCTTTGAAAAGATTATTCAGTTCAAGATTTGTCATGAATAATCGGTTTTGCAATTTATATTGTAGGGCAATAGTAGAAGTAATTCACAAAATTCACCCATCTCTTCTTCCCTTCCCCCGAATAGGTAATTTCATAAAAATAATTAATATTTGACCCGGAAGTAAAAAAAAAAAATGGCAATCTGGAATATTGACTCAGTTTGGAAGTCAACAGCAAACGGTCTTGACCCAGATGTAGTCCTCGTTATTAAACTTTCTCCGTAATATAACTTCCGGCGAGAGTTTCATTTTCTAAATTTATTAATTTATAAATTAAATTGTTACGTGAAAGTACAGAATATTTAACAAAGTCTCCCTCCGCATATTAAGAATGACTTTCTAATAATAACGTTATTATTTCAGCACGGTCAGTAAACTACAGAAGTACCAAAAACATCAAACCATCCATTAGATTACTTATTTTTGTAAAAAGAAATTATTTAAAATAAAAATAAGTACAAAACTTTTCCCGATTTTCTTTATTTCATTATTTCTTTACCTAAAATACACAGGTGACTATTTTTCGGCAATCACCGTCTGGCTCCGTAAGACTTCCTGTTTTTGGTCGGTTAATATTCCGGTTTGCTAAAAATAATACGTAGCGCGACCTTAAAAAATGATTGGCACCGTTTTTGGTAAAAGGTTCCGCAAGTTATTTCGTTGATCTCTAATCTCAGGACTTGTGGAATTTTTTTGAACATGCCTGCTTTAGTGTGTTTCCTATTTTTCGAAGTGGTGTACTGATTTTGTAATTATTATACATGAGACAAAGTGAGAACAGAAGTGCCTGAATGGTTACTTACGCGGACTGGGATCGGCAGTCTAGCAGGATCTATTACGTCCACTTATGCATTAATACCACTGGGTAAGGTATTGAACTTTCCAGCTCTGGGTAAAATAGCGGACCCTCTTCATTGACAATGACGTCTTTTTTATTTATATTTCAATAGTTTTGCTTGAAACAACACAGTGATAACTTTTAAGTTTTATAAAATCCTATTGAATACATGCTAAAGATGAAGAGCTTAACATTTCATTTATTTTAATATTGTCTACGGCCGATGTTCAGTTTGTTTGTAACAAATAACACACATGTTACACGACTTTATAAAATAAAAGGCTTTCTTTATTCGCACTAATACGAAGTAATGTTCGTCGTTCGTAAATCATCAACGACTTCGTTACCAGTTGTCTTAAAGTTAAGGCGTACTAAAGACGCAGCAGGCGTTTGTTTGTTTATAAATCATTCTGAAGTTGTCCTCTCACATCTGACTTTTGCTTTGCGTGTTTCTATTTTTCGTTGCTATGGCGAGATTCTCTCCTGGTCTTTTACTTATCTGGAAATAAGCTGCTTGTTTCTAAACTCATCAGGGGGAAGGTCACTCTTTTTTTTACTAGTATAGTACAAGGCATATCAATATTTTACAGTTGTAATTCAATTTTATTTGATTTTATTTTATTTGAAATATTTGTTTAGTTTGTGTGATTGTATAGCCGAATATGGTCGGCTAAAATATGCCAACGCTAATGCACAGTGGCAGCAAGCAGTTCAAACTTTGTAAGTATGAATGGCAAAGTATCTTCCACAATCAGAGTCGCAAATCCAACTTTCCACTAAAGCCTCGGTCGCATCGTGTAACCGGTTAGTCGCAAGTAGCACATCCAACTTTCGACTAGTTTACTCGTCGCAACTGAAGTTGAACATGCTCAACTTTAGTCGCAAGTAGCGCGTGATTTCATGATCACGTGACCTGGTATCGCGCGATTTCATGATCACGTGATCTGGTATCGCGAGATTTTATGATTTTTTTCAAGACCTAATAGCGGCTGCTACGAATCAATATTCGCTTCTATGACCTCACAGTCATGCAATTTGTTGCCAGGACAGAAAAAAATATAGTTTGAAGTGGTCAGCTAATGAAATAAGTAGATTTCTGGATATTTAGAGAAACTACGAGGTTTGTGAGATACAGACAATATACAGTATATGAAGAAAAACGTGAGGGAGTACAATTCTAATTATTTAATGAATGAACTAATTGAGGCTGTTTTTAAGATTCCTTGCGAAGATAATTTGAAAAAGAAAATAAAGAACATGAATGATGGATATAGAATTGAAATTAATAAAGTGTAGCCGGAACTAACGCTGTTTATAAACCAAAGATTGTTTGATTTGAAAAAAAAAAAAATCTGGCGCCTGGCCCGCGACATGTCTGCGCTATAAGCAAAGGCACAGAACTATTAAACGGGTGGTCAAGTTGATGCTACATATAGCGGTGAATGAAATCGTCTCGTGTGACCAGGTCAGTCGCTACGACGGGTACTCGCTGCTACAAGTAGCGGCGAGCGAAGTTGCGTCGTGTGACTGAGGTTTTAGGTACTCTTCTACAAAAAAAATTGCACTGGGGTTTAATAAAAAAAAACAAAACCCCACAACCTTTTATTTCCAAGACGAGACTTCCTATTGGGCATAATAGCCAGGGGAGATAAAAAATGAAGATATCAAACCATACTTAAGTTGGCAAGTATCTTAAGCTTATCTTCTCTACTGGCATCAATTATCAACAACATTTCTTCTCCCGTCTCATCATCATGTAATTTTTAAACTACAATGTGATCAACTTGTGACCCTCCCCCATTTCTTTTTCTCCTAAACTTGTCACTGGTTTTCAGTCTACTTTTTAAAGTTTTTAGTCGTATTGAATTATTTCCACGTAGATACTCTGATGCGTATGGACGAAAGCCGGCTCAGTATATTCATGAATTAAAAAAAATTTATTTCCTCTCGTTTTTATACTTTTTCAATTTCATTCCACCACAAAAAATGTCACAAACGTCTGTATTCCTTGCTGTAATAAAATTTTTACCACGAAAAATTTATTTAAACTACAGTTTGTTTGTTTTAAGGTAGATCAACTCTATTACGGTTATTAAAGGACTTTTTTAAATTGATTCCATTGTATGCAATCCATTGAACACAAGTTGCTATTTTACACATTTACCCGAAACTTTTTGGATACCTGTCGAGAATGTCTCGTTCCGTTGAAGAACAATGTTAAGATGAAAGAGTCCATTTCACCTGTGCAGCGTAGATTTGTGTTAAGCGCGAGTCTAAAAGACAAGCAATTATCGCGGAAATTAGTTGAGGCCGAGCGAAGACGGAAGAAAAATATTCAAATGAAGTCGTTTCCGCCATGACCTATTTCTTTAACAATTGCAGCCAATAAAATTGAAACGGCGCAATTATCTCATTGAAATCTTTTCAGGCAAAATCTCTGAGAGGAATTTTGCTTGAGTATAGATAGATTCCACGCGTTGGTGGTTGAGTGGGTTGCGGTTATTCGAGGTAGTGCAGAGTGGAGGGGGAATATGTGGAGGGAGATGACAGAAACTGGTGTGAATGAAAAACGAAAGAAAATATATGAACATAAAAAATATGGCGCGAGAATGAGATGAATATAAGACAAGTTGAGAGAATAAAGGGAAGAAAGGAAAATGGGCGATCGAAAATGGACGACGGTAGGAATAATTGGAAGAAGTTTGGTAAGGACTTTGGGGTAAGAATGTGTAGAAAGAATATGGAGTTGGGAATGGAGTTTAGAGGTAAATAACCGAGAAAAATTATAGGAATGTGTGATATCTAAAGGCTGAAAAAAGAATGAAAAATACTGCTAGGGGAAAGAGATAGGGAAGAGAAAGAAATATGAAAAATAAGGGATAGAGAAGTAGCGACAGAAAGAAAGAAAGAAAGAAAAAAGGCAGCGAATATTGGCTGAGGGAAAGAAAGAAAGAAAGAAAGAAAGAAAGAAAGAAAGAAAAGGAGCGACTAAGAAGTATAGAAATAAAACAATAAAAAAGAAAGAAAAGAACGATGGAGATGAAGACAGAAAGGCAGAAAGAAAGAAAGTGGGAAAGGAAGAAATGAATAAAGAAATAAGGTAAACAGAAAGAAAGAAATAGTAAGAAGGAAACAGGAAATGAGCGACTGAAAAGTATAGAAACCAAAGGATAAATAAATAAATAAATAAATAAATAAATAAAGGATGATAGAAATAAGGAAAGAAACAAAGAATCTGTTGTGGTTGAGTCGAAAAACAAAGGAAAAAAAAGAAAGAACACATCGACTGAGAGAAAGAAATTAAATAGAAAGAAAGTAGGAAAGAAAGAAAGAAAGAAAGAAAGAAAAAGAAGAAAAAAGTAGCAAATGAACTGAGTCGAAAAGAAAGGATATAAAAAGACCATTGGAAATGTGTTAGACTCTGTCTTTTAGCTAGGAGTAAAGTGTAGTATCTGTTGTGATACTACAATTCATCTTTTGATGTACTCGGTCAGTGAATGAGAACTCCTCATTCAAAGTTCCTTTCTTTTCTCGACATTAAAAACCGACCCTGTGCCTAACTCTACGCCCGTGAGATGGCAAGTAAATAGGGACCCTGATTTTAATGTAATATATACTACACGCAGACAAATAATAATTGCCACAGTTTGATAATTTAAAAAAACTTCTAATAAAAATGTAAAACGTTTTTCATCTCTTGCACTTATTAAAGTTATCAAGAGTGTCTCAGTGGTGTGAAGCCATATCGCAACGTGTATTTCACCTATTGACAATAATGGTGAATCAGTTTTAAATCATCAACATTCTCAATGACAAAAATGAAGAGGTTGATCTACACATACAAACCGATTTGATCCAGGATTGAGGCATTCATTTTTATGTAGGGTGATTACATGAATCAAACCTCTAATACATCTGTGTAAAGATATGTACACATTATAATGAGATTATATGACTTATACTTTATAAAATATTCATTTAATATATATATATATATAAAACAATAACAAATATTATATATATATATATATATATATATATATATAAAACAATAACAAATATTATATATATATATATATATATATAAAACAATAACAAATATTATATATATATATATATATATATATATAAAACAATAACAAATATTATATATATATATATATATATATATATATATATATATATATATATAAAACAATAACAAATATGATATTTGAAGAATAAAATATTATTCTTCTTCTGGTCTAATTATTTTTGAAAAAGGGATGTCTTTTCCCGAAATATCAAATAGTGATTTTTAATCACCCGGACAGCTAAAACACTCTTGCTGTTATGTAAGGAAAAAAAAAAAAAAAGGAAAAATAAGGAATAATAAATAGTAAGTCTTATATCGTATTCGATTTATTTTTATTGTTTTTGTTCCTTTCCTTTCAACTTGCATCTTACCCGGAATTGCATTGCCCACAGCCTTTCAAAAACTTACTACTACTATACCCAGCAATGCTTCAAGCAAACTACCATTCTCTACTAAATATGATATATATATATATATATATATATATATATATATATATATATATATATATATATATTTTGTTGGTATTTTATTATTCCATTTCACCATTTTATTATTCCATTTCACCATTTTATTATTCCATTTCACCAACAAAAAATATATTTTGCTCTGAATTTTCATTGAGCACTCTCATAAACCCGGTTTCAACTTCCTTCGGATTTATACCCCCTGGATATTGTAACAAGTTAATTATATATATATATATATATATATATATATATATATAGTTCACCCCAAACAAGGCAGGGCGGCCACTGTAGACGTAAGGGGCTACTAGAAAAAGGGTGAAAGTTTTTTTGGCGGGGGGGGGGGGGGGGGTCAACCTAAATTTGGAGCTGCACAGTGAGATGTCTTTTTTATATATGTATGAATTATATAGAGTTTAATTCTCTCCCTTTTCATAGTAATGGATGGTGGCCGAGGGGTGAACACTAGGCTGCAGTGTCTGTAGGTAAAAAATTAAAAATATTAAATATATATTATTATTATTATTATTATTATTATTATTATTATTATTATTATTATTATTATTATTATTATTATTATTATTATTATTATTATTATTATTTCATATATATACACTTATATTATAAAATTATATATTACATAATTATTTTTCAGCATTTACTTCAACAGTACGCAATACATGATTAGAGCTTAGTAATAGTATTAAAAGACAAATTGTGTGATGATCATCCTCGGGAATGAGACACTTTTTTCTGTATACCCTTCTTATAGTAAGTATATTATTAAAGTTCTCTGTCTCTCATATATATATATATATATATATATATATATATATATATAT
Source organism: Sepiola atlantica (assembly GCA_963556195.1). NCBI lineage: Eukaryota > Metazoa > Mollusca > Cephalopoda > Sepiida > Sepiolidae > Sepiola > Sepiola atlantica. Next base: position 128,722,516 of record OY744527.1, read on the forward strand.
ATATATATATATATATATATATATATATATATATATATATATATGTAAAGGATTAAGGCTACCAACATTTGTAAAAAGTTTTTTTAAACATTTATTTATTATTTTGTTATTTTATCATTTTATCATTTTATCATTTTATATAACGCATTTCAAGCGGTGGTCCGCTATCGTCAGATATGTAAATGCATTTGGATTTACATATTTGACGATAGCGGACCACCACTTGAAACGCGTTATATAAAATTATAAAATGATAAAATAGCAAAATAAATAAAAGTTTAAAAAAAAAACATTTGACAAATTTTGGTAGCTTTACTCCTTTACATATATACTTTTCTCTCGTTGAAACTGCACTAATACTGCACTACCATCTATTCTCTCTCCCCCCCTCTCTCTTTCTCTCTCTCTCTCTCTCTCTCTCTCTCTCTCTCTCTCTCTATATATATATATATATATATATATATATATATATTAGAAAGTGTCGCGAAAATGTTCACATTATTAAAAAAATATTATTAATTTTCTCCTCAATATACAATCAAAGAGAAGAAGAAAATATAACAAATCCTCAAGTTACAATTTTCAGGTTACCAATAAAGGAATATTATTTTTTTATCTGCGTTATAGTTGATTGAAAAGCTGTAGATGAAGACGTGCTCTAAACCCTGATAAAAATTATGTTGTACGGTTCTCATTCTCGTGGGTCAGTGTTGACAATATTTTCTATATCTTATTCAACTTAACTGTATGGATATCCATTTTCCTTAACTAAGCGTTGCTTCTCGTTAAACCATCCCCAGAGGAGATTCATGCGCCTACCCATATTAGGACTCTACATTATATGTCTCCTCGCTAAAATTCAGGCTGAAACTGAAATCTACCTTCGAATACTTCTATGTCATATGATTAAACGAACCAATCAAGTTCACCGCCTACATATGGGTCAACGGGTGAACATGCGGTCAACATCCTGTCAATCATATATATTAAGTTTATTTTAAAAGGGAGTGATGTATAGGAGGAAATAACGAAAGAGAAAACAGGAGAAAGCAGAAAACGATGATAAAAAGTAAACATAAGTGAAACAGACGAGACTAGAAAGGACGAGATAGTAAAAAAGAAAGAATAAAGGGCCGGAGATATATATATATATATATATATATATATATATATATATATATATATATATATATATATATATATATATATATATATAGAGAGAGAGAGAGAGAGAGAGAGAGAGAGAGGTGGAGAATAAGAGAGAAATGAAATGATTAATAAACGTTTAATATAAAATCATTAGAATTCTTGAACAAGAAAAACTAGTTTATAATTTGAGAATTGTATAGGGTGTTGGAGACGAATTTGATTCTTTTTATATTCTTCCATTTCACAACTATTTAAAGTATTTAATAATGGTAAAGTGGAAGATATATCTGTTTCTGCGTACTATTGATATATTTCAGAGCTAGAGACAATAGACGACGAGAAAACACCGGAATACGACGAGAAAACACCGGAATACGACGAGTGCTCCTTGAATATCTTGAAGATCGTGAGTTAGAGAATTGCGGCAGAGATGTGGAAAACAGTGGCTAGCAGGAAGGATCATAGCAGGCGCTCTGACTGTGTCAACACAACGAAATTCGCCGAGGAGCTGCAAAAAAAGGTGTGGCAAGATCTAGACAATACTGAGGTTGGCGAGAGAGATGGACTTTAGGGTAGCCACTATAGAGGAAAGCACTGAATTAGGATTTTCGCTACTTTCCCTGCAATAGTCGCAAGGGCAAACTAATCACCGTCAAGCCCAAACAGAACCGCCTTTTGAAAGCCAAGAGATCCCTCAACAACGTTAAATAGCCAGTTGAGCTGAGGATTCATAGGAAAAGTTGCACGAAACGCAGGACAACAGATGGCCAACCTACAGTTCACACGAATTCCTGCGCGTCATGAAGACCAAGTTCTCTAAACCGTGATGGTCTTTGGTGTGTTTTCAGCGAATGTCACGTCATGTTGGCTCACATATTCGAAAAGGGGCTCAGACTTAATTCAGTTCATGTCCATTGTTGTCAAGTGCTTGGTGGAGAACGTGGCTGCGGATATGTCATTCGTGTGGCAGAAGGACTCATCCCCGTGTTACACCTTCAGGAAAACCCAGAAGTGGTTGTCTGAGAACTTCCATGACTTCATCAGTCCCAACATCTGCCACTCATAACTTACCTGATTACAACTCCTATTTATCTACGTCCCACAAAGTAGATGTGACACAAGGTCGGAAGGTGGGAATTTATACTCTAGAGGAAGAGTACGGAGTTTCTTAAAAAATTGCCTGGGCAGGGCGCCTCAGACAGTAAGCAATAAACTTACTCCTCCCCAAAGAGGGGAGGCAAAGCCTGGGAGGGGGTTAACCTCCCATAACTGCACAGGACAGTCGGAACAGATACTACACTTTGATCTTAGCCAAAAGACCAAGGAAGCATCCGAAACTCTGATTACAACTACTATTTATCTACCTCCCACAAGGTAAAATGTGACACAAGGTCGGGAAAGTGAGATTAGATAAGCAAGCCAGCGCTCGAGAGGTGAGCAATCTGACCATTTAAAAATTGCCTGGGCAGCCCCGTCGGCATTCCCCGGTAGGGGCGCCTCAGACAGTAAGCAATAAACTTACTCCTCCCCAAAGAGGGGAGGCAAAGCCTGGGAGGGGGTTAACCTCCCATAACTGCACAGGACAGTCGGAACAGATACTACACTTTGATCTTAGCCAAAAGACCAAGGATTTATTTAGATGGATGCATCCTGGAAAACATTAACTCCTAGAGTTAAAATTACATTCCCAGAATGCATACCACCTTAGGCATAAAAGCCCGCTGTGGAAGGGGGGAAGGTGGGGGTCGGGGGTCATTGTGACATTTCTAACACATTTTTAAAACATTTTTTATTTGACAAAAAGTTTTTCAAAAAAGACAAAACAAAGACATTTTTTATTTGACAAAGAACAAAATGCACAATGACAAAAACCTACTCTACCCTAAGCTAGACATTCACACTAAAAAACTCGCAGTCACTCTATGGCTTAACCCTACTTAAAATATCCCCAAAATGATACATGAAAACATGAAATAACGTGGGAGTGGGATGACACATTAAAAACACCCAAAAAGAAAGAAAAATAAAGAACCAAATAAAATGATAAGGGGTGGTTAGTAGGACCCTCCCTACCCTTTTGCTAATTTTGGACCGCCCACTGTTTTCCGGCTCGAGGCCGAAAACAAGCAGGTCGACCCCTAATTGGGAGTGGGAATAAAGTAGGGGCGTTCTGAAAATAAATTAATCAGGCTCTGGGTACGGGAATGGATGGCGTCTTCCAAGATAATAAAACCAAGGGTTTCATCAGCCGGGGACAAAATAAATATGTGGAGTGGGCATCTTTGGAAGCTCTCTAGTGCCGGCAAAAAACAAAATCGGGACAGGACATCACTTATTCCTACTAGCTTATAGTTCGACTAGGCTAATAAAAAATAATTTTGTTTTATACTGGGCTGGGTTCCGTATGACCCAGTACCGTCTGCGCCATGCTAAGGCGGGAAAACGTATTCAAACCTGGACCCTCGTCGAATGCACAAACTAGTGTTGTGCACCCATCTTCTATTGAACTCCATGCGATGTAGTCGTTTCCAATCGCATCTGATTTTCACTTTAAGCTGATGCTTAAAGTAAACAACCAGATCACGATCCGAAACAGACCCAACCCCATGAACCTCATCTAGACGTGTAACCCACGTCACTAACCTAGCTACGGCTAGGATCGCCAGAAAAACCATTCTTTTCTCCCTAGACCATGGCGGTGCAACGTTGTTGATAACGTATGCTACATCAAGTACCATCGGCTGCTCGGCGTCGATGCGAGCCGTTACCTCTCTGACATACTCCCAGAGACGACGAACTTTGCTGCAAGTGAAGAAGGCGTGCTCGGCCGTTTCTTCCTCATTGTCCTCACAGCGCGGGCATAAGGGAACGTCCCTTATGCCATCCCTGCGTAATCTGCCATAGAGGGGCAGTGCATTTCGAACCAATCGCCAGGTCAGAGAATACTCAGAATTGTTGAGATAACTCTGGCCTGGCGCCCAACTCCACTGGGAGCGAGCCTCCTCAATCGACAATCCAAGCCGCGTCCCAAGCGGATCCGAAGCGGACCCCTCCACTAGGTCCCGATATAGTCTCTTCCTAGACCGGGCAAGGTCACTGGACCCCGGCAACGCCTTAAGCGCGGCTCGGCATTCGGCGACGAACATGGACTCCCCTCTCGATCTACGTCGACCTTCGACCGAGTGGTCGGGTATGAGGTTGGGAAAGGCGTCCTCAACCGCAGGGACCCACGGGGCGTCCTCCGTCAGAGTACGACTCAGGAAAGCCAGTCTCTCGGCATGTCGATGACTTGCCAAGTCAGGCATCCCCAAGCCTCCATCGCACGGACGTTGCGTACAGACCTGTCTGCGGACGTATGCTTTCCGCCCGTTCCACAGAAGTGAAAAGAGCAAGCGCGTGAAAGCAAGAAGGCGGTCCGCGGGCAGAGGGAGTACAGACAGTCGGTAAAGTATGAGAGGAAAGACGTAAGTGGCGCACGCCTCAGCTCTCCCCTTCAAGGAAAGTTTCCTTCGAATCCAAGCCCTTACAGACGATTCGACCTTTGCCTGTACTTCCGACCAATTTTTCTCCAGCTGGAGACCCGGTCCGAACCAAACGCCAAGGATCCGAACCGGGCCATCAGTCCAGTTGAAGTCACCTGGAAGTGCGGTCTCTCCGCTCCAGGCAGCCAACCGCAGGCCGTTGGACTTGCTGCGGTTGACAATGGCCCCTGTAACCTCTTCGTAACGAGCGAGCGCCTTAATCACCGCTTCTATGTCTTCACGGCTGGACACAAAAACGGTGACATCATCGGCATACGCGGAAACCCTGGCTCGCGCATAGTGAGGAGGGATAGCGATTCCGCGCAGGACTGGTGTAGCCGCCCCGTCCCTTAATTTGCGAAGGAAGGGCTCCAACGCCAGGACATAAAGCAGGGGCGACAGCGGACAACCCTGACGCACCGAACGAGAAACCACGAACGATTCCGACAGCCTACCGTTTACTTGCACCGCTACCGTCGGCAGACGATACAGAATGGAGATCCACTTGCGGAAGTCCGGATTAAAACCGGCAGCCTCTAGAACAGATTCCAAGAAACCATGGTCGACCCTATCGAAAGCCTTGGACTGATCTAAATTGATCAGCGCGGCTTCAGTGTCGTCTTCTATACCCTCTAGGATCGTGCGAACCATATGCAAATTGTTTTGAATTGACCTCCCCTTCACAGCATAGTTCTGCTCAGGTTCGATCAAGTCAGCAATAACAACCTGCAAACGATTCGCAAGAACACGGGCCAAAATCTTTAACTCTGTGTTTAGCAGAGTTATGGGCCTGTAATCATCTAAATCCCCCCCACCAGGTTGGCCCCCCTTCTTCAACAATGTGACCACTCCTTTGGTAACCTGCCCAGGGATCGAGCCCTGAGCAAACCAGTGGTTAAACACATCCTTCAGAAGAGGAACAAACATGGGCGACAGCCTCAAGTAAACTTCGTATGGCAGACCATCGAGTCCTGGAGATTTGTTGTAGCCGACCTGCTTCAACGCAGTAATGATCTCACCCTCTGTAACGTCCCCATCACAGCTAGCTGCTCGGGCCGCCTCTAGGCGGGGCGAGTCAGCCAAATAGCTGTCAAACTCCTGGCCGCGGAGTCTGGGTAGTTGGGTGAAGCGATCCTCCAAATGCTCGCGGAACCCCTCGCAAATCTCACGAGTAGATACCAGGGTATGTCCTTCCAGGTTATTCACCTTCCGAATGTACCCATCCGAGCCACGACGTAAAGCAGCCTTACGCTCAACAGCGTCAACGTTCACAGCTTCGTTAGAGACTTTCTTTAACCTAGCTCGAACTACTTGACCTTCATATCGCTCGCTAGCCAAGCGATTGAGGTCCCCCTTAATTAAGGCTATCTCTAGGGGATCCCCCCCAGCCACCGCCCGGGTCATCTTATCATCTACACGCTTCTGTGTCCTAGCCCTATCTTGAGCGAGGCGCTGGCTATAGCGGACACAAAAGCGTCTAACATAAACCTTAGTTTTAACCCACCAACTACTCCCGATAACCGCCCCCACTAAAGCCCGCTGAAGTAGTAACGTTAGCTTGTCCCGGAAGTCGGGTATCTCCAGTAAGGAGGTATTCAACTTCCAGTACCCAGCTAACCTAGGCCTATCGCTTAAACTCAAACGGGCCATAACCAATTTATGGTCCGAGTGACCTAACCAAGTGAACGTGGGACAAGATAAGAAATCTATGTCGCCTCTTCTGACTAACATTCTGTCCAAGTAAGTACTCGAACAGAAGGCCGCGCTAGTATGCCACGTCCACATCTCCCGCCCTGGGTGATCAACGCGAAATCTGTCGACAAGATCGCATGAGGCGATCAGGTCAGACAGACTGCTATCACACCTATCCGACCCTCTATTACCCCCGACCTTATCTATTTTGGGGTCAAGGACGGCGTTCCAATCCCCCATTAATACTACACGCTCCGGACCCCCGAGAAACGTCTCCAACCGTCGAAAAAAGGAAACCCTCTCACCAGTAAAGTTGGGCGCATAAACCGCAACGATCCGAAACTCACTGTTTTCAACGGCAACATCGACTACGACCAGCCGACCCACCGCATCCGTATGAACAACGCTCACTGTCGCAGACAGAGTGCGTCTCACTAGCAAAGAGACACCACAACTACGGACATTGCCATATGCTGAGATGACGTCATAGTCGTCAGTCAGCACATCACAATCCCCATACGAAACGAAGTGGGTCTCCTCGATCGCAGCTATATCTACCTTAAGGTCCACGAGATCCCTCAGCACGCGAACAGCCTTGCTTCGAGATCTCATGCCCCTCACATTCAATGTGGCCAGGTTTAAAGCCATTATCCCTTACTTATATGTCGCAAATGGGCCTAAAGTCCTCGGGAGTGAGGACGCCGAAGGCCTGACCAAGACTGCCGGTCAGCAGTTCGGACGAAATCCGTCCGTCTCGAGCCAGACCTCCCACGTCCAGGGGAAAGGTTAATTTAAGTGCCCGAAATAATGAGGGGTGAACGTAAATCGGGACCCTCCCCGGACATTTCGACGCTAATTTTTTTAAAAATGGGTGCTCCTCCTCTACTAGTCTCACACCTGGTATGGCGTCCCTTGCCGCCTCCAACATTCTCCAGAGGGCCTTTGCCCTACTACCTTTATCTTGTCGGACGAAGGTAGTTATCAGGGGGATGTTATTGAAGTTACGGGGATCCTGTACCTTCTTCCCTTTCACATGTGTAAAGGCCTCCAATTGCTGTAGATATTTCCGCTGCCGGACATTCAAATCGGATTGAACCAGTGAGGCGTCCGCCTCACAGATTCTTTCCCCAGGCAGGAACGGAAACTTTTTTGACCTTTCTTGTCTAGGAGGAGGTGAGGGGGTTGTTTCAATGGGAGTCACTTCAGGCTTCTCCGTACCCTTTTTCTCCACCTCTTGTGTCCCTTTCACGATTTTCTCTTGGGTTTCTACCCTAGGTTCTTCAACCATTGCCACGGGTTCTTCAACCATTGCCACGGGTTCTTCACTCACTGAAGGGGTATTGTAGAGGGGAGGGGTACATTGCTCAACCATATCTGTCGGGACTGGGGATTGGGGTTCTGCGGGTTGAGCAATTATTTCGTCTTTTTTATCTTTGGTTTCACGGATTTTTTTCGGTTTTGGGTCTTTCGCCTTAGATGTCTGGGCTTCGTCTCCTTCCACTGTCATCCTTTCCCCTTCCTCTTGTCTTTCTCCATCAGATTCCGATGACGAGGGGTCACTAAGCTTTCTTTTTACGGCTGATGATGGGGCTATCTCAGGCCTTGGAGACACCTTCTTTTCTTTTCTTGATCACCACCGTACTCCATTTTTCCTGGCCTTCTTCCTGCTTTTCTGTCTGGTCTACTACCTCCTTTTCAGCTACGGGTATGGGGGCCTTCGGAGTCGCTACTATTTTTTGTACCGGAGCCACAGGTGTTTTAGGTTTCTCCGGGTTTCTTTTTGGGCACACCTTTGCCATATGACCTGGCGTCTGGCAGTGCCAGCAATAAGGTCTACGCCCTTCCACAATTAGGGACATCACCCATCCCTCGCAGTTTAGTTGAGCCGGGATTCTGAGGAAGTTCTTATGATCTACCCTTATTTTTATCTTGTAATCCCCATTACCGATGTTTCGAGGCCCACGCACTGGGATTACCCCCTCGACGTCACCATACTGTGACATGATTGCCCCCATGTGATCAGGGCTAATGCAGCATGGGACGCCGAGGATTGTGACTACAGTTCGCCTTTTTTCCAGATACTCTGGTTTTATCTTCATATTCTTCCAAGTAAAATTTCCCTTGGCCACCTTTTCAGCCTCCGCTTGATTGGGGAGCAAAATATCCCACATCGCATATGATTTTTTAACGATATAGGTTGCTGGGATATTTAACTCCACCAACATATCCATCATTCGTTCCTTAGTAACTGTGATGAGGCCTTTTAATTTCAGGTCTGTTGTAACCAAGGATACGATTCGCAGTCTTAAAGTTTCAAGCGTCCCCGGAATGAGTTTGATCTGGTTTCCCTCCGTGAGACTTGCGTACTTTTCTTGGAAGAGAGCCCGATACTCTTGGGGAGTTTTCTGCGCTTGTGGGCCCCATCCTGTTGTTTTGGTCATTGCAGAGATGTTCTTCTTTTGAAGTTTCTGGCCAGCAATAATTTTAGTATCTTGGCTTTTCAATGTAGGCCACGCCTTTGTAGCAAGTTTTGGGGCCCCCTTTTTAACTTTTGCTAGAAGTTGACTTTGAATTTTTTCTGGACCCTCTCCCTCTGTTGAATCTGAGTCTGACTCATCTGAGGAGCACCCTAAAAATATATTTGGGTTGTAATTCTTTTCGGCTATGTTTAGGTCCAAAGAATTACACTTCCTTAACTGTGGATTCTTAGGCATGATAAACGTGGTTTTTCTCATCTCAGCGAAAAATTCCTTCTGGGAGATAAGTACTTTGGGGATAGAACTTTGCTGATCAAAGTCCCCAAAGATGATAGAATCTGGGACGTCATCGGGTGTGTCCATCCCCTCGACTGAAGAAAGCAGGTCGCACTCGGGTGTACGACCCCCTGACGCTACTGGAGTGCCGCTCGGTGCGACACTCCCCAACACAGACAACGAGGTGCCCTGCGAGGCCACACCTGATGGGGCGCACTCGGGTGTGCAACCCCCCTCCAATACGACTGGAGTGCCGCTCGGTGCGACACTCCCCGACACAGGCAATGGGGCGCACTCGGGTGTGCAACCCCCCTCCATTACGACTGGGGCGCACTCGGGTGTGCAACCCCCCTCCAATACGACTGGAGTGCCGCTCGGTGCGACACTCCCCGACACAGGCAATGGGGCGCACTCGGGTGTGCAACCCCCCTCCATTACGACTGGGGCGCACTCGGGTGTGCAACCCCCCTCCAACACGACTGGGGCGCACTCGGGTGTGCAACCCCCCTCCAACACGACTGGGGCGCACTCGGGTGTGCAACCCCCCTCCGTCTCAACTGGGGCGCACTCGGGTGTGCAACCCCCCTCCATTACGACTGGGGCGCACTCGGGTGTGCAACCCCCCTCTGTCTCAACTGGGGTGCACTCGGGTGTGCAACCCCCCTTCACGGGCACCATCATCAGATCGCACTCAGGAGTACGACTGACCAGGTCTAAAAGGGTGCCCTCGCCGGTCACACCCTGGTCGTTGCTCACCTCCGTGGCAACTCGAGCTTTTGAAGCCTGGCTGGCTTCCATCTATAAACGGGTCTGAATGAGGCACGACACCCGCCGATTCGGAGACGAGGAGACCTTCACCGTTTTACGGGTTCGTCAGTCTCCCCGAAACCTGCCAGCTGCTTAAGTGCGCACCTCAGACAGACGCTGAAAGAAAGAATAAAAAATAATTAATGGCCCAAGAGGGGCGAACAAACCTGACTGTCGGACTAGACCCGCCGATTCGGAGACGAAGAGACCTTCACCGTTTTACGGGTTCGTCAGTCTCCCCGAAACCTGCCAGCTGTTTAAGTCAGCCCAACAGTCAGGGAAAAGAAGAAAAGAAAAAAGTCCCAAGAGGGGACAAAAAAGTGACAAAAGCCCCAAAAGGGGGGCTTGGTCAAAGAAAAACGCTTTAAACCTTGCCAAAAGGCCCGGTAGCGAGGATGCTATCTTAGCCAAAAGACCAAGGAAGCATCCGAAACTCTGATTACAACTGCATGAACTATTATGTGTGTGACACAGATGAAAAAATACACAAACTGTACCGTCTTCGAGCTGATTGGCAGGATCAAACGTGTGTTAAGACGTTTCTCAAATTACACAATGAAGACCGTGTCCTTCATGTTCAGGTCCCACATTAGGGGTGAGGTCAAGGGCGGCTTCTTCGAGTGACCTCTATTCGGCAAATAATTTTCTTAGAGATGCACTTTGAATTTCGAGACAACAATTATTAGTCCAGATATGACAGTTTTTCTTTCCTTTCCCAAATATGTCAAACTTCTCTGGGACACTCTGTATATGATAGCGGTTGGATTAGTAAAAAGAATTTGCCAATGCGAGGAAAATACCGAAACACGATGTAATGACAACGAACCTGTAGAAGTATAATAAATAAAAGATGAAATGATAAACAGGGCAGCATTAGAACACACAAAGAATAGAAAACAAAGAAAAAGAAACAATAAAACATACACACAGCATACCCCCCTCCCTTCAAATATTTTTAAAAAATTAGGAACGTTTTTATTGATAAATCAAAATGTAAAACAAAAGTAAAAACAAGTAAAAAGAACCTATAAGAACAAAAAAAAAAATAACACGAGAAAAATAAATATAAAATAAACTTAACACAAAAATAATATCAAACATAAAATAAAATTATAATAAAAAAAATTATAATTTATATAAAATTAATATATAATTATAATAAAATAAATACAAATATAATTTAACAGAAATCAACGAGAAATGAAAACCTGAAATCACACAATTAGAAAACACTTAGAATAAGAGAGGACGAAAACCAAAAGGAAGGAAAGAAGGAAAAAAAAAATGTTAAAAAAAGAAAAAAAGGAAATTGGAAGAAAAAGAAAAAAATGTCTCATATGTAAAATAATAAGTTAAAATATGACATTAATATTTAAAGACAAAAGAATTACATTGGATGTCAGAGTCGGTACAAATAAAGTAAACTTAAAAAGAACAAACAAAGAACTGAAAAAGAAAGAATAAATATAAAAGTTTGTACGTATATTAATCGGTCCCAACGGCTGCAAATATTGGCTTGGGTAAAATCCGGTAATGAGTTACAACAGTGAGTACACACAATTAAACTTGCGTTCCTGAAACAGGAAACGAAAAACTGAAAGAAAAAAAAAAACACTTACGCATTTATTTATTTGTTTATTTATTTATTTTTTTAATGGGTCACCACATATCAAGACCCGGAGGCCACTCGAGGATAACGTTTAGAAAGATTTTCAGTTGGACGATTATTGCCTCCACGAGAAGATTCTAAAACAATGGTTGGAATGGGCGGAAGATTACTTAAGAGTAGTGTTGGGACGATAAATCGGAATCGGGAATCGAAAAAAATTGGGACTTTTAGGGGTATCAAAGTTGGTATCGGAATCGGAAAAACTACTTAATTTCCGATTCCAAAAAACGATTCTTTTAATTTTATTTCTTGTTTAAAACTTAATTTTTTCATTACTAATGATAAAACGATAATTATTTATTGATTTTAAACTGCCACTAAAACTAAAATTTATAGATCATAATAACAAATGTAGGTAAAAATAGCACCGTAAAATGGCACAGGTAAAAATGGAACAGGTAAAATAGCACGAGTGGATAAATAGGAAAATGGCACAAATGAAAAATATAGATGAAAACCTCACAGTGAGTTTATTAAAATATAGGATACAATATATAAAGGGGAAACATTAAAGAGTTTGTCAAATTAAAAAGAAAATTATATTTCCATTTAAAAGTAGATGAGGACACTCAGCTAAATACCCCCATTAAAAATGAGATTCTACTTTTTTAGGCAACTACATGTGAACACCCTGAAAAACTCGGGTGAAGAAAATCCAATTATTTTAAAATTTAGAATGGGGTATCAGTTTCGCATATAACTTAAACGTAAAATAATGGCCCATTCTGATCCAGTGTCTTACCAAATAGCATTTTAAGGGTATATAATCAGAATTATGTTTTTCAGAGCGGGGGTAAGTTAAGGGAGATAAATATTGTGTGTATTTTGTTGGGAGAGGATTAAAAAACAACAACCCTTCCTTTAAGTCTACCACTAACCCTTATTCCAGGTGGCAATAGTCATCTTCCCTCCAAAACACAGCACTCTCATTTAACGCTACAAATAAACCTAAGTTTAGTTCTCCCCCAAAACTTTATTAACCTTGGCAACAAAAAAACTCTCCTTAAACCCGACCACTAACCTTAATTTTGGGTGGAAACAAAATCTCCCCCACAAAAAAATGAAAGAAGAAACACATGGTTACATCTAAGATTTAACACAACAACAAAGAAGAAACTTTCATGTTTAAGGTTCAATATTTAAAACTATAGTGAGGAAACTAATCCTCTATGACTTGGACAAATCAATGCTATTTACTTAAAAGCAACACAGTCGATACTTATGTAAAATATTTATTTTAAAATGTGGGGGAGGCTTAGCCCTTATTTACAACGATAGGGCGGATCCTAGACCCACTCATCATAAAAAACGGAAAAATCGATTTTATTTGCTTTAAAATAACAGAATAAATTTTAAAATATTTATTTTAAAATATGGGGGGGGGGGGGCATTTTTTAATGTTTATAAATTGTGCCATTTTTACCGTGCCATTTTTACCGTGCCATTTTTACCTATGTTATTTTTACCGTGCATCTCTGATAACTAGCACTGTCCAGGGGTTCAGATCCTCCGTATATAAAAAGCCAACTTTTACTGGACAATGTCTCAATTTCAACTCCCACCATCCATATAATGTAAGGAAAGGAATCGTCCGTTGCCCACAACATCGAACAAAGGCAATATGTAGCAGCATTAATACATATCAAGATAAGGTTGGCGGTCTGAGAAAAATTCTCAATCGAAACAAATATCCAGAGAGAATCACATCAGCTTCCAGAAAGCTGGATCAGACATCAAAGGACACCAGCCGGAAACTCACTACGGCCTGTCTCTGTATTCGGACAACATTTAAAATGCTCTCAGTCGAGAAAGGTTTCTTCTTCACTGATGGAAGACAGACAATTTTAAGTGTAGTATCAGAACAAGTGTCGATGGGTAAGCATAAATGTTCAATTTTTCTGTTATTACTTCTTTATTAATTTATCAAATAAAATTAGAATTGCGTCTGCAGTTTTACTGTAACTCATTTGCATGATTCAATTGTGATGCTCCAATTCATAGTTACTGAATTCGGAATTATTTTATCTTGTCAAAATTACTGAAATTTCCGAACACCACAAATATTAAGATTAAAAATAAAAATGGAAAAACTTACCAGTTTGATATTTAGATGACGCGGAGAGGTTAGTTAGTTATGTAAGTTTGACGCAAATTGACTTCCAGGTGGTATGAGGTGACATTCACTCGTGTAGATGATCAATTTACGCTTAACTGACATAGCGAACTGGACCCACCCCGTGACCTTTCTAAGAATTAAACAGGTAAGTTTTTCAAAAACGTTTTTAAAATGTTAAAAGCTGTTGCTAAATCGAGTGTTTCTTGAAAAACATGTAATGTGCGCACCCGTGTAATGTGCGTATGGTGATTCTCAGCATAAAATTTGTTTTAAAAAAAAACTTCTACTCATGTAAAATTCACACCCTAAACATTTCGGAATTGCCAGGCTGAAGTACGTGGTTTTAAGTTTGGTTGTATTTAGCATAATTTTACTTAGTTATGAACTTACGCGAGTACATTTTCATTAACCTAGTAAATGTAACAGTCGAATTTGATTTCGTGAGACACACATTTCATTATTTTATTAGAAGGTATGACACCGAAGGTAAGATGTGTCGATAATGTGGACACCACGTGACCTCCACAAGTTGTTTGTTAGAAATGAACATCAAAGCGGTATACTTTGTAATCTTCAAAGAGAAAGGTCCTTGTCGACTATATTCAATTTTTTATGAAAAAAATTCAAATAACATTACGTCAACTTACCACAAAGTACTACAAACCGACTTTGTTTTAAACGAGAAAAAATCTTTAGTTGTCTCACTATTTTCAATCAATTACGGAGAAACATTTGATAAAAGATAGTTAGAAAGATATATTCTAGTAACATACGCATCCCCAAAGTGTATGTGTGCTTTTTCAAAAATATACACTCACATTACACAGATTTTTACGATAATCTGAAAATTAAAAAAAAAACAACTCCATTAGTAAATATTTCGAAATTTAAAAGAATCGGAATCGGTAATTGTATCGGAATCGGTAAAAATTATTTAAATTATCCCATCACTACTTAAGAGGAATTGATTATCCAAGAGGACGGCTCAACAAGTATTTGTTCACATTAGACTTGAAGACGCCCATGCTGTAGTCGGTTAGGAAGCAGACTCGTGTTATCTTGTTCTATAGAAGAGATGTTCTATGGAAGAAACGTTGTTAATGGAAGTTGCGTTTGGTTTTTTGGTAAAGAGAGGGAGAAAAGAAATGTTTTTTGGTGTGGTTGTAGCTAGACGGTTATAAGCTTAACAAAACATTAGAAACGGCTCGCAACATCTCTACTCTATGAAAGAGACTATACGGGGCGAGAAGAGATCATCTCCCACTAAATGGCAGAGTCGATTTTGTACTCTGTCAAGACAGGAAGATTGCTCTGAGCGGCACCTTCACAGATATGACAGCAGTACCTCCCCATCTTAAGACGTATCTGACTCTAATATAGGTAGAGGATTGAGTCGGTGCTAAGGTACTTACTGGAGCGGAAGAATGATTTACATTGCGTTTTGTTTTCTATACTAAAATATTTACTTTGTTACGTGTTTTTGTTGTTGTAAATTGTTGCTTTGTTTTGTAACCATTGTCTTCAGGTGTTATTTTTTTAGTCAAGCGCATAGTTCATTTGCGTTTGTAAATTGTTGTACTTTACTTTTTATTACAGTTTACTAAAACACCCGAGTTTTACTTTTAGCTGTTGTTGTAACGCGTTACCGAATTTTACCGAGCCAATAGGGCAGCCGTGGGCGTTCATCTATATAAGCATCCCAAAGTTGAACGTTTTCAGACTGTATAAAAAGAAAAAAAGTAATCTAAAAAAATAAGCGGACAAGAAAAAAACAAAAAAAAAAAACAACAAAAAAACGAAAAACTAAAGGAAAATGAATAAAAGAAGGAGTACACAAAAAATGAAAGATAAAAGTAGATAGAAGAAAAAGGAATGAGAGAAAGACGAAGATTAAGTGGTTATAACATGAGGAGAGAAAATCGAAGAAAAAAGCAAAGAAAGAAAGAAAGAAATACAATAGCAGAATGAAAGGGAAATAACTCGTAGCAGGAAGTGTCGATCTTAACAGAGTTGACTTCGTGTTTTTGTCACGTTATGATAAAAGAACTTAACAACAAAACGCCAGGGAATGAGCTCCTAAAAATAATATCAAAATGTCGTCTAGATTACACAATGAACTGGTACAAGCACGATAATCGGGTAAGAAAAATGTAAAAGGTTTGTCATGTTATTATGTGCCTTATTCTTATAAAAAAAAGTTTATTAACTAATAAAAAACAAGTAGTTTCGTCTTTCATTTCTGAGGAGGAAAATAGAGAGATGACTAGTGAATCTATTTGTCTATGAATTGAGGACCGGGTTATTTCGTTTATCTGAACGGGGAAACCGCCTGGCCTTCGCTTTACTATATCACTATAAAAGAATGTCTCTCTAACCACTTATGAAGAAATACTACTAAAACCCTAATGATGCTTGTCACCGTGCTCACATGTGGTGGGGGAAAGGCGAATAACATAAATAAAGAGTGAATCCCAAGAGAAGTAGTGAGAGGAATGAATGGTATAAATGATTTAAAGAGAAGACATATAGGGGGTAGAGAGAATGTGAAGAGGCAAAGAAGGAGAAAAAACAAATCGGGTCTATTATGACAAAACAATGCATTCTGAAACCCTTTGGCTTCAATTTTCATGAATTATATCACAAATACTGATCCAACGGGTCATTCCTAGTTTGATCAAAAGTAAAACTTAAAACGTAAAAAAGTATAAAGGATGACTGAATGAAACGATTGAGAAATTGAAAAAGATAAAGTATAGAAATGCCACTAAAAAGGAAAGAAAATGGAAAATACTATAAAGGACAAGATTGACGTTAAAAAGTAAAACATATCTTTAAATAGAGAAAAGAAACACAAAGACGAATAAAGGAAAAGAAAAGAGAAAAGCAAGTAATGGAAAAAGGTACTTGTAAGGAATAGGCATCAAGAGGATGTAAGTTCGTATGAAGCCAGTTCCGAGTATGGACAGAGAATTCCGAGTCAATTCCGGAAATGTCCGAAGTATTATACGATTTAAAAGTCGCAAAAAAACATGTAAAAAGACAGACGATACGAAGCATGCGAAGAGTTAGGTTAGGATTACGGTTACAGTGAAAAAAGTTTTAACCCCTCAAAAAAAATTATAAAGTTGAAATAAATTTCCGAAATAAAATAGAAAAAAGAAAAGAAGGTGGCTTTCAAATCGTATACTGATTCAGTCATTTTCTACGGATTTTCCGTCAATACTCGGAACTGACTTCATAAGAAATGACAACCGCCACGCGCCCATTCCTTACGAGTACCAAAAGAAAGAACTCTAGAAAAAAACAGTTTCGAAAGGAAAGAGGTAAATAAAAAAGGACAGAAAAGCAAAAAAGGAAAAAAAAAGAAAAAAAAGAACGCAAGTTGGCTGAAATCAGAACTAAAAAATCAAAGAAAAAAATATTAAAAAAGGGAAGCCATTTTATTAAAAAAAAAATCAAAGAATCGCAACGACCAAAAAAACAAAAAAACAAACAAAAACAAAATGGGTGGAAATCAGGATAATCTCTTTGTTACGGTCGGCAAATCGAATTTGTTCTTTTAACTTGTGTTTCCGGCAAGGTGCCAAATTTGTTCCGTTGATTCGCGGGGCTCTGCAAATATAACGTCTTCGCATCGACTCTGCCTCAAGGTTCGCCAATTATTAAGCATAATTTCGCGCGATGTGACGAATTCAGGTCCTTCGTTGGCTTTTTACACCGCAATTTTTCTTTTTATTCTCTTACCACTAACAACATTATCATCACCATTAGTAGTAGTAGTAGTAGTAAAAAAGTAGTATTAGTAGTGGTAGTACTAGCATCACTCTAGTCCTCCTAAGTTTGTTATTGTTATAGTTCACTTCGTTAGCAATAATTATATTATCATCATCTTTGGTACATGTGTCGTCGACATCATCGCCATAATTCTTTCTGTTATCAAACGTAACCATTCCAGTATGTGTATAATAATACGAACGTACACTCGTTTGTAACGAACACTATTACCTTCCACACCTATTTAAGAATGAGATCGTCCAATCGCCAAGGATGAAAGCACACACACAGTAATTAAGAAGTAATCAAGAAATATCTGATATCGCTGTTACCAAAAATGAAGATTTCTGACCCATCTCAGAATGAATTGTTCCTAAATCGAATAAACTGTCATACATAGAATTCTGTCCTCCCGCTGACTAAAACCATTTTCAAAACTCTCTTCGTTTTTTAAAAATGTTAATAGATATAATTGTAAAAATGTTAATAGATATAATTGTTTGAATTTTAAATGAACTAGAATGACCAGGTCTTCCAAATTCTAGTATATATTAAATATTAAGTAGTTAAAGCAAAATAAATTGTTTTGGACTATGAAAATAATTTCAAACGCTATTGATAATGTTTACGCATTGATTTATTTTTTAATTTTTTTATTATAGTTTATGTTTGAATTCATGTTTTGAAACATGACGTAAATCAAAAATATATGACGTCACGTAAAGGCTATACTTATTTTGTTAGGGTAATGTTTTAAGCTCTATTTATAAGAAAATTCAAAAAGTTCAGTTGTAGAACGCCAGACTGAAGATCTGAAGATCTGAAGGTTTCGGTTTCGATTTCCGGTCATGGCTTCCGCTTTATTTATTGGGAATTTATTATTTTCTATTAGTGTAATATTCTCCATTTCTAAAACTAGTTAAGGTTTTTGATATTTCGACATGAGACAAATTACGCAATGTATTTATTACGTTTAAAACAATTGTGACAGTCGGACAGATGGACACACTTTCTATTTATATAAGATACATTTTTAAAGTGGTATTGGTTTTATTTCTTTAAAGAATATTTAACTGTCAATTATTTTTACGTAAAGAAGAAAATGGAAGACGGTAGGTAAGCAAGCATGAAAGTTCCACAGAAACTTGTTTGCTACAAGTTAGCTTGGCCTTTTGGCTAAGATCAAAGTGTAGTATCTGTTCCGATGGATACTGCACCCCATAGACTGGTATTGTCTTGGCCTTCGGGGCTTGATTTACGCCGGTCTATGGGTCTGTCCTGTGCAGTTCTAGGAGGTCCACCATCCCAGGCTTCGCCTCCCCTTTTTGGGTAGGAGTAAGTTTATTGCTTACTGCCTGAAGCGCCCCTACCGGGGAATGCCGATGGGGCTGCCCAGGCAATTTTTAAACCCCACTTTCCCGACCCGACTTTGGGTCACATCTTACTTGTCGGAGTAAGATAAAAACTGGCCTTGTGCCTAACTCCTGGAGAGGAGTAAATCAATACAAGTTAATGGCCGAGAAGATGAAGACAGAAAAGTACACGATTTATTTGAAGATTGTATAATATACTGAATACAAACCACAAACAGAGATTAAAATTGACATAAAAAAATTTGAGTATTTCTGAAATATAAGTAAAAATGTATTTCTAAAATATGAGTCAAATATATTCGTAAAATATGGTTCAGAAATCCATTTGTGATAATTGAAAAAAAACAACAACACATCTTCAAGATCCTCGGGATGAGTCCTCAGTGTTGTGACATCATCCTTTGTTTCGGATTGTTCAACATCCAACAATACTGAGACTAGCAACATCACGTTTGTCAGAAAGAGGGTGCAGAGAAGAAGAAAGGATGTAGCCAATCAAATTACGGACACGTTTCTGCACCTTATCAATAACCCTCAAATGGGACAGAGATTCACTAGCCCAAATATCACAACAGTACTCCATACATGGTCTGATTGTAGATTTGTAGATATAGAGAATATCCCTAGTTGTGAGTGTTTGGAGCGATTGAGAGAACCGACTTTACGAGAGGCAGAAAGTGTAATGGATCTCCAAAAACAATTTGATGAGAGAGAAAGACCAAGAAGTTTCAGAGTTGATTTCTTCTCAAGAGCAGAGCCATCAGTGATAATTTCCGGTTTATTATTTCTTGTGTCAGTAAATAAGTATCCGGCATCATGTGTTCTGAATATGCTGTTTAGTGGCATCATGGCTATGATGAACAATAGTGGTGATAGAGAATCTCTTTGGAAGATGCCTCTTTGTATTTTTATCTCAGTCAAGTGTTGTCCTCCAGCTGCCAGTCCCAGTCTCCATGTTCACATTGCTTCTTTAAAATCAAATTGATAACATTATCTGATATTTTGTACATCCTCAAGCACTCGATTAACCATGCTTGGTGGATCCTGTCGTAAGTTTTCTTGTAGTCGATCCATGTCATGGCTATGTTTTTTTCCTCTTTCAGGATCATTTTGATCTATGTATAACAAGTCATGCGCCCATCTTTTCCTTTTTCGGCATCCCTTCTATTTCTCGGGAAGTAGTCCACAATTATTAAGGGAGTCGTAGATCTGTTTTCTCAGTGTGCTGTTAACATTTTCCGCATAATTTGTAAACAGGTTATTGGTCTGGTCGTTCCCTTTAGCTTTTTTATGTAAGGTCTTAAATTTTTAAAACCATTAATTCCATCGTGGCCTGGTGTTTTCCAGTTTAACATTTTTAAGGCTTGTCTTGAGCGTTTTTTCGTTAATTTTGCTCTCTGTTGCCTGTTCAATTTGCTGAACCTCTTCTTTCATCAGCAAGTTGAAGAAGGATTATATTATTATTATTGTTATTATTATAATAATTATTAGTACCATTATTATTATTATTACAATTTAAATTAAAATTTGAAAAATGTTATGAATTCCAATATTAACCTTATCTAACTTCCAGTATAATTACGTTTTAAAAATGTATTCATTAAATTTTTTTATATGTTATCATTTGAATTATTATTATTATTATTATTATTATTATTATTATTATTATTATTATTATTATTATTATTATTATTATTATTATTATTATTATTATTATTTACAATTTAAGTTAGCAATGTTATAAACATCAGTACTATTAATTTTCTCATTACTGGATTAATAAAAATACATTTATTTATTACTTTTAAATTCTTTAATTATTATTGTTATTATTATTATAATTATTATTATAACACTCCCAAGGAGTTTTCACACAACACTGACAATAACCATAGGCGTTGAGTCTGTCACAACAAGTCTCCCCAGATTTCCAGCACTCTCCACCTCTTTTCTGATAGCTAATTCAAATCACTTTGCATTACCGCAACAGTCGTTAAACATTGTTTTTCTGCTAGCAACGACCGTTGGGTTTCTCTGGAATTTCAGTAGCATTAAGTCTCCCCAAGGTTCTAGTATACTCCTCACTCTTCCAGTGGAGGTCTGGTCGGTGATCTTCTGCCTCAGTTTTTTGAATTCTTCTTCTTAACTCTTCATAACAGTTTTGTGTTGGACCAGACGAGACTGATGCCATCGTATGCATGTGTGTTTACTGATTTTTTTCTTTTTCCTTTTTCTTTTTTTGGGAGAGGAGGAATAATGGATTTCTAGTATTTTTCATTTCCTCTGCCCTCGTGTGTTGATCTTTCCATATGTTTGATTCTATTTCCATTTAGAATTGTCTGTGATAAATTCGTGTTCGTTGGTTGGTTTCTGTATTCAAGGATTTTCATTAAGATTTAGACTGTTTTCATCATTGCTGTTCGTTGTATGATCTCAATCTTCCCCTTTCTTCCAATTTCTCCTAGTTGTTTTTTTTTCTCCAGTTTTATTTTCGGAACTGTACCTAGTGTCCTTACAATGATTGATATTATGGTGATTTTCTCCATGTTTGATAGTTCTTTCAGTTATCTGGTAAGTTTCATGTATTTGTTTTGTTTTTTCTGCTTCTATGATAGTCACTCTGTAAATTGTTGGGACGGCGAAATCTACGATTTGGCAGGTCTTTTTCTTCTTATTGACTATTATCACATCCGGTCTCCAAGCTTGGATAAGTTTGTCTGTCTGTATTTCCACGTCTTAGATGATTTACATTTTCCAATACTGTCTATGTCTATATCATGTGTCTGCATGTTCAAAGTGAAGATGTTTGTATAGTTCCCGGCGGACTGCCTTTCACACGCAGTCATATTTTTTTTGTATTGTTTTTGGACTAGTTTGCTATATTCACTTATTATGTGTCTACCGTTTTATCTCTGTCTTACTGTTTTCTTGGGGTTAGTCTATCTGTGCTTTGATGTAGTTTGGTCTGATCGTGTCGTTCTGTGTGTGTGTGTGTGCCTGTCAGTAGCGATTCCGTTTTACTGTTCAAGTTACCTTTTCGTAGCTATGCCCAGGTGTTTCTGTGAGTCTCTTCTCCAGTTAGCCTTTTGAATCGCCAATGTTGCTGCTTTTCTTCTTCTTTTTATTTTCATGTCTTTTTGTTTGCAGTTTCAATGCTCCTGATATTGTTCATTTTTTTCCGGTGTTTCTTGCTGCAGTGATTAGCCTTTCTGAGTTCTGAGTTATGTATTTTTTGTGTCATCTATACAGTCTTCTATACTTATCAGTAATCTCCTCCCTCTGCTTGTTTATACGTAGATTCGGTCAATATAATCCTTTGGGTTTAGTGCACTGCCATGGTCACTTGTTTCCTAGTTTTCTAGTCCAGGTGCTTCTTTTGTCCAGCCTATGAATGGTCCAGAATATCTTACCAGAGACACTTACCAGGTGTTTATTCCTATTATCAGGTTTCTATTAAATAACTTCGTTTCTAAGAGTTTTCTTGTTCTCCTCGAGTATTCTCTTATAATCTTCTCTTTTATTTCTCTTGATTTGATGGCATCTGATTCCAGAACTCTCATATCTTTGTATGCCTCATGTTCTCCAAGACCCCTTATCTCCTCATAGTTAGGTCGTTCTCGAGCTTTCCCCTTTTGTTCTCTAGCAGTAACCACTTTTCTATTCCGAATTCCACTTCAATATCCTGACTAAGGATTCTGGTTGTGTTTATCAGCTTTTCCGATTTATTTTTAGTTTTTGCAAATAGCTTCAGGTCGTCCATATATATGAGGTGGCTTCTTCTTTCTTCTTTCTTCTGGGTCAGTGAATTCTTATCCAGCATTAAACTTCCTGAGTAAGTTCTTCAGTAGCATTATGGCTATCATAAATACAAGTGGTGATATAGAGTCTCCATGGAAAATGCCCCTCTGTATCCTTATCTCAGACAGATGTTGTCTCCCAGCTGTCTGTTTCAGTCTCCATGTTTCAATTGCTTTATTTATAAAACGGATACTCTGTCGTATGCGTTATTGTAGTCAATCCATAGCTATGTTCTGTTGTCTGTTTTTTACATCCTTTAGGATCTTTTAATTTATGTATAACTATATAATAAATAATAATAATGATAATAATGATGATAATAATAATAATAATAATAATAATAATAATAATAATAATAATGATAATAATAATAATAATAATAATAATAATAATAATAATAATAATAATAATTATTATTATTATTATTATTATTATTATTATTATTATTATTATTATAACGTAAGTAAAAATAATCATTAAGGATATAATGCTTGGTATACCAAATCATCTATTATGAATCAAAGACCAAAATATATACGGGAACACTATGAAATAAAGCGTATACCAATTCTAATAAATAGCTAATGTATTTTCTCGTTTAAAACAACGAATACAAAAATAAAAGACTTGACGAGGAAGAAATACTATTATGGCCGGGGGTTGTTCTTGGACAAAGGGTTTAACGCATGTGGGGTCCCTCGACCAAAGGTTGTGGGAGATATGCCTTTATATAGCAGCATGTCCTCCCCACTGTTCGAAATAACCCAACCATGTGTGGATAAAATGAACAGAATAAAACAGATCAAGGGAAGAAAGAAAACATTATTATAATATCTGAAATTATATTAGAAAGAAAGCGAAATAATAATAAAGCTTACACACACGAATGGTATTTTGTAAAACATTTATATTAGAGTAAAACATTTATATTAGAGTAAAACATTTATATTAGAGTAAAACATTTATATTAGAGTAAAACATTAATATTAAACAAAACAATTTATTTGGCTGAAACATTTTGTAAAGCTATCAGTTACAAAGTTCATTTTTAAGGAGTGAAAAGTTCCGTTTGTACGAACGTGTACGAGTGAAATGTTCGGTTTGTTTAAGTTCATGTTTATACGAATGCGTATATGCGAGCGAGTTTGATGTATTTTTGTGGCAATTGTAATGTGTGTGTGTGTGTGGTTGAAAGAAAAGTTCATTTTTCGTGGTAGGAATTAAAAAAGAAATTACCTACTTTTTTACCTTTGCCTCCCCCGCCTCCTTAGTCGAGCCGGTGGGGGAGTCGACGATCTCCTCTGTGTGCGTTCGGCCGGAAAGCGGAAGAGAAAAAGAGAGCGAAAAGAGAGTGTGTGACTTATTTTATAGGGAGTCAAATCACGTGTGGTCAAGCTGATCTGTTCGTCCCTGATTGGCCGGAAACTTCTGCCAACGTGCTTTCACGAGATAACCTCTTTTTCTCTATCTCAGAGACGAAGAAAGGTTTAGCAAACAGAGAAAGAAAAGAAGTCGCAACAAATAACCCTTGGCCGGTAGTAGCGTCTGCTACACTATAATTCATGCGTAAAATTTGAAGTGCCTTCTACTATCATAAATAATTTTACAGAAAGCGATAAAAACGGACACCAAAATCTTTAGTTTTTATTTGTATGTTTCACGACATCTCAACCATTTTTATGTTATTTAATGATGTACCACAATGTATATAGTAAACCTTTAATTCTATACAATTTATTTAACACAAGTTGCTGGGCGGAAATTGTGGTTTAATAATATCTTAACATTATTTGTGCATAAATGCTCACAATGGTTCCACAAGAATTTGAACTCGGCATAGTCGAATTCCAAAGCCTTGAAAAGAAGTTAAAGAATATTCTCCATGAGGTATCTTGACCCACTCTATAATAACAGAAGGCGGATTATCCATCAAGAGTTTGCAAAAAAAGAAAAAAAAAACAGCAGAATAAAAAGCAATTATTACTTTATTACTTTCATACGATCAGAAGTTAAGCTGCTTTCGGATGTATCGTGTTCATACCAGAAAAAAGCAGGGGAAACATTTATTTTTAGTGGATTATGTATTTTAGAGTACACAACCCACTCTCTCCAGATATGTGATGATTGTTCAAGGTCAGAATTTGTGTAAATTAACTTAAACCTACCAGGTCACATGTGTTATTTCGGTGTGTTTCTTTCACCTAAACAAGTTGTTTTACTAAGGCTTGGAGGTTTAGTGCACCCTACTATTTTACTTATCTAGATGGAATCAATATGATACACACCATTCCTAAATTCAATAAACCGAATAGAACTCGAACATGACATTCAAGTTTGCGCTGGTAACTATAGCAACAATACCGCCTATTCCGGTATATAGTAGAACATGAGTGATATCATGCCTCTCCAAACGCTCCAGCACAACCCTTTGGACTGTTGTTGATGTATATTGTCGCTACTATTTTTCATCTGTTTTCTCCTTTTCTCATCATCACTGATGATAATGACTGCATTTTATTTCATTTTGTTATTAACAACATCATTAATAAAACATTTTTCATAATCATAATAACAAAGATGAGTGTCATCATCATCATCATCATCATCATCATCATCATCATCATCATCATCATCATCATCATCATCATGTTTTAAATCATCATAATTGTTCTAAAATTAATGAAAAACTCTCGTTAGCCTTCCTTTTTTATTTCGCCTCTCGACTTTTTGACCAAAAAAAAAAAAAATTGAAAACAAAAATAAATAATGACAGAACATCAAATAACGTCGAAGATTCTTTTAGTTTTATAAACAAAAAAAAATGAATAAATATAATATTTAAAAAAAAATTATTCGTCATTGTTTTTAAAAAAATTTTTTGTCTTTGTTCAAAGAAAAAAAATCATCAAATTATTCTTGTTTAATTAAATTCAAAAATAAAAAAGTAATTGAATAAATAAAATTGAATTTGATTAGTCGGAAGTTATTTGAATCTTCAACGTCATTTGAAAACTGAATACAAGATGGCGAACAAGAGAAAATACTAACAACAACAATAATAATAATAATAATAATAATAATAATAATAATAATAATAATAATAATAATAATAATAATAATAGTAGTAGTAGTAGTAGTAACAATGACCGGAAAAAGACCATGCAAATAGATGGAATTAAAACAATAATTAGTGTTTCTATTCTTAATAGCATAATTATTTTTATCTTCATTCTGACTGACATTCTTGGCATTTTTCAGAAGTTAAATAAGGAAGGTTACTTTTAAGATACGTCCCTTCAACCTGATGTACAAACGAAAATGCTATTTCAAACTTAAGCTTCAAATATCAATGAAAATTCTATTTTAAATTTGAGTATGACAGACAAACGAAAATGCTATTTCAAACTTAAGTATGACAGACAAACGAAAATTTATCCTTCTCTCAATATTGAATCTATGGGAGAACGCTACGCCGGTTCCACTTGCCGGAAGCAGAATGTAGACGTTTACTTGCTTCCCTTTTCCCTGATAGAAGAGTATTGTTTTCCCGGTGTGTTTCTTTAAGAAGACTTTGGGCTGACGATCGTGCAGCCACTTTTCGCCCAGATATTCCAAGCTGAATTACGTCTGTTTACATCATGCACTAAAAACTATCTATTTATGTTAACACACACACACACACACACACACACACATATATATATATATATATATATATATATATATATATATATATATATATATATATATGTAGAGACAAGTAGTAGATTTTTTATATGAAATCAAGTCATAACCTCCCTTATTTCTTTGACCAGAATAGCTTTTTATGCAAAAGCTAAATATAAAAAAGTCTGCTTCGTATGCGATTTCTTTCAATTATTGGTAGTGTTCTAAAAATATTAGTTTCGTTCAAATTCAACGATTTTTATACGTTATTGGATCGGCCGTTTTCTCTTTGATTACTAATTTTTGCGGTGGAGTAGCAGTGACTACCCAGCAGTAATAAGTAATCATACTTCGACACATAACACCGTAAAAGAAATACACTAGAAATCTGGGTCACTTTTTCGTATTACACAATCTGTCTGCTAACTTCATATTAATCACTACCCCTACCAGCGATTGCACAGCTTATATAAAATACTTTCATAACTTTTGTTTTCTAATTACAAATAATGCACAAATATCTAGAATCTTTTGAAAATGACGTTATTAGAGTATACATAACAAAACGTTCCCTACACTTTTTAGATTCAAACTTAATAAAACATTAAGCACCATTTTTCTCTTTTGCTTGTAACATATGAGTGCTTCGGTTTTTAGTACAATTAATGGAAGAGGGGGGATGCATATTAATCATAGTAGCAGTTTTTCTTTGCACGTGAGATGTTCTCATGTACTGTTTCATGCTAGCAAGTACCACTTTTCACCATAAGTAAACAGTTTAGCGTAGTGGCGCGAGCGCACATGTAATTTTCCATAGAAACACGGGCGACTGTGTTTTAAGCTTAAACGCTTTTTTCTTATGAATGATACACAAAGAAACTACTTCATTAGGAAATACGCTCACTCATATATAATAGTACCTCACTTCCAGTGTTTGTGTATCGATACAATTATTTGAAATTCCAAAGAAAAACATTAAAAACACAAAAACGTTCGTACATTCAGTAACTGACCGCCGTTCGTTGTTATGGAATAATACGGATGTTTCAAAAGTTATTCTTTTATGTATTTACTTTCTATTTATTTTACATTTTAATTAAAATTAAATTTGGATTTTACTTATTATTTAACCCAAGAGCCGGTTTTTGCACAAAACATTCGCTTACTCTTCTAATTAAACGCTGACCTCCTTAAGAATAATCCCTAGGAAAATTACTCTATAAAATGGTACCTTCCTACCAGTGTCTCTGTATGAACAGGATTATTCATAATTCTTCTTCCCCCACAGACATTAAAATAAAATCCTAATCTCTACATGAGTATGCAATTGCGGGGATTCTCGTTTTCATTGAACGTTTAAATATTCAGTATTATTTAGCAATAACTGCAGAACTCTATAATTAATACTTATATTATATATATAATTAAAAATCGAGTAAAAAATACTAATATAGGGGTCAATAGTGGGAGTTTCTTGGATTCTTCAATTTTCCTGGGAAATATCCGCAATTTAGTCCCGCTCTCTCTCTCTCTCTCTCTCTGACTGACATTCTTGGCATTTTTCAGAAGTTAAATAAGGAAGGTTACTTTTAAGATACGTCCCTTCAACCTGATGTACAAACGAAAATGCTATTTCAAACTTAAGCTTCAAATATCAATGAAAATTCTATTTTAAATTTGAGTATGACAGACAAACGAAATAGGGTGGGCCAAAATAAGGGTCCTATCTTTAAATTTGAATAACTTGAATTTGAATAACTTCCACAAAATAAAAGTTAAACGCACCAAACTTTATGTGTGTGTAGACTGACCCTTCCGAGATTTTTTGAAATAAACAAAACAAATTTTAGCCGAAAAACACTTCTTAAAACTTACAAAAACTAAAGTATTGTTTTTTACACTGTTTTGAGTTTTTTAAGCAAAAATAATGTTTTCTAAATGAGGGTACGTTCCTTAGGGCTAATACGGCTCATGCTTGCTTCGGAAGGGGTCCTTTACTTATTCTAAAAAAAAAAAAAAAAATCAATAAATAAAAAAGTTATGAATTTTTAAAAATAGGACCCTTATTTTTGCCCACTCTGTATATATATATATATATATATATATATATATATATATATATATATATATATATATTATTAGTTTAGAAACTAAATTCCAGAAACAACTGGTGAAATGGGTGAAAAGCGGTGTACTCCCTTCCGATGTAGCCAGTGAGATCAGACCCTCAGGCGCTATCCGCCCACGTTTATATGGATTAGCCAAAATTCACAAAGCGGATATCCCAGTTAGGCCCATTCTATCAATGGTAGGCTCATCACAACAGAAGGTTGCAAAATGGATCTTCAATATTTTACAGCCAGTATTGAAGTACTATAGTAAATACTGCTTACAAAATTCATTTCATTTTGCAAAGTACATTCAAGATTCTGAGGTTGCTAATAAATGTATGTGTTCCTACGATATTAGAAACCTATTTACCTGTGTCCTTATTTTGGAAACTATCGATATCTGTGCCGATTTTTTTAAATATCGTAGCCATTTATCGTCTCCTTCCATTCCTGAAAGCATATTCGTGCAGTTGATGAAATTTGCCACCACATCCGTTGAATTTAGTTTTAACAATGTAATGTATAGGCAAATAGACGGCGTATCTATGGGCTCAGTCCTAGGACCGACTATGGCGAATATCTTTGTGTTCTTTTTAGAAGGCTTTATTATTTGGACCCACTGAACCTTTAGTCTACTTTCGATATGTAGACAATACATTTTGCCTTTTTAATAATAAAACGGAGGCAAATACATTCTTCTCTTTACTCAATAAAATGCATCCCAAATTAAAATATACCTATGAAGGAGAGCGTAATTCCACTTTAGCTTTCCCCGATGTATTGGTAACAAAACCCCATCGAATTATCTTACATCAATCTACGGTAAACCTACGTTTACAGGATTATATACTCGATGGGATTCATTTTGTCCTTAGAAAGGAAAGGTAAACTTGATTTGGACATTAACACACAGAGCCCTTATGACTTGTTCAAAATCAAAATTAGACGAAGAAATTAAAACTATAACTAATACTTTGTCCAATAACGGCTATCCTCTTGATGTGATTAGGGCAGTCACCCAAAGGAAAATAAATACTTTTTCCGAAATAAAACCAAATACGGTGACTAAGTGTCTAATTTACATTCGTTAACCTTGGTTAGGCACAGTAAGTGAGAAATTCGCCAAGCAGATCAGCTCAGCAGTTGAAAATTGCTATTTTTCTTCGAATGTACAAAACCTTTATTGGCGTCCTCTCGTAAAGATGTTTTACCCCACCATCATAAAAATAACATAATTTATCATTTTAAATATAGTTGCAGTGCTGACTACATGGGTAGGACGACGTTAAGATTGGATCGTAGAGTCCAACAACACATTCCGAATAAGATCAGGAATGGAACCTTCCGGTCAACGGACGTTCAAAATAACACATACGGGTCTTCCATTACAGACCATTTACTTAAAAACCCGCTGTGCGCTAGGAATTTTAACATGGACTCCTTCACCATTCTCAGTCATGCTCACTCATTATACCATCTAAAAATCTTGGAGACGATACACGTTCGTCTTAAACGCCCCTCCCTTTGTAAGCAAAGGGAATGTCTATTTGGACTAGATGTGATCAGTCTCTAAGATTCATCCTCCATCGTACATATAACATAACGCTATTTTATTTTCTGTACTCTCTCTTTTCACCCCGTTTTTTTTTAAATCCCTCGTTTTTTAAAAATCCCTTGATACAGCTTCTGTTAAGAGAGGGCGAAACCGGTCGACTGGCATTTTTTTTCTTGATTAACTTTTAATCATGAACGATAGAATTCGTCTTCCCTTCATGCTTGCGATAATAAAATGTTGTACTCCCCAAAAATCAGTAAATATATATATATATATATATATATATATATATATATAATTATTTTTTAATAAATAATATTTTAAATAACCATAGACATATATGTTTCATGTTACTAAACAATCATCAGTAAGGATGCTGTAACTATACCGCTTGACGAATGATTCGAACCCCGGATCCGAATAACTCGGACCCAAGCTTAGTATCGCGAGGCCGATATGATAATTACATTTCAAATGCGAGAGAACTAGGTCTTTTATTTTTATTTATAAACACAACAATGAAAAACAGGGGGATAACTGAAATCAAAGTGGAGTAAACAGTGCTAGTGGCTGTGACCCAACGGGTTACGCGTCCGTCTGGCATCTATTTATAAATGGTGTATTAGTATGAAAAACATCAGCAGTAATTCTTTCTTAGTTATATGTAAAAAGTGAGAATTGTTTGTGGTCGGTTGATGTAAAGTAGCAATAAACGAGCATTTGGATGAATCTAATTTGAATGAGTGTGATGTAAATAGTTCGTTGTTTTAAGTGGAAATACGTTTTATTGTGATATGAAAGCTGTCCGCCTTTTTTCATGCTGGAATTATGTACCCGAAAAATATAACATGTCATTTTTTGACGAAACGGATGCTACAGTAGATTAACTGCATTATATGTACCAACATTCTTTTTGACACTTTATACCAGTCGTGGGTACGTCCTCGACAATCAGTCCGACGGGGCTGCTGATGCACCCGCTTCCCTGTTCTATCGGACTGAGGTACTGAGGTACTGTGCTCTCCTAGGACGTGCACCCTTTGACAAGAGAGTGATTTATCGTCAATCGCCAGCAGCGCCCTTACCAGGGAATGCCGACGGGGCTTCTCACGCATATTTTTGTGGGGCCAGGACACTACCTCTCCTGCGCTGACCTTTCTATCTTAACCTTCCGGCCTTGTGCTATATCTTGCGGTATATATATATATATATTTGAAAACGGGCAGAAACAATTGTATGAATAAAGATGTTTTTTAAAGCAAATTCGGAACATTATCAAATTATATATATATATATATATATATATATATATATATATACATATATATATATATATATATATATATATATATATATATATATATATATATATATATATATGTAACGTTCATGTACGTAAAACTCCCAATAGTAAAAAATAATGATACATTTTCTATTATATGAAGGAAAGTCTTATTTCTTCCTGTCTATTTGTCTGTCTGTCTGTTTGTTGGTTTGTTTGTTTGTTTGTTTGTCTGTGTGTCTGTGTTTCCGGCTAGAACTAAAAAACTACCAAACATACACTTACAAAATAGGGCGTGAAAGAACACTAGAAGTAGGTCAAACAGTCGGCTGTTGATTAATTCTTTAATTTACTGCTTTATGTCTTTATTTCTATGTTATTTAAGCAGTTTCTTTTAATACCAATTAGTCACCATTTATCAAAAGCTATTCCAGGATAAGAGTTAATAAGATTGTCAGTTGGATGGAGAACAATACATTTTTATTAGATTTTTTACTTGAATTCATCCCAGACAAGACATATTGCCACTGAGACATAAGGGTCTTTTGAACGATAGGTGGAATGGACAGAATTTTATTATTTAAGATGACGATTCGACAAGTATTTGTTAACATTGGACTTGAAAACGACCATGTTGTAGTCAGCTGGGAAGCAGCCCCACTGTATCATGTTCCACGGATAAACATTTTTTAGAAAATAAACTTTTTTCAAAGAAGTTCGGTTTGGTTTTAGGTATATATATGAAGAAAGGAAAGTTCTTTGCAATGGTTGTAAAGAGACAAGTTTTGGATGTGAATGTTTTAGAGGCGGTGGGCAGAGAGTATTGATTTACTCCTCTCCAGGAGTTAGGCACGAGGCCAGTTTTTATCTTACTCCCACAAGAAGATGTGACCCAAGGTCGGGTCGGGAAAGTGGGGTTTAAAAATTGCCTGGGCAAGCCTGGGAGGGTGGACCTCCTAGAACTGCACAGGACAGGCGTGCAGTATCCATCGGAACAGATACTACACTTTGATCTTAGCTAAAAGGCCAAGAACCGCATATATGAATGTTATCATATATGTAGTTTATTGTGTTTATATGTCACGCGTGTTTCATATCTCATGCAAACGTCTAACAGGAAAACAGTCATTAATTCTCCTGGAATCCTCCGTATGATCAAGGATTTTCCAAACGAAAATGAATATGCGTTTATTTTTTTTAATGTTATCATTTTAACGCCATAAGCACATGTTAAAACCATTGGAAATACTTGACTAACCATAAAGGTGTCGTGTTAGATCACTTGCACCATTTTTACTAGAGATGTTTACAAAATTCACGTGGTCTCTCTTGCGAGTATAGGAAGCGAGGAAAACAATAGCAACAAACAGGGTAAAGCTAGTAAAAAAGAAACTTAGCGATTCTTACGAATCGCGTTCATTTGTGAGACATAAATTGTCAGATATGACTAAAGAATGTCACCGTTAACACCGGGTTTCGAACCTGAATCTCCAGATAATGAAATACACGAGTCCATTTAGTATAAACATAAATACTGCGGTTTGACTAGGTGTGCTCAGTACGTGTTTGACTCTTGTGTTGACCCGGATATTAGAGTCGAGTTCCGGAACGATTCAGTACAGTTAATACTTCTTCGTAACTCTAAGCCGAATATGTATTAATTGATAAGTAATCAACAATTGTTTCGGTAATTTTTTTACTTTTGATGTATAATGGATCACAATTTCAATTTTCATTTAAATACTTATTGAATAATACGTATTTTTAAAATTATTTGTATGATGTCTGCGTAACTTCACAACATTACCACCGTGTCTGTGTGTCCGGCTAAAACTCAGGATCCACCAAAGATACACTTACAAGCGTCACATATTCAGATGAACTATCAAACGTTTAGTAACTGATAACTAACCAATAATAGTTGTGTAAACTTTTTACTTTTTGTTTGCGTAGTCTATTTTAATTCACTCACACTCACTCACTATCCAGGTTTGTCGTCTATGTTCCATTCGACAAGACCTTTGACGCTGATGCTGTCTAACTGCTCTTACACTAAGTCTAATGTGATCAGGATTGTGAGGATTATTGATATTCCAATGCAGTAACATTTTTAGTTTATGCAATTAAGTTTGAATTATAATCTTTGTATTGTCTTTAACTTATTGTCTAATTAGTCTTGTCACTTTTGTTGAATATCAGGTTTGACCAAACTCGACCA
This sequence comes from Sepiola atlantica, assembly GCA_963556195.1. NCBI lineage: Eukaryota > Metazoa > Mollusca > Cephalopoda > Sepiida > Sepiolidae > Sepiola > Sepiola atlantica. Next base: position 128,756,000 of record OY744527.1, read on the forward strand.
TGTTCGGAATGTGAATAGTCGCCATCATCACAATTTTTCACCAATCTGAGACAAAATGAGGCAAAATTGTTTGCATAGGTATGGACATATACTCACTCACTAACTATCCAGGTTTATCATCTATATTTCCTTCGACAAGAGGTTCGACGCTGTCTGGTTGTCCTTATGCTAAGTCTACAGTGATCACGATTGTGAGGATTATCTGCGTCCATTTGTCACTGTTTACGGTCTTGCCTGATGGTTTCTTTCCATGTTTTCCTAGGGCACCCGGCTTTCCTTTTGCTGTTCAGCCATAGGTGTCTGCAAGTGCTGATATACCACTTTGCTTCTTTCAACATGCTCGAACCACCGAAGACGGTTTGCCCTTATTAGGACATCAAGTTTTGGAATGGCCGATTTCTCAAGTAGAGTAGTAGAGTGTCTGACGTAATGTTCTGGATCTAGTCTGGCTTTACACTGCACATCCACCTAATTATTGTCCTGTCATTTCTCTGGAGTCGGGCAAAAATTACGCTTTTTACGCAGCTATCATAGATTGGTAATAATTGGGATGGTTCAGGATGTTAGGGTTGGGAGAAGTTCTCTGAACTTTCTCCAAGTATCCTTTACTCTGATTGTTGAACTTAGTTCGTAGCCACCTGCAGCACTCAGCATATCTCCTAGGTAGCAAGAGGAGTCTACCACCTCCAGGGTGTCCTCACTTATTTTAAGGGCGGTCCTCAATTGGCCGTGCTAACCCTAGGCATCTCTTACATCTGATGTCTGGATTTGGTGTGAGCCTACTATGCACTCCGCTGCACTTTTTCTGTACCCATAAATTGCAGTGACTACACTGTATCACATTGCTTCTAACACCCTTTTACAGACCGCACATGGGTATTGACCAGAGTCCTTCAAAGACTGGAGTCCTTGGCTACTGTCTCTGTCTTTCCAGTGTTGACCCTGAGACTCTTTACTTCCATGCCTTTTATCCATACTTTCAATTTTTCTTCCTGTTTGTTCATTGTCTCTGCTATTATGATCAAGTTATCGGAATACAGTAGTTCCCATGGGCACCCTGTTCGGAACTCATTGGAAAAGGCCTGAAATACAACAATGAACAATACGGGGTTGAGGACTGATCCTTGATGTACTCCAACATTTAAACTGAACTTATTGCTGTAGATGTCATCTACTCGTACCCGGCTACTGGCGTTCCTGTACATGCATTGTATTAGTCTGATAAGCCACTCCTGTAATTTAACCTTGAATTAATTAATTAAATACTTATTATTTTACATTGGAGTTCATCTTCTGATTAGTTGTATTATGTCCATGTAATTTCACACAATAAAGATTCTATGTACAGCCATTAACCGAATAACATAATCTGTGAAAAATGGACGTTTTGAGCCGAAGCACAGATACTTAGATTTGAGTCACTAATACTGATCCATATATAACAATGCCGCTGTTTATGTGAGATACAATTGAAATAGCGACAATTATAAAAGTCAATGTTGTTCTGTGTTATTTGAATTAATCTACTTGGTCTTTTGAAAATAATTCAGAGAACTAGAATCTCCCTTTTTATTATGAATTAAGATAATTTTATTTTTTGTCCCAAGTCAATTATTTTTTATTGCTATTTTTGTAGAAAAATCCTAATTAAGGATCAGTAAAAAATATTCCTTAAAATGTTGAATAGAATAACAATTGAATTTTAATGAAGATTGGAATTGTCGAAATTATTTTGAAAAAAGATTCCAAGCCAAATCAGATAACATATTTTTGTGTATTATTGCTTCGTTAATACGATTTGAGTTCGACTATTAAAAAAAGGTTTATAATGTTTTAGGTGAGTTTTTATCGTAAAATAGGATTAACATGACTAAAAAATGTTTCACTTGAAATTTTCACAAAAATACAAAAAAAACAAAAAAACTCTTTCATAAAATAAGAAACGAATTTATCAGCGATTAAAATGTTTATAAACGTGAAGAAAAACGTTGGTATTCCATTCACATCTTTAAAGAAACCTAAAGAATAATAAAAAAGACATTCACACAAACAAAAGTAAAAGAATATTAATCTTTCTGTACACTCATCTTTCAAACGACAGGTTAAAACTAAAATCGGTCAAATACTTGCAAACCTAATTTCTTTCTAAGATCATCATCATCATCATCATCATCATCATCATCATCATCGTCATCGTCATCGTCATCGTCATCGTCGTCATCATCATCATCATCATCATCATCATCATCATCATCATCATCATCATCATCATCATCATCATCATCATCATCATCAAGAAGGTTTTTTGATCAGTCCTGGAGGAGGAACTCCTCCCTGGTTACCGTCCACTTTATTGATGACTGCTATTCATTTTTTTTTGCCATAGTCGCCACGCTAGGCAATGCCGGTTGGTGACGCTATTTGCCCATAGCTAGGTGTCCACGTACAGCACCTGGTATTCCCAAATGGTCACCCATCTAGTACTGACCAGGCTCAACGTCACTTAACTTCTGTGATCTAATGGGAACCGGTGTGTCAACGTAATACATTTTATACACGATTAAAACTTTGTGCATCTTGTTTGTTTTTTCCGTGCACAATGGATGACGTCACAAGGGCCATAGCGTCACAAAGGAGTGGCATCATCCACTAAAACAGATCAACACCTATCATAAAAAACGACACCTCAAAAACATGTGGACCAGATCTCATCCCTGCTAAAGTAATAAAGAAATGCTCTAAATATCTCGTCCAAGATTTTATGAAGTGTGTTCTATAATAGTTTCTCCGCGTTTGTTTTCTATCTTTTCATAAATGTTTTCCTATAGGTAAGACAGCGTTAGGGTGGCGAATGTTGGTGCTATTTTCGTTCCCAATACGGTACTTAAAATTTTAGATGTAATTTTCATTGTCAACTCAAACGAGTTGCTGAGAATTAAGTCTATACTGTCGATGCTGTATTTTTTTTTTAGTGAATCTTGGATGTAGTATTTGTGGGTGTTTATCAATACAAAATGATATTGTTTTTTTTTACCTAATTCATAATGTATAGCCTGCTAATGTCAAATGTACTATGAGTGTGTTTGGATCAACGTTTTGTGGTATGGAAGTGAATGTCGTTCCTTTTATAGCTTTTGACCTTTTTACGCTTTTTACGCAGCTATCATAGATTGGTAATAATTGGGATGGTTCAGGATGTTAGGGTTGGGAGAAGTTCTCTGAACTTTCTCCAAGTATCCTTTACTCTGATTGTTGAACTTAGTTCGTAGCCACCTGCAGCACTCAGCATATCTCCTAGGTAGCAAGAGGAGTCTACCACCTCCAGGGTGTCCTCACTTATTTTAAGGGCGGTCCTCAATTGGCCGTGCTAACCCTAGGCATCTCTTACATCTAATGTCTGGATTTGGTGTGAGCCTACTATGCACTCCGCTGCACTTTTTGTGTACCCATAAATTGCAGTGACTACACTGTATCACATTGCTTCTAACACCCTATATATATATATATATGAATAGTTGTAGTATGATATATATTAGGATACTAACTCTTCTTGTTGAGAAAATGTAAGGTCACAGGAGTTTGGGACATTGATATATTCAAATTTTGTGTATGGTTGGCTGCCATTATCTCATTCGATTCATATATTTTTGGTAGTCAGTAAAAGTTGTTTGTTTTTGAGGAAAAGTTTATTATTTTTCGATAATATTTTATTGTATGTTGTGCAAAGTTTTGTGATTTTTTATCTAATATTTTGTATATGTTGGTACCAAGTTGTCCTTATCTTCTCGAGTCCCTAGACATTTTATTCTACAGTCTGTTTTATCCGTGATGACTACAGAACTGCCTTTTCTGCTCTTTTTATAAGTGTGTTATTATGACTCAACATTTTCTCTAATTTTAGGTTTTGTTTCTATGTGTAATTATGAATAGGTTTGGTTCCTTTTCTGTAGGTTGTAGTTTCAGAGTTTTTTTTTCGAAGAAGAGATTTATTTCATTTGTATTGTTGTTTTTGTTTGAGAAATATGTTGATTTATTTTAAATCAATGAGTCATCTGTTGTGTTTTGTGTTGTTCAAGGTTTCTATTTGCCTGCATTTGCGTTCAAATTCTATAATGTGTTTTGTGTTGTTCAAGGTTTCTATTAGCCTGCATTTGCGTTCAAATTCTATAATGTGTTTTGTGTTGTTCAAGGTTTCTATTAGCCTGCATTTGCGTTCAAATTCTATAATGTGTTTTGTGTTGTTCAAGGTTTCTATTAGCCTGCATTTGCGTTCAAATTCTATAATGTGGTTTGTGTTGTTCAAGGTTTCTATTAGCCTGCATTTGCGTTCAAATTCTATAATGTGTTTTGTGTTGTTCAAGGTTTCTATTAGCCTGCATTTGCGTTCAAATTCTATAATGTCTTTTCTAGCTCCGTTATATTGCTTTTGGAGGTAGGGCAGCATTTGAAGCCTAATTTTAATATTTTTGCTTTCAACCTTTGTCAACGTATATGTAGATCAGTTGATTTACTTAAGTTTAGTGTAATCTAATCCTGCATTATTGTTTTGAATGGGATTTCTAAAAAAATATGATGATGACTACTTATTCCATTATTTGGAGGACTTTTTTAATAGATAATTCTTTTTTAACTACATTCTCTGCGTATCTTAGGCAATGCAGACGTTACTTTAAATATAGGAGTTATGTGCGTTTTCCTATATATTGGATGAGTTGTTACTGTGTTTTGATTGTTTTTGGTTAAGACATATTGATCGTATTTGTTTTTGTGAGTAGTGATTGTAAGTCTTTTGTTGTTGTTGTGTAAGGTGGTGTTTGTACGGGTGGTTGTATGATTGTTGTATTTGTTTTTGTGAGTAGGGATTGTAAGTCTTTTGTTGTTATTGTGTAAGGTGGTGTTTGTACGGGTGGTTGTATAATTGTTGTATTTGTTTTTGTGAGTAGTGATTGTAAGTCTTTTGTTGTTGTTGTGTAAGGTGGTGTTTGTACGGGTGGTTGTATGATTGTTGTATTTGTTTTTGTGAGTAGTGATTGTAAGTCTTTTGTTGTTATTGTGTTAGGTGGTGTTTGTACGGGTGGTTGTATGATTGTTGTATTTGTTTTTGTGAGTAGTGATTGTAAGTCTTTTGTTGTTGTTGTGTAAGGTGGTGTTTGTACGGGTGGTTGTATGATTGTTGTATTTGTTTTTGTGAGTAGTGATTGTAAGTCTTTTGTTGTTGTTGTGTAAGGTGGTGTTTGTACGGGTGGTTGTATGATTGTTGTATTTGTTTTTGTGAGTAGTGATTGTAAGTCTTTTGTTGTTGTTGTGTTAGGTGGTGTTTGTACGGGTGGTTGTATGATTGTTGTATTTGTTAATATGAGTAGGGATTGTCAGGTTCATACTGATATGAGTCGTACTCGTAAGCTTTATTTTATTGTGTAAAATAGTGTTGGCAGGGGTTGTTGAATAAAGGTAATTTGTTAGGGTTTGTTCGTGTGGTGTATGTATGTCTGTATGTTTAATTGTATTTGTTAGAGTAAATGTTAATTGTTAGTTTTATTTCGTTGCTTGAGGAGGCATTTGTAAGGGTTGTTGTATGGTGATATGTTTAATGATGTGTTGTTGATTGTGTTTTGGTGACTGTATTTGTTGTGTGCATGTGTTTGTGCGTTATTATAGGATGTATTTATTGTGAATTTCGATTGAATTGTGGCACCATGGCTATGATAAAAGTAGTGGTGATAGAGAGTCTCATTGGAAGATGCCTCTTTGTATTTTTATCTCAGTAAGGTGTTGCCCCAAGCTGTCAGTTGCAGTCTCCATGTTCTCATTGGTTTCTTAATAAGATTAATAATCTTGTCGCATATTTTGTACATCTTTAAGCATTCAATTATCCATGCTCGAGCGATACCGTCATAGGTTTTCTTGTAGTCGATCCATTCTATGGCTATGTTCTTTTTTCGGCATTTTACTGCCTTCAGTATCTTTTGATCTATGTATAACAAGTCATATGCCCTTCTTTTCCCTTTCCGGCTACCTTTAGGTTCCTAAGTAAGTAGTCCACGATTGTTGAGGGATTGGTAGATCTGTTCTCCCAGTTGTGCTATTAGGACTTTCCACGTGGGAACTAAACAGGTGATTGGTCTGTAGTTCCTTGAGATCATTAATTTTTCAGTGTCTTTCTGTATTTATGTAGTTCGTTCTTCCTTTCGTCATTCATTTTGGTACGTCTGTTTTGTGAATACATTTTTTCGGGGTTTGCGTCAGCCTTTAATGTAAGGTCGAGAATTTTTCAAACCAGTATGTATGTATTCCATCATAGTCTGGTGCTTTCCAATTTACCATTTTCCTTAGGATTGTCTTGAGCGTTTATTTAGTAATTTCTGTTTCTGTTCTTTCTTCAATTTCCTAAAGCTCTTCTTTAATGCACTAGAAGTGTTTTGTTTCTGTTGGGTCCAGTTGTTCTGTTCTTGCCTTTTCCCTATTTACGTGTTGGCTTTCATTTTTTTTTAAAAGTCCTATTTTGTTTGTACTGATTCGATTTGCATTTGTATCATCTCAGTCTTCCTTCTTTTGTTGCTATTTTTGTTTTAGTTCTTCATGTTTCTTATTTAGTCTATCTTCTTTGTGGGTGATAGTCTCCTCCTTTCATCGTTTTGTGTTCTCTTTCATCTTATTTACGGCTTTAAATTCTGTTTGAAGTTTTCTGATCTGGGGTTCAAGTCTGGTTTCCCATCCAGACTTTGTCATTCGATTCTTTTTGTAAGGTTTTGTTTTGTGTAAATTAAGTTGTTTAGGTCTGTGATAGTATCTGTTGAGACGCATGGGAGAATCTATTCGGCTTTTCTGTTTCTAATGTTAATTTTTTTTATTCTCCATTTCTCAATGATGGGAGCGTTGGTTTGTCCTCGTTGATATATCGTTTGATGTTTTCAACTTCTGATGGTTCTTCGTTAGTGAGTTTTATGATTTTGTAGTTATTGATGTTTATGCTTTGCCAGTCTTCTTCTTAATATTCTTCTTAATCTTCTTCTCCTTTTTCTTTTTCTTCTTCCTTTTCTTCTTCTTCTTCTTCTTCTTCTTCTTCTTCTTCTTCTTCTTCTTCTTCTTCTTCTTCTTATTATTATTATTATCATTATTATTATTATTATTATTATTATTATTATTATTATTATTATTATTATTATTATTATTATTATTATTATTATTATCTTTGGAGTTTTCACACAGGTTATTACGAGCGATTCTTAATTGGCAGTAACAAGTGGGGTCTGAGTTACAATAAGTTTCTCCAGATTTCCAGTAAAAGCCGATTTCTATGTTACGATATTAAAAATTCTGAATAATGTTCGTTCTTTGATTTTTCCTTATGTCCTGTCTATGATTTTGCCTTATGGCTCTCTAACCAATAAATATTATTTCAAAACGTGCGCAAAATAACTGACTTGAAAAATCGTTACTTCTGAAACTTGATTTAAATGCCATTTAAAATCTATAAACTCTTACACACACACATACACAGACACACACACACATATATATATATATATATATATATATATATATATGTGTGTGTGTGTGTGTATAGTGTGTGCATAGTTGAATGGTTTCGATGGGAATACGAGTAAGAGAGCTCAATGTACTTGTTAACAGAGCAGGAATACATTTTAATTTAATAAACTAAACACACATTAGGGCTGTCCGCATTATAAATTATTCTGAGCTATATGGGTCTCATCAGACGCGTGCTCAGCCACATTTATGAAACTGTCTTTAAATGTGGTTGAGCACGCGTCTGATAAGACCCATCTAGGTCGAAATAATTTATAATGCGTACAGCCCTAATGTGTGTTTAGTTTATTTCCTTTACATACATACATATATATATATATATATATATATATATATATATATATATATATATATATATATATATATATAATGTGGAAGATTTTAAATGGCAATTAAATCAAGTTTCAGAAGTAACGATTTCTCAAGTAAGTTATATTATATATATATATATATATAATTATTTATAAGTAAATATAATTTTCAAATTGACCTATATACACATGCGTTTAATGCTACTCGGTCACACACCACTATCAAAGTCATCTTCGACTTAGTAGTCGGAGCGCTAACCGATGTGGCCATAACGAATTGCCGTGGAAATGGGAAGGTAAATTAACGTCTAAATTCACAAACACACAGCGACACACACACACACACACACACACACACACACACACACACACACACACACACACACACACACACACACACACACACACACACACACACACACACACTCACACACATATATATTTATAAATACATATATATATGCGTGCGTGTTTAATTTCATTAGGTAGATATTCATATATCTTAAGTTATTATGTAAAGCTAATCCTTAAAACATACATATGAAGATCAATGCGCAGCGCATATATATGAACGTATAATCATCCATTTGTAAAGTTCAACATTAAAATACATTCATTTTGTATGTATCAATATATATATATATATATATATATATATATATATATATATATATATATATATATATATATCTTGTGAGCGTTACGAGTGTGATTTTAAATTCACGCATGCGCACTCGTTGCCTGATGTTTTAAGATGTCCTGGTCGTTGTCTGATCGGATTAAAACGACTGTGTAGCGGTTTGAACCAGTGAAATGCAATCGCTAGAACGAAAATACATGCAGATCATCTTTCTCTTCCAGTGAGAGAAAATTATTAATAGTTGATTTACAAAAATACATATAAAACTCGCATTTTTTTATATATATATATATATATATATATATATATATATTATGATCCGTTTTAAATCGATTGGAGATAAGGATCGGTAGGAGGGAGGTAAACGTACACACTTTCCCCGTTTCAGTGGGAAGGGCCAATATTGACCTTAAAAGAAAGGTCAAGAATCTTCGAAGATATTTGCTTAACAGACCTGGAGTTGTAACCAACATTTAGTGAGGAATAAATACAAGATTATTTAGATTTTTTTGAAATTTCTGTTTTCTTTTTTAGTTAGACTTCGATATGTCTTTGGTATTTTAAATATCATTAATTAGAATCATAAGCTATACTTTTCTATTTGTAATATAGACCTTTCTAGATATTAGGACATATGACCTGCTCGTTCTATTGTAGGATAAGTGTGAGCATTGCAATGGATACGAACACTGACTATATAATCGGCAGGCCGAGTTTACATCCTATCTATGCATAAATAGTGTTGGGAAAGTGACGAATCCCCAATTTATGTCAAAGATAAAATAGCTTACCGTATTTGATGAATCGTTTAAAATGGATTGTGTTTTTTAACATTAAATAACCCTAACCTTAACCCGAAAGAGGTTTACATGCGGCTAGAACAGACATTCCAATTTATTATTATTTATTTTCAATTTTTATTTTACGATTCACTTCAGTATATGGGGTTCAAGTAACGTAAGGGCTATACATTAGAAATCTAAAATCCGCAACACAGGTTCAAATCTCATCACTGTCTTACTTGCTTTCTATCTCATATAACAATCCATAAGTGTGAATCTGACTGGTTGGAAGGGCCAATATCGACCCTAAAAGAAAGCTAAAGAATCTTCGAAGATATTTACTTAACAGACTTGGAGTTTTAACCAACATTTCTTCTTCTTCAGATATCACGTCTGTTTGCAGACATCGATGATCATGGCTCTCCATCCTTTTTTGCATTCGGTCGTTCTCATGAGATCTTGAGTCATGATTCCAGTGACCCTGTTGAAGCCATCTGTGAACTTTGTACGCTGCCTTCCTCTACTCTTTTTGCCGTCGATTTTTCCTAACATCAAGCTTTTCTCCAAGCCGTCTGCCCGCATTATATGGCCAAAGAACTTCAACTGTTTAGCATGGACGGTATTGAGAAGCGATCTGTTGTAGTCAGCCTTACACATGACTTCTTCGTTTTCCTTCTTTTCTGTCCATGAGATTCGTAGAATTCTTCTTAGAAAACATATCTTCGCTGCTTCTAAACGACTTTCAGCCTCTTTCGACAATGTCCAACATTATCAACCGTAAAGTAGGATTGACCATATGTACGCCTTCAAGATTCTGAATTTTTTGTTCATTTTTATGTTTCTGTTTTGAAAGATGCCTCCATGCTATGGAAAGCGGATTTTTCCATTGCGATTCGTTTCTTGATTTCCGCGTCACTTTTACCATCCGACATAATATTACAACCCAAGTAGTTGAATGCATCCGCTTGTCTAATGTTGCATTTTGGTACTTCAGCCTTTTTAGAGATAACCATGCCTTCTGTTTTCTTAGCATTGAGTTGCAGCCGTTTCTTCTCACTTTCTTCCTTCACTGTTGTCAGTAGTTGTTGCAATTAGTCTTCGGAGTCTGCGATGAGGACAGTGTCATCCGCATATCTTAAATTGTTGATGTTACGTCCGCATACACTAACACCTTCTTCGCTAGCAATTTTGCGTAAAATCATTTCGCTGTAAATATTGAAGAGGTCAGGCGAGAAAACACCAACATTAAGTGAAGAATAAATACAAGATTATTTTGATTATTTGAAATTTCTGTTTTTTGTTAGACTTAGAAATGGTTTTGGTATTTTGAATATCATTAATTAAAATCCCAAGGTTGAGTTGACGAACTTTGGAGTTTTCTTTTGGAGGGAATGAATCGGCGAGACTTTCTTCGTAGCCTTTTACTACTTTGTATCCGATCGCTTCCGATTTGTTTTTCTTTTAACACATTGTTCTCTAATTCATTTTCGCTTACGATTTATTTTCCTTTTAACACATTGTAATTAATTTGACATAATTGGTATGGTTTGGTAGTTTTGTTTTACGGCATATCAACCCTTTTTGGGTTATTTAATGCCTAATCTGGTCATTATAGTGAAAGTTTTTATGCTTCAAGTTCTTTATATCTTCAAATGTTTAATCAGGGTTTTTGGTTTGGTAGTTTTGTTTTACGGCATATCAACCCTTTTTGGGTTATTTAATGCCGAATCTGGTCTTGTTTTCTTCTCTTTTTTGTATATTTCCCCTTTTAATATCTGTTTCTATTTAACCCATAGTTGGGACCCTAACAGGTACTACCACTCCGGGTCAGGGTGGACCTGGGAGCAATGGTAATTAAGAGGAGGCTCCACATTCCCCAAAGTCCGTAAGCCGGATCTCACCATCGGATGTAGTTTAAGGTCATATCCAGGACCGGGAGTAGGGTAGGAAAAATAAAAATAAAAAAGGGGAGGGGGAAAGGGAGAGGGGCTGTTGTTTTTGTTTTTGGTTTTGTAGAACATAATTAAGTTTTACAAAAAAAAAAAAAAAAAAAAAAACGTCAATGTAGGTGAATTTCGTCTCAGGGAGCCACAGGGCAGCCTGATCTGGTATCACCAGTTTGACATAATTAACTAAATAATAAGTAAAATACTTCATCGTGTCACAGGTTTATTTAATGTCGTGACACAATACACAACAATACTTGCTTATATATTTATTCGTGTTGGTAACTATTAGGCTGTTTACAATCCTTGTACGATAACGTAAGTTTATTGTTAGTAATAGAATTAGTAATGTGTATAAATGACTGCATTTGATTTTAACAGACACGCCAAACTGACTTATGCGATCATTGTTTTTAGATGATTCTTTATGATCAGAGAAAACCTAATAACATTTAGATTAAAATTATTTAATTTGGCAGTTGTCATAGAAACAAGTTTTATTATGCGTTTTTGAACGTAAAAAAACGTAATTCGTATGAATCAATTCATTTAATCATTTGATTCTGTTTTTTTTTATCATTGGTTTCCCAAGTGTCTTTTACAAATCAGATACTCACAGGTTGAACCATGCGAAGGTTGGCAACAATCAAGGTGAAGGTGGCGTTATGATCAAATATGACTCGAACGTTGAGTCTTAAGTCGGCGTACTTAACCATTTCAATATCGCAACTATTGAACCGATAAGCGTAGTAGAAAAACAGAAGAAAAAAAATGTAATGCACATTGGTTAATATCAGCAGTTGATAAACAACATAAACCTGTGCCTCTTGAGCATATTCTTATCAAATTTCTACTGGACATACGTCATTAGTCGTACAAATTATCATTATTATATAAATAAAATTCGTATTTTCGTCTGTGTGCGTGCCCAGCTAAAACAGTCAGCTGCTGATGACTTTATTTTTTTCCTTTTGTTTTCTTTCTTACTATTATACTGAACCAGTTGCCAAAATTTGCGCATGACTGTGATATATATATATATATATATATATATATATATATATATATATATATATATATATATATATATATATATATATATATATCACAGTCATGCGCAAATTTTTGTCGGCACCTTCAATTACACGTATTTGGACTGCTGTTTGTAACTTGGAGTAATTGTCTTTTCTGATTATGCTTCTCAATATGTATGAACTGGATGGACTATATGGATTCAACAAAAAGTATGTTTTGGGGTTGATATGTTTTGATGTTATGTATTTTTGTGTATTTGTGTATATAATTTTATATATTTTCAAAGCGTAATTTTATTACCTGTAGTAGTGTAACTGCGGTAATGGTCCTCTGAAGAGAAGAATTATCTTTGAAAACTCATGAGCTAAGGACTTAAAGATGCTTTGCATGAACTTTGAATTCTAATAAAATTTGATTGACACCTTATTTTATTACTTCATTTTATATTATAATATATATATATATATATATATATATATATATATATATATATATATATATATATATATATATATATAAGGTTTGTGGGAGAGAACCAAGAGACTGAAGAGAATCCGACATAAGTGACAAACTATAGGCCCCCTTTGTTTGGATTTGAAACTGACAATACCGATGTTGTCTTAATCTACTGTAATTGCACACACACACACACACACACACACACACACACACACACACACACACACACACACACATATATATATGGGAAAATGAAAAAGGAAAACCAAAAAATGGATGTTTTTTTATGTGTACATCAACGTTTCGTCTTTATTTATAAGACTTCATCAGGATGATAAAATAGAGAAAAAATGTCATGCAAGTACAGATACATGTAGGGTAGACATATTGGGAGGAAAAATAAAATGAAATAATGGCCCCTACTGGGTGGACGTCCGTACTTGTTGGAGAAATAGAAATGAATGTTGAAGAAAATGAGTGGGGAAAAAATGGAAGGATGGGGTGAGCAAGGACTACTGTGGCTGGTGATAAGAGAAAGAGGTGGGGGATGAGCAGGGATAAAGTGGATGGCAGAGAGGGAGTGGAGGAAGAGGGGGGAGGGAGGTGTTTGACCAGATGGCTGCGGTCAAGATTGTTTTTTATTTGTACAGACATGCACATAATCCGCGACACTGGCATGTCGATGTTATCGATCAGCAGCCGTTAGAAACCGAAGTCTCATCAGGGGGAAAAGAAATCTGATCCTCCCCTATATTTGAAAAGAATTACGCGGAGAAAAGAAGAAAAAAGAAACAGAAATAAAAATTTAAGATATGAGGGTAACGTGGTCAGGTTTTTAACGGTCTAAAATTGAAAATAAACATTTGTGAACTCATGTTTAAAATAAAAGGCGTCAATTACCCGTGGAACACTTTCAACGCTATTTAATGTCTAGATAATATGCGTCGATATGTATTAAAAGTTAATTCGACAGCGTCATTTTATGCGAGGCATAGGAAGGGGGGGGGGAACAAATGTCTCACATCTGGCTTTGTTCGAGGTGAAGAGTGGGTTTAGCCATTTAGACCTAATTATGTTAATTTTTCACTTTTTATTTCTTTAATTTATTTTAATTTATTTATTTTTCTTTATATATTTTTATTTTATATTAATTTGAGCTAAGAACAGCTGGTCGCTACCGATAATAAAATAACAATAATAAAAATTATAAAAATAATGAGAAGAGGAAAATAAACTGAAATTGACTACAAATTAACTAAAGTTTACTGACATAATATAAGGACGGTAATATCAACCACAATAATAATAATAATAATAATAATAATAATAATAATAATAATAATAATAATAATAATAATAATAATAACTAGCGGGACCCGTGTAAATTACACGAAATGATGTTTTTAATACTAATTATCTTGTTCCTAACCTATACATGTCTGAATAAAATATGATAAGATTTGGACTTGTATATTTATTTTAAAAAAATGAACAAAACATGAAACAATTTACAAAACTTCTTTATATACAATATTTCGTGTGAAGGTAATATATATATATATATATATATATATATATATATATATATATATATATATATATAACAAAAATAATAACAAACACACATATATACGCATATATCCATACACGGATATACACATATATACACATATATACATTTTCAAGCATACATACCTGGTCTTAATACAAAATACCCACGTGCACACAAATTAACAGACACACAACTACACATACACACACACACACACACACACACACACACACACATATATATATATATATATGTATATATATATATATATATATATATGTATACATGTATTACTATTTCATGTATCCACAAAAATTTTATAAGGAGATATAATTTTTTATGTATCAGTTTTCAGTATTTACTTTAACAGTGCTCGACACGTAAGTAGAGCTAGGTAGTAAGCTATGAAAATATGTATATATACATAGAGAAAGAGATAGGGGGAAGTCGATGGGAGAGTTGTGTTCAAATCTAACGAGACTGAGGATGTGAGAGAGAAAAACTTTAGCTTTTCTACTTTGTTATACAGGATCTGGGGCAACGCCGGGTAGCCATACCTGTTCAATGTAAAGAATAGTTTAAAAGATCATCAACGAACATGAATGGAAAATGGTTTCTCATAGGATGTCTGACACCATTTCATGTCTCTTTATCCCATTCATACGGTACAAAGAGACAAAAGGTCAACCGAATGAAAATTATATCGAGAAAATTCTACAACGGTACATTGTCCGAATTTACGTTAAAAATAAAAAGCAGTACGAATGTAGCAGTATATCTATAGTACTATATAGTCTATCATTTATACTTATACAGTCACTGGGTTTCTATATGGTTTCTTTCTTCGTACATCATCCGGTTTAATCGCCTCATTATAATTTATGAAAACGTCATCTAACATTTGGCTTTGATGTTGTCTAATAAGATCTAAAATACTCCCGGTTTCACTTAATAGTATCGTGTGCCATTTCGTCATACACTCATTCCTAGGCGCATCTACACGATTGCAATACAGAGGTTTTAAATTTTCGTTGTAATACTGTTGCACTCCTTCAATATTTTTAAACCATGCCCCAACTTAAACAGCAAACAACATATATTCTACGATAATAAACAGTGAAATTCTACATGTTTGCACACTTATATACATAAAAGTCATAATTATCATCTTATTCGTCAGTCAAAATTTAGATAGTTAACTATGTCACCCTGTTGGATAATGGCTCCGCGGGAACGGACGCATCTTAAAGTGGGCGTATCTGTTGGAAATCGTTGGTTTAACTTGCGCGATTTAGTGCGGGTGGACCCGTGCAGTCGAGTGCAGAATAGGGCTGTTCTCACAGTCGGAGCTCACAGACGTGACAGGGTCACCGCATTGACGAGACCCCAGATCAAGGGTCAATGTGCACCTGCACATAGAGGCTCTGTGACGTCACTCTTTCTGCGTGGGAAGCAGAGTTTTAGCAAGTCTGGCTTTTGGAGGCGAACCTATCAAGCGTGATTTTTATGATGTAGTCTGCAACATACATAGGAGACGTATTTCCCTAAGAAAATACAGGCGAAAGATCTATCCCCCCCCTCCACGATTGGTTAAGGACTTAATTGATAAGTAATTACGGGGGCGGTGATTTGCTCTCTCTCTCTCTCTCTCTCTCTCTCTCTCTCGACGTTAGTGGATATGTCCCAGCTGACGGATAACTAACGCTTGAAATAAAACAGAAATTAAGTTTAAAAGATTGTTTATCTTCTGAGTCGGTCATGGAGCTTTTGTTGCAGCGGCGTTATTCACAGCAGAAAGAAAGAAGAAAGAATTCAACCACTAGACGACGCACCCCTCCACGCGGCAAGGAAAGATTGAGGGTGCGAGAAATTTAAAGGTATGCAAATTATATGATTTATGGTGTTAAAAAGGACGAGTGATTAAACGAGAACTGCAACGGCCCGTTCCGGGACGAGTATACAAAACAAGAACTGCCGCGGCCCAAGCAGGGGCCATGCAACAACCCTTTATAGATAAATATCAGCGCCAAAAGTCTTTTGACTTTAGCGTACACATCATTAAGTACACATCATTTAAATTGTAGGCGTTTTCCCGGTGTGCCGTTCACATCTCTCTCTTCTCAGATCTCCACAAATACATATACATGAGCACGCACGCGTAGAGATACATACTCAATCTCATATATACCACACACACAGCTACACCTCATACACGCAATTAGTGATATCGTTCTTGTTTGTCCTTAGTTAGACAATATGCTTTTTTTGGGGGGGGGGGGGGTAGGGAATTGTAAAAACAATCTTTAAATCATTATTATTCTTTTTTATTTCAATGGAAACTCCGCTCGTTACAAAAGAAATGCACTTGAGCGATACATTCAGAGCTGGTCACGTGATATCCGTTTTGGCATTTCTCCGCGTCTGGAGGCGGGGGAAACCGGTTCACTTCCGGCCAGAGACAGAATCTTTGCAGTTATTTTGCTTTAAGGTGACAAAACGGGACTCTCTCAGCATTTTTGCAAGGTCGCTATGAGACAACAAAAAAAGTAACAATTTCGAAAAAAATCAATAAAGATAAAATAAATAAAACAAGAAAAAAAGGAACAAACATTTTCATTCAAAAAAAAAAAAAAAAAAATTAAACATGCAAACAATGGAAATAAAAACGAAAAACACCTATGCTCCCACGCTCCCACAGCTTCTGCGTATCACAGTATAAATATTGGAGACAAAAGAAACTAATAAAAATACAATAAATACAACAAAAAGAAATAACACAATTCACCAAACGTTTCTTTTTAGAGTTTGTACGACCTTATTTAAACCATTTAACATTTTTAAAAAAAAAATTCTTATTCATTTATTCATTTTATACTCCTGCCTTTCAAATTTGGACGCCATTTTTCAAACATGCAGACGATAAAAAAGTAAAACAAAGTGGAACTGAAGCGAATAGGTTTGCACATGCGCATATAACACAGACACACACATACGCACGCATACACACACATAGACACACACACACGCACACACACTTTCCGAAAACACAAATTCTTCTGAAAAGTTGCAGAATAAAAAAGATGTCTAAACTATAGCTTCCAGATTATTCGTTCTAGATTGAAATCTTCGGGGCTCCAATGCTAAAGCTGGGGTTCAAGAAAATAAATAAATAAATAAATAAATCAAAAACAAAGAATAAGAGAAATGGTATGAGGGTGTGGATGAAAGTGCCACTGACGTAAACTTCTATGAAAAAAAAAGCCTAAGCTTTAAAAACACCCGAAATATTCAGACTATTGCTGCGTTTTTTTTTCATGAGAAAAATAAATAAAAAACAAACGGCAAAAGAAAAAAAAAAAACCCCGAAAAAAACCCCGAAAAAAAAAAAACAAGTAATCTTTTGAAAATCATTCGCCGGGTTGAAATACGAATTTCTTTTAAAGGCTTAGAATTTTTTTCAGCAAAAAATGTTACACCTGATTAGCTTTTGTTATACTGCTGCCGATCATTTGACAATAAGTAGCGTTGGTGTAATGGCTACGGTACAGAATGTGGGTTCGGGGTGCTGCGTTCAAGTTCTGTCAGAGCTATGCGTTGCTTTCACTAATACCCTCGAGAACCCACCCTTCGATCGATGGTAAATAGTAGGATAGATTAGAATCAAAAGCCTTGATAGAGCAACCTCCTTATAAAATATTCACAGAAAGAACTCTTCTCGCTACCACAACGGAAAAAGACTTTTCCATCCTCCTCCATGTGCCTAGCGTCAGCTGGAATCTCCATGGCCAGAACTTCTTCGAATTGCTGTCGATTGCTTTCATTAATATCCCCGAGAACCCATCATTCTATCAATAGTGATGAAGTAGGATAGACTTGAATCTAAAGCTTTAATAGAAAAATCAGTCTAGTTAACTTCATAGACAAAACTGACTCGGAAATCTAGAGGTTGTCTTTTCTCCCCCCTCCAGCTTCTTTCGCACAAAAAAAAACACGTTGCTGGTCTCTCTCTGCTCTATCGTTATTTTATGAAAGATGCTCGATTGAGCTGTAATCTCTGGTTTCTTTTCATAAGACATTCACAACAAACACTCGTCCGTCTACCACAACGGAAAAGACTTACCTTTCTTCCTCCATGTGCCAAGCGCCAGGCGGAATTGCCATGCACAGAGCTGTGGACCACATTACCGCGGGACTACTTCCCTTCAGATTACAACAGGGTTGTCTTCAGATCCAATGTCAACAAATATTTGTCATAAACCGCTCAATAAACTTAGTCCATACCATTAATTGTTTCTCATCTCTCTGCTGATAATCATTCTATCTCATCATTTTAAGTGGTTAGCTAACAGGAAGAAACAACATATTCTGAAATAAAGCCTGCAACCAGATAGGTTGCGGTTACGTGGCATATGTGCAATCATAACTTCCATGTGTGTTGTGTTCTTGCCCGTTTAAAAGGGTTCATGTGAAGAGTTTGTCGGAGTGTTCGAATAGTCACCCTTGCGGTCGAGAGATATCATATTTAGTTTTCGGTATCCAAAACAAGGATTTAGAATCGATATTTATTTATTAAGCTTCTTTGGGCATCTCTTATTTTGTAAAAATAATTCTGTCAACTTTAAAAAAAAAAACAACAAAATATATAATACTAGTGT
>OY744527.1:128779930-128802430 GCA_963556195.1 Sepiola atlantica
TCAGTTTGTCACTTTTTATGCTTTTCACTTTTCAAAACTAACTCCGGTATGTGCCTGTATTATTTCTCTGTTCATTCAAAGTTCCGTCGTTTATACAGTTTCCAATGCACTACGTTTCCAATCCAGTCACGCCTGTTTTTATAGTCCTTTTGGTCTACATTGTTGTATTTATTTGTGATGCAGTTTACCGTTTCATCTCTTTAACTATAAAATTTAAATTTGCGGCTTTCCTGGGTTTTGTTTTTCTTGACTTTTATGTAGTTCATTCTGATCGCGCTGTTTTGTGCAGATTTAGTTCACGATTCCGTTTCTCTTTTCAATTGATCTTTTCGTAGTCACACCCATGTGTTTTCGTGCGTCATTTCTTTCGTCTGTTTTATAAATAGTCCATGTAGTTGTTTCAATTCCCATTTTACCTGTTCTTGGCTTTTTGTTTCCCGTTTCGCTGCTCCCCGTATTGTTCACCTTGTTGATGCTGTTGGCCTCTTTGTATTTTGGCTCATGTAATTCTCTGGTCATTCAACTGTATCGTCTATGCAATCTTCAATACTTATCAGTACTCTCCACCCTTCATTCATGTTTATACAGAGTCGGTCGGTATCATCCAATATAGTCATTAGTTTCCTGGTTCGTTAATCTAGGTTATTGTGTTCTTTGTTCAGTTTATGAAGGACCCTCATTATGTTACCAGATATAGTGATTGCTGTGTTGACGTATGTTTCATGAAAGTGGGTCTTCAATGAGTTTTATGAGATAACAAAAAAATAAAGCGACCCTACAATTGATCAACCGGATGACCTTGAATTTAAAACGTGCACTCTACACTCGATAATAAGGCGAGGTCTGCGTTCGGAGCGAACACTATTCAATAAACACGCTATTTAAAAGACACAAATACACCTTTCTCTCTTCCCCTTGTAAATAGAAGAAATAAAGGATATAGCCGCCGAAATAAGTGTTAAAATGATCACTGCTTATTTAGCTATTCACCGGTGGCCGTATGGTTCTAGATGTCGGGATTTGAGTTGTAAAATACTCGTAGCCCGAGGCTTCGAATCACGCGACCAGTAGTGAATAGTTATGTCTCTATGCTGATGAGTCTGGTTAAAAAAGAAGAAACGTATACGTACATAGATAATAAACAAATATGTATATTTATGTAATTGTTTTTTATTGGTGATTGCAGCGTTCGTTTTTGCTTACTACTACTATTTCGATCCTTTCCCTTCCTAAGTGATTAAGATACAGAAAATTGCATTATTAGTCGCCTATAACTTTATAGGACGTATTTTTCGTTAATATCTATATTTTTAATTATCTTATACGTACATAAATGTAATCTATGAGAACGTGTTTCTGGCTCACAGCCGTTATCAGCATAGCTAACTTAGACAAGAATCGAACCATATATATATATATATATATATATATATATATATATATATATATATATATATATATATATATATATATATATATATATATATATATATATATATATATATATAGTTAAGGAGAAGAAACTGAAACCAACATTTAAGCCATTTGCATTATAATTTATTTCATCCCCGGAATAGGATTCTTCCGATGCTATGTAATGGCTGGTCATTCGATTACTGAAAAACAATGAGAATGTTTCTACCGTCTTGGCAATGTTAGGGTGGAGGGAGGTAAGCCCTCCGTTCAGTCTAGAGAGACTATGGATACCCCTATAAGGGGCTGGCTGCGCGTGTAATTATGAAGCAAGGGTTGCGCAATCCCTAACAACACCTCTCCTGAGTCGGCACTGCTTGATTCCAATGGCAAGCAGTTCAAGACGACTGGAAACAATGCCGAGATAAACAGAGAGCACATACAGCACTTGGTAGTCCCAAATGGTCACCCATTTAATACTGGCCAGGCTCGACGTCGCTTAACTTCGGTGATCTAACGGGAACCGGTGTGTCAACGTGATTGTATCGTGGTGGGAGGAGAGACTAGGGAAGAAGACGTTTACCATTTCCAACAGTAGCAGCAGTGGGTTCAACCACAACTCTCGTCCTGGATGAAATGCAAATCACCCCTCGCTAACTCTGGCCACTACATGCTAGGTGTTGGCGTCATCTAGTTGCTATATATAGCCCCGTTCACTGGGGTCTAAAAACATAAAAGAGTGTATTACTGTGATACGGTATAGTTAAATGAAAATCATGAGTCAATTGAATGATTGTAATAATGTATAAGTAAAATATTATCCTTTTACCTAATTGAATACTAAAATAAATAGAATAAAAATTAAACTTTAAATGAAGGTATTATAATAGAAACTCACAAATGTGCCCGTGTACAGGTGGAGGAAAAAGGGGGCAACTGTGCATTGATTTATTCGGGGGTAAAACAAATTATAATGCAAATGGCTTAAATGTTGGCTTGAGCTTTTTTTCTTTACTTTATTCTGGTTGTGTATTGCATTGAGCTTTCTTACTCAAGATATATATATATATATATATATGTATATGTATATATATATATATATGTATATATATATATGTATATGTATATATATATGTATATGTATATATATATGCATATATATATATATATGTATATATATATATATATATATATATATATTACATAAAGGTGACTAGAACACCTTTTTAATGCATGATTTTATTTATTCCATATAACGTTTCAGTATATTCTACACTTTCTTCGGGTATATAAAATCCAAAAGAAAATAAATGTCCAAAAATGAATAATGGAATGAAAATAGAAAGGAGAAAGAGAGTGAAAAAAAAATATATATATATATATATATATATATATATATATATATATATATATATATATATATATATATTACATAAAGGTGACTAGAACACCTTTTTAATGCATGATTTTATTTATTCCATATAACGTTTCAGTATATTCTACACTTTCTTCAGGTATATAAAATCCAAAAGAAAATAAATGTCAAAAATGAATAATGGAATGAAAATAGAAAGGAGAAAGAGAGTGAAAAAAGAAAAAGAATAAACGACAGTGTGAAATTGATTTCTATTGGTGTGTTAACTAGGTTCAATTAGATTTACTTAACCGTCTCATATATATATATATATATATATATATATATATATATATATATATATATATATATATATATATATATATATATATGCATGTGTATGTGTGTGTGTGTGTGTGTAAGGTGTGTAAGGTGTAAGAAAGTTCGTTTACATATTCGCTCTCGGTAGAACTTTAATATCACTTCATAATAGGACTAGAAAACAAAAAGGGAAAACAGAAGGCAAACACTGTAAGAAATGTGATCTAAGTTCGAAGGCATTGCTCCCGAGCCACGTCGGATTTCATAGCTAGTGAGTAAATTAACATAAAAAAATACATCATAAATATAAAATCAAGAAATCAAGAATGTCTTTAATGCTGCGTTCCACATGAAATTTCAAATGCATTTCAAGGACAATCTTCAATCGCGCAGAAAACGTACGCAATACGCATGCGCTAACCATACATAAAATAGCTGCTACTCTTTCTCTCTTTCTCTCCCTGTCTTTACAAGACTAAACTTGCCCCTTTCAGAAGGAACGAATAACCTCTGAAAATACAAACCCTCTAAAGAAAATACCAAAAAAAAACAAAAAAACGTCAGTCTTCACCACCACCGTCAAACTTCTTCCATTTTTATTTTATTCTGACGTCCAAAATTTTGTGTTAGATTAAAATATTTACCTAATTATCTGCAGATATCGCCTCGTTAATTCTGTAAAAATTAACACTAAGCCTTATTTGATTAACGCTAATTTGCATAATTGAAGTGTTCAAAAGTGTTGTTGTGTTGATTAATTTTTCAATCGGCTGGAACCCCGGATTCTTTTGTACCGCTCTGCATCTCTCATTTCCACGCTTCCTGTTCGCATTAGGTGTTCGGCGTTGGAAACTAAATACAAAATGGCTGACCTTTAAATACAATACGACTGCGATTTAAAATTACGTAACAAAATTACTGGAGGGGTTTGCTAATTTAATATCTAGGGCAATTTGGGCTGTATATTCTTATTATATATTCGCGTTCAAATCCACTTCTAGCCGCACTAATGAATCTCATTAGAACGCAAGGTATACGTATGTGGATAAATAAAAAAAAGTATTTATTATAAAAATATTTAATTTATTCCTTCAAAGGTAAAGCACTCTGTACGTAAATAAGAAAAGCTTCTGGCTAAACGCAATATTGCGTCATTCGTACTTCTTAACAGGAAGTATGAACACTGTATAGAATCTTAAATGGGTATTTTTCTTAAAGGTGACTTTTCTTCGGCGTACGAACCCAGCCAGTATACGAAACTAGTATATACTTATCTAGCTACACCGATGAGTCTTATCAAGACGAAACATAAATGTATGTCGATAAATAAAATATATATATATATATATATATATATATATATATATATATATATATGGTACGTCAATGAAAATTAATAAGACCTGCAAATGGAAGCAAATCGATATCTTCAGTTGTTCAAAACAAGGAGCAGTTTAGTTAATAAAAAACATTTACTTTTCTAAACTGCTCCTTGTTTTGAACAACTGAAGATATCGATTTGCTTCCATTTGCAGGTCTTATTAATTTTCATTGACATACCATATGTTTGCTCTATCCAGTATATTGAGCTTTCCTTATTTCACAATAGGTCCAACTCTCTAAAAGTTTACCTTTTAGTTATAATTTACACATATATATATATATATATATATATATATATATATATATATTACAAAATGTAATTGAAACGGTATTTTTTTAAACCAGTAAAATGCAGAGGCTTTTTTTTTAAATAGACATATTATTTATTAAAATGAAAATGTTCGATTCACACAGGAATCTTCTTCAGGATAATAGACAATATTTTTCTTCGTCTTGTTTTCAAACGACATGGTGTCGCTTGATCTTGTGCTTCAGATGTTAACGAAGCTCGTTGTGTAATAATGTCCAGGTGGTGTTTGCTCTGGTCGCACGTTATAAGTATTAGTAAAGATGTCCATTGTATAGAATGCATTTAAATTTTGTAATTGAAACGTTTTTTTTAAACCAGTAAAATGTAGAGGTTTTTTTTTTAAATACACAGAGTATTTATTTAAATTAAACATTTCGATTCACACAAGAATCTTCATCAGGGTTATAGACAATATTTTCTTTTTTTTTCTTTTTTAACTACATAGTGTGGTTTGATCTTGTGCTTAAGATGTTAACGAAACTCGTTGTGGACATTATTACACAACAAGATTCGTTAACAACTGAAGCACAAGATCAAACGACACTATGTCGTTTAAAAAATGGAAGAAGAAATATATCCTATTATCCTGATGAAGATTCCTGTGTGAATCGAAAATTTTAATTTAATTAAATAATGTTTATTTAAAAAAAAGCCTCCGAATTTTTCTGGTTTAAAAAAACAAACTGTTTCAATTATATAGACAAGTATGTATATATATGTATGCACGTATGCATGTCTATATGTATGTATGCATGTCAGGTCACTGGAACTATGCAATCCGGTACTACCCGCTAAATGGTTTCAGCGAACCGATTCCTTCATCAGCTTTATATGGCGAAGAGGGTGACTAGACACCCATCAAGATTAAAGAAAGGATGGTGGAACCCTCTCGCAGGATTAATGACACTCTCGTTCATTCTACAGTGGTTGTGTCCGATATCTCGCTGACGTCATCACGTGTGTGCACGCATCCACGTGCGTGTGCGTATGTATGTCGGGGATGGTTGTGTCAGCGGTAGTGGGTGTAACTCATCTAGCAGAAGATCAACTTGTACTTAGAAATAATAAGCGACCCGCTACAAAAAGAGAAGCAAAACGAAATTAAAAGCCCCTTATTCCGACCGCCTATATGTTTCTTGGGAATCCGGTCCCCAGGCACCTGTTTCATATTGTTCCAGCCTGTTTGAAATGAATGAAAGGATGTGAACCAATTCATATATTTTCATCCGAATATCTCCAAACAAGTGCATGGGAGGCCAACCTGAGGCGAGAAAGCAAAGAAGGAAAATAAATGCTCTTGGAAACTGGAATCAACTCAAACATGTTGTCTTCAGCATCTCTTCTTGACATATTCTTCTTTCTTTCTTTAGTAAAGTAAAGGAAGAGCCCAAAGAATATGTCTATATTAGGATTTCGTGTTTATATAATAGACTGTGCACTCAGATATTTACAAACACACACATATATAATATATATACACAATAATATTTATAAATAAATATTTATTAATTATTTTAATTCCTTACAGACATCGGTGTTTCATGCTAACGCAATCTTCAGTGTAAGAACTAATTCTCAACGGTCGGTGGGCGCGAACCCCGATCACAAATCGCCACTGATTCGTAGTCGAGGATCTTATCCATCGGCCATATCCAATTAGTTAGTAAATATAGAGGAATTTTAAATGTAAATAGCGAATCGGCGGTTAGATACCAAGCTGTAGAGAGTGATCTTACGAACGGCGTTCGAATCGTACATATAGCTATTTGCACTGCTTGTTATTAAAGTTACTCGAGAGTGCCCAGCCTTTGTGGGAGGGGGCTGATAAACAATACTATTTATAAATAAATATTTATTAATTATTTTAATTACCTACATACATCGATGTTTCATGCTAACGCAATCTTCAGTGTAGGAGCTAATATATATATATATATATATATATATATATATATATATATATATATATATATATATATATAGTACGTCAATGAAAATTAGTAAGACCTGCAACTGCAAATGGAAGCAAATCGGTATTTTCAGTTGTTCAAAACAAGGAGTAGTTTAGTTAATAAAAACATTTATTTTTCATTTTTTTAATTTTATTTTTTTTATTTTTTATTTTTTTATTATTAACTAAACTACTCCTGGTTTTGAACAACTGAAAATACCGATTTGCTTCCATTTGCAGGTCTTACTAATTTTCATTGACGTACCATATTTTTGCTCTATCCAGTATATTGAGCTTTCCTTATTTCACAATAGGTCCAACTCTCTAAAAGTTTACCTTTTAGTTATAATTTACATATATATATATATATATATATATATATATATATATATATATATATATATATATATATATATATATATATAAATATATATATATATATATATATATATATATATATATATATATATATATATATATATAAATTAAACAAGTTCAAATGTATTGATAGAACAAACTTAATACACATATTTTTTTAAAGTGCTCGGTACAAGGCAGAGATTTATAGATATAATAATATAAACATTTACAATGTTCTGCACAAATTAATTCATGTTTCGATACTACAATATACCTCGTCGGGATCACAAGTTCATTTGTGATTCCGACGGGTACATTGTAGTACCGAAACATAAATTGATTTGCGTAGACGTTTTTAAATGTTATATATATATATATATATATATATATATATATATATATATATATATATATATATATATGCCCTGTTGTTTCTTCCCCCTACAACTTTTATTTTATTTTATTTTTTCAAATTTTAAATCTTGGCCTTTGCCAACTTATCTATCCCAGCGACTTCCTCTGATGATAAGATTTTTATCTTTGAAAAGCCTGGCTTAAGGAAAATTTAACTTGAATAAATTGCCTTTTTTTGCGGAATATACCTTGCTCTGAGCAATTGAATTGAATTATGATTTGACTTTTGCTTCTCTAATTCCTTTCCATTCTTCTTCATATATATATATATATATATATATATATATATATATATATATATATATATATATATATATATATATATATATATATATATACCCACTTCCTCTATCTGCTAGGCGTAAATATCAACTTGCTCTCAATCAATCGTCTGTAAACAATCGGTTGTAATACTTACAAAAATATTCGACCAGAGACACATATTAACGCTAGTATATCAACCCTCCCCCTCAAAACAAACAAACAAATGAGAAGGTAATCTTTGGGATGATTGTATCATGACCACCGAACAGATACTACAGTACCCCTCCAAAAACGAGGAGGTAATGCCTAAGAGGATACTATCATGACGAACGACCATATACTACACTTCCCTCTCTCAAAAGAGGAGGTAATGCCGGGGAAGATGGTATTATAACGAACTAACACATACTACACTATTTCCGAAAGAGGAGTTAGTAGCTATGAGGATGATCTTATGACAACAAAGAATGTACAACATTATCTCTCTTAATTGAGCATTTAAAGGTAGTAGAGTATCTGGTAGATTTATATATATATATATATATATATATATATATATATATATATATATATATGTGATAATTTTATTTACACAGACATGTACAAAATCTGCGACACTGGCATGTCGATGTTATCGATCAACAGTTACTATAAACTGAGATCTCATCAGGCAGAGTTAGAATCCGATCTTAACCTCAGATTTCTCTCCAAATATGATCTGAGGTTAAGATCGGATTCTAACTCTGCCTGATGAGATCTCAGTTTATAGTAACTGTTGATCGATAACATCGACATGCCAGTGTCGCAGATTTTGTACATGTCTGTGTAAATAAAATTATCATATATAAAGCTCTATTCTGATATTGAGCACTTTTTATAAACCCGGTTAAAATTCTCTGGATTACCACCCTGTGGATATTTTTCACATGGATTGTTACCATTATATATATATATATATATATATATATATATATATATATATATATATATATATATATATATATATTTAAAAAAATTGGTGCGTTCATAATCTTTTAAAGCATTTTTAAAGAAATTTAGAATAAAGTATATGCATACGCCTAAAAGCACAGAGGGTGCAGAATACAATAATGGAAATAAAAGTCAAGACAGATTTTTTTTCATTTTAAATTTCATGTATTTGTATTTACGTTTTGCAATCATTTCGCTAAAAACATAGTCTTGTCAAGCAAAGAGATTTTATAAGTAGTAGTAGTAGTAACTGTTGTCCGAAAAAAGAAAATAACATCTTTAAAATGAAAAAATAAAAAATATGTTTTGATTTTTACTTTTATCATTGTATTCTGCCTCCTCTGTGCTTTTAGGCGTATGCCTATATTTTATGCTATATATATATATATATATATATATATATATATATATATATATATATATATATACAGTAAATATTATAAAGCATTTAAGTGTGTGTTTTTTGTACCTACAGACGATATCGTTTTTTACTCACTTAAGTGCGGTTAAATGATATGAGTAAAGACAAAATTTTGGTCATTGGAAGTTTTAATAAAAAAATATATATATATATATATATATATATATATATATATATATATATATATATATATTAGAATATTAAATTAAATTAAAGAAAATCGATTTATCGTTCAATAATAATTCATCGTGATAATATAAAGCTCAATATATTGAATAGAGCATTCTCAACAAAAAGTTCTTCATCTTTTGGTTTATTTATTTTTGTGTATAACTTTTTCAAAGTTAAATGTTGCCGATAATATATACAATCACATTGTCGTTTTTTATCCTCTGATTAAAAAAGTTTGTCTTTGAAAATCCATGGATTAAGGATATGAGACTCCTTGCTTTGAACTTCTGCTGTTTTAATGGAATATATATCAGGGAAGGGTAGGATCCTTGTGTTACCCCCTCCTCTAATTCTTTGGACTCTGCTATTGGCCAGCATTTGGTTGAAAACCCAAGTTGTGCCAGTAGCTATAAAATAGACCCTTTTGAGGTCTTGCATAGAGTAGATTCCAAGAACCATTTGAAAATATTGGAATCTGTCTCTATCGCTATTCGCAAACCTTCCTTGTGCCGACAGAAGGAATTTGTCAGATCGCAAAATCTCTTTGGGGAACTTTGAACCCTCTCCCTTCTTTTCCCCCCTTAACGTAGTGCCTTTTAATAGTTTTATTTTAACGAAATCATTAAATTCACTTCTTTTAATCGCTCCATTGTTAATTTTCGCACATTCAATTCGCCGTTTGCTCTTACTATCGACGATATTATTGATTAAAAACTATTGATTTTCTCCTGACGAGATGATAGTCGAAAGGGCCTTTGAGAGATTCCCGCGCATCTTTTTTAAATGCATTTATAAGTTTTGTACATCAAAACACACACACACACACATATATATATATATATATATATATATATATATATATATATATATATATATATATATATATATATATATATATATATATATATAATATAAAATGAAGTAATAAAATAAGGTGTCAATCAAATTTAACTTTGATTTGACTTGGGTTGCACATGTCAGGATTTCGGAACTTTGATTGGACTTTTTGTATTATTTTTATTTATTTATTTATTTATCATTAACATTGAATATGGACACATTTTGCGACTGGATAACTTTGCCGGCCCCTTCAATTTCACGTATATAGACTGCTGTTTGTAACCTGGAGTAATGTCTTTCCTGATTATGCCTCTCAACTTGTATGACCTGGATGGACTGTATGGATTCAACAAAAAGTATGTTTTTGGATTGATATGTTTGATGTTATGTATTTTTATGTATTTGTGTATATAATTTTATATATTTTCAAAGCGTAATTTTATTACCTGTAGTAGTATAACTGCGGTAATGGTCCTCTGAAGAGAAGAATTATATTTGAAAACTCATGAGCTAAGGACTTAAGGATGCTTTGCATGAACTTTGAATTCTAATAAAATTTGATTGACACCTTATTTTATTACTTCATTTTATATTATAATATTAATGCTCTATCCAGTATATTGAGCTTCAGTTTTTTATCCGGATGTTTCACTAATTATAAGATATTAGTTGACGCTTATATCTTTTGTTGGATTGCTTC
The DNA here is from genome assembly GCA_963556195.1 of Sepiola atlantica. NCBI lineage: Eukaryota > Metazoa > Mollusca > Cephalopoda > Sepiida > Sepiolidae > Sepiola > Sepiola atlantica. The sequence continues at coordinate 128,790,823 of OY744527.1, forward strand.
ATATATATATATATATATATATATATATATATATATATATATATATATATATATATATATAATGATTATACAAAATTCCAATGACCAATATTGATTATCAAAAATTCCAATATCCAAAATTTAGTCTTTACTCGTATCATTTATTTTTGCAATGGCAGAATTGACGATAGTCTTACAATTGTTTCGCAACGTGCAATATGCTACAATTAAACGCAATTATACGCTGTTCTTCAGAAGCCAAAAACCAGTCAATGCGTGTTATAAAATGAAGGCGACGCCATGTTGTTTTTTTTTTTGTTAAACCGATCGGGTGTAAAAGAAGGGAATGATATCATCATGATTAGAGACAATCGTAGAGAAGGCAAAGTTATTATGATTTAAGGAGGATAGCCGCTCAATAACGCTGGAAACTATTATATTATTTCTAACAGGATATTACATTTGATTTTTACTACAAATTCTTCTATCTTGTCACATGACTTAACCAATCCATCCATACTATACACCGTATTATGGGGACAGGTAAAGCAAACGACAATTATACCCAAGTAAGCTATTTTACGTATCAATTACGTTTTTGTGTATCCCTTTAATGGGGGCTAAGTATATTGGTTGTTTCGCGGAGCCAAGATAGGCAGTACTCCCTAGTTACCTTTTTCTTAGACGGTAACTGAGACATATTCAGGCATGAAGAAGGAGACAAAAATCATTTAAATTTAAACATATATGTTTTATTATCTATGGATCTATTTCCTTAATTATGAGTTACTTCTGTAACGCAAGTCGTCTAAATTCCCCTATTTGTAGGATATTACATTACATGTTTTTCTCCAGTGAAAATATATTCAGAAACAGCTTTTACTTCAAATCCTTCTATCTAGTCATATGACTAAAACAACCACTCCATAAGTTACATTGTATCATGGCGACAGGTAAAGTAAAGAGTAAACTCTCTCAATCATACCTAAGTCACTTTTTGTACTTTGAAATCATTTTACACATAATTTAAAAAAAATATATATTTCTGCAAAGTAATACGTAACTGAGAGGGCTAATTATATTTTTCCCGTTTGTACTACAAGTTAAAGCAGTGATTTTCAACATTTTTGACCCTTGGAGTTCTTCCCTTCTTAATATTTTGTGTGCTACCACATCCATTTCACGGATGAAAAGTTGATTGTATGTTTTATATTCATAATAAAAGTAAATATGTTATTTTATGTGTGTCGACTCCAGTAATATTACATATATCTCCAGGGTCAACGTAGATCTCGGTTGAAAACCATTGATCTAAGTAAATGGATCTTATTTGATTTGAACTACGTTTAGTCGATTCAATAGTCCGCGTCGATATCAATTATACCACGCGTCGCACCCCCAACATTTTCTTAACGACATCATTCAAAATAACCTTTCGGCAGCAAACACTTCGATTTTCCGTAAAGGAATCAAATTATGTTTGTTTAAACGTTTGTCTGTTTTATTTATGTAAGAAACGATACCAACAATAGACGGATCAAATAGAACAACTTCCAAACTTGTGTTTCTTTTTAGTTCTAAGACTTATCATTCATCAAGCGCAATTGTAATCGTCTCCAACATGTCGGGACTGAGAGAACGATTTCATCGGAAAATAAAACGAGTTATTTTACCTTTTCGTATAATCAATCAAAGACACGCATGACATTTAGTACAAGCATTGCATGAATGGAGCGTTTACAAAGACTTCAGTTATTTCATTTGCTGCCATCTTTTATGGTTCGTCTTGCCTTTTGTAGCGGCCATATTTGTTTTTCAGAAGGTGCCTGAATCTTGTTCGAGGCAGATCTGATTAACTAATCATTAGATATCAAATAACAATCGGTATTTTATACGACAAAGATAAACGTAAGCGTCTTCCACAATTTTGTAACTTTGTTATTACCGTACATTTTATCTTTCTAATTACGATATTGTTCGTGTCATCGCTAACGTCTTCTTTTGCCTTTTGCTGCTAAATTCGTAGGCAAGTTTGTCCTACTGAAACAGTAAATAAAATAATCAATAACATTCCGTGAAAAGCTAAAAGAAAGAAACGTTCAATTATTTCGTCAGTTTGTTTAGTTGATTGGATTTTATACCTTTTAAACATTTCAATCACCTTTCATGATATTGTAACCTTTGTTTCCAAATTTATATTCTTGTCTTTTTATGTAAAGTTCTTCAGCGTCGCTGATTTAATTCGATCCTTTAAGCGAATTGTGTTACAATCAAGGGTTGGCCAGAATAAATCTCGTACGAAAATTTGTAACACATTCTACAACAGTATTTTCGACGACTTTCTTCAGCTTCCATTTTTTGTAAACGTTTTATTTGAAAGGTTTTATTTTTTCTTTCTTTCTCATTTTAACCCTAACCCTAACCCTATGAATATTTTTCTGTTTTTCTTTCTCATTTTATATTTTTTTCTTTCTCTGATTTAATTTGTTGTTTTGCATTCTTTTTTCTTACTTTCTCATTCTAAATCTTCTTTTTGTTTTTCATTCATTTTCGTATTTTTCTTTCGCCTTTTTCTCTTTAATATTAATTCTTTATTTCTGCTTTTATTTTATTTTATTTTATATAGTTTATTTGCGAAAGTACAGGATAATAAACAATGTCCTCTCCCCATGTTGAGGTTTCTAAATAATAATGTTATTATTTAGAAATTAATTCTTAACATGAAGAGGGCGGTAGCCCTTTGTTAACTGTTTGCTTGTTTCTTTCATTTCGTTACTTTTTTCTTCGTTTCTTTCTTTTAATTTTTCTTTTTCACTTCCTTATTTTCTTTGTTGTTCATTTCCTTATTTTGAATTGATTGATACTTTTTTTAAAATTTCTTACTTCTTTTTTTTTTTTTAATTTTTTATTTCTTTCCACTTTTTTTCTTTATTTCGGTAAACCTTTTTATTTTTTCCTTTTTCTATTTGTTTTTTTTCCCATTCTTTCCATTTATCTTTCATTTTGTAAAAAATATGTGTTCTTTCTTTCTTTTCCCTAACCTTTTTTCTTTTTTAATTTCTTTGTTTTTCTTTGATCCTTACTCTCCATTATTTTCTTTATTTCTCACGTATTTTTCGTTTTATCTTCGTTTCATCTTTCACTTTCGTCCTTTCCTTCCTTCTTTTCAGTTACTTTTTATTTTCTTTCTATTCTTTTTCTTCCTCATTTGTTTTTTTTCCACTATCTGTCTGCTCCTCCGCCCCATATCATTTAACCTCTTTTTAATTCCTTATCATACTTTCTTTCTTGCTTGCTTGCTTGCTTTTTTGCCCGCCAACTATTCGTGCTATAAAATAAGGGATTTCCCGATGGCCACAGAGCATTAAACGAGACTTGCCATATTTTTTATACGTTGTGTTTTTGCATTTTTAATTGAGCAAAAGAAAAGAAAATTGACAACCGCAGTTGATGTCACTCAATGCTTTTGTTCCCTCGGTCCCTTTCATCATACAACGTTGTTATTTTATTTACTTCCGTTTCGCCCTAGAACATCTTCTCTTGATCAGCAACGAATCTCAAATACCCGAGACTTTCCAAGTATCACCACTCCTTAATAAAGTGACGATGATTGTACTAACGGATAAGTTCTCAGCCTATGAAATCGGTTATGTCTACAACGAATCGGTTATAATAATAACAGAATATGGACGCATGAATCAGCTTTACTTGAATCCAATAGAAAGGCGAAGTCCAGAACGACTAGAAACAATGCCAAAATAAGTCAAAAAGAGAGTTGTTAATTCGGAGTTTTCCTTCTCCTAGACTCGTTGCATAACCACGGTTTAAGAGTTTATCTACGTACTATTTAGCTAGAGGAGGATATATGCATTCATATGAGTGAAAGGGATACAGTCGCCCCGACAGAACTCGAAAACACGATATACCGAGCCGACATTCCGTACCTGTAACCACTATACCACGCTACTTTTACAGGAAATATACGTAGGAATGATAACTTTTTGTGGATCTGTAAACGTATTATAACCTACAAGCTCAAGTAACCATTTCGTTTTGCCATAATCAACTGACACATATTAGGCTATCCTTTAAAAAACCTGTATTTCTTATCAAGTTTATCGAAACTATACTCTATCCGGATACACTTTCTATTTTTCTTAGTGATATTAATACTAGGTAGGAGGCTTTATTCTGCTACAGAAAGAGGTACTCTTACTGCTATATATTCACAAGCGGAATAATTTTATAGCAACGGCCATCTTTGTCAATTCAGTAGATATCTACTTCAGATAGTTTTCATTTAAATAATTTTCAAATGGTAAAAACATTATTATTTATTTTTTTAAAAGAAATATACATAACAAAAATTATTATAAACAAAAAAGTTGTTTTCATTGAACATTGCCCATCGAGTTTATACCGCCTGTGTATGTTTCCAGTAATTTTTTTGGATCAATTCCTGTTCGAGGTTAAAACATGTCGACGTAAGGTATTTATTACAAAAAATTGGGTATTTTGTTTTAAAGCATGTTCGCTAATTACTAATAAGTCGGCATTTACCCGGCGTTATCCTGGTGTAGACATATTTCTGGGTAGAGGGCGTATAGAAAAATAATTGAAAATATAGTTATGTTTACATTCTTAATAGGATTTAAAAAAAGTTTTCCCTTCTTCATTTACTTTTTCAATAAATATTTAATAGTAAATAAAATATTAAATCAATGTGTATTTATTAAGGTTACGTATGGCGATACACGCATTCGAATGTGATTTTGAAGTTTTTTAATTTTCAATTCTAAAGTAGTTTCTGGCTATAATTTATGTTTATATATATAAAAGTTCGGGTATTATTCTTTATTTGTGTTTTTTAAACAAATTCTGATAATGAATAATGAATTATAAAGCTTCTAGAATATAAATATTAAATTAATGATATTGCAATTTAAGATAAAGTAACAAAGTAAAATTATAAAAACGTTAAATTAAATATAATGAATTATGACGTAACACTTAAAACATATGCGCCATCTTGAATATGAGACAATGTAAAAAGTAAGGAATCTTCATTGTAACGATAAACTTTTAATTTTTACTTTTTGTAAACATCTCTATTTATTGAACTTGTGACAGTATAAAATAATTTTTTAAAGAATTTTTATTCTTGTTTCTGAAATGGTACAAAATACGGGTTGTGTACGTTTTCAGCCCCTCCCATGAATTAACTTCCTAGAATAGATATAGTGATCCTATATTGAGACCAGAAATGATTACATTATCTAAATATATATAAAACAAAAGATGAAAACATAAATACTGATGTTAATGGGACAATGAAAAGAAAATTTGGACATTCTTGTAATATACAGTAGAAATTGTAAATTATGTTCAGAGGAAATATATCGAATTATAAACTTCAAAATTCAAATTAAATTATTAAACAAAAAACAAGAATTTAGTACTCAAATAGAAATCAATATTTGATTTATTAGTTGAGGTCTGATTTAACATAATAAGTGAAATACAAAATAAGCAAATAATAAAATAAATAAATAAGTGTAAATAATATAAATATATTAGATACGGCTTTTTGTCCATAAGATTTAAAAATATTAATAATTTATATAGAACAACAAATAACGCAGTTGTATACATAAATAAATCTTTATTCGTAACGTTTCCTATTTGGAACTGGAACAACTAGAATTGCTGCTAATTAAGATAGAAAAAACGCCCTGTATTTATGTTATGAAACAAAAATATTTAATTCATTTCTTTTTTTAAACTGGGTCTAATGAATTTTGTAATATATTTTCTCAATAACCCGGTGAGTAACATGGGCACATTATTTCTTTTGTAAACTTTACCATTTTGACCCAGCCAAACCCAATCCATACATTTTTAATCTCTTTAATTAATGAACGGATCATTATAAATTTTGGAATATATATTCTAAAAATGACATTGACTAAGATGGTTACATTATTTTTTGTAAATGTTAACATTTAGTGGGTGCATATATATATAATTTTAATTTTTTTTTATTAAGCCATCATTATGAATTTTGGAATTTATATTCTCGGCAACACGGGGAGTAACATGGGGACATTATCTTTTTTGTAAACATCATCATTCAGGGGGTGCACCCATCTAAACAAGCACCCGTCCTCCAAAAAACTTTTCAAATAAGTTGTATGCAAAAAAATTAATAAAGAAAAGAATGGCTCTACATCAAATTTTGAGTTATATTAAGTAACACATTTAAAAAGGATCGGTGCCCGCACGTGAGCGTCAATACTATGAATGTGCTGGGTAAAATCCTTAACTATTGAACTTATCATTATGAATATGAAATATATTACCTAGGAAACAGAGTATGTAACATGGATACATTATTTCTCTTGTAAACTATACCATTTATGGAGTGCCATCGAAACCGTAACATATCTCTGGAAGTGGGGCGCTCGGAAAAATAAAAAAATAAAAAAATAAAAAAATAAAAAAATAAAAAAATAAAACAATAAAACAGAATATGGTCTTTTGGCACCTATGGGAAGTGGTTTTCTTTTAAAATTTAATAGATTTTCTTCAATTTACAGGATGTAGACCGGTGCAATCCTAACATTTCGAGGCATCGCCTCTTTATCAAAGTTGTCGGGAAACGTGTGTACTGCTAACCCAATTTGTAAATAAAACATTAAAAATCAATTCTGGCTGGACATGCATTTAAACGTATCTAGACATGCGCGATTAGGAGTACAATCTGATTTACGGTGAAACTTGAATAAAGTGACAAGAAAAGTCCCTTTTAATTATATATCTTGTCAAGCACAGCCTTCGTCGAGACCACGGTGGCAAGCGCACGACAATGATAAATATGAAAAAAAGGTAAAAGTATCCGGAAGTGGCTCGTAGGTACATAGGTTTCAACCACAAGAAAAACAAAGTACTATTTTATGGGAAAGAGATAATATGTAACGTTAACTAATGGCGAGCAAAATCTATGAACAAAATAGTGATTACTCACTCACAGACTGTGGTAGGTTGTTACAAGATGATCCACGTTAGTTGAAAAGTCCAATTGTACAGGAATGTCCCAAGTCATACTCACCCAAGATCCACACTGATCTTTGGATAGGAAAGTAATCAGCAGATATCAAGATGTAAATGTTCAGAAATCATATATGCGGGTATAATCATGGAAGTCTCATTTTGCGCCATGCAATCTACTCGCAGGGGGTGCATTCGTTTCTCTATAACGATATAATATGTTAATAGTCAACGGCAGATTTTGTAAAATTATCTCGAAAGCCTTTGTTTTCATCAAATAAACTTTCGGCGAAGAAGAGAATCTCGGGACAATCAGTCCGGTTATGAAGTCAGCTTTTATTTCAACGTCGTGCTTTCCTTCCTCTTCTTTGTCTCTTTCTTGTTCTTCCTTTTCATAGTTTACAGCGCATACGCTAGTGGTGATTGGTTACTCGACCGGCAACAGTTTACTCTTCGGCTGACAGGAACTCTTTGCTCGATTCGCCAACTCGCTTTTTATATGTTCTCCGCCGAGATACGTGGGTTAAGAAGGTGGGTGTTTGAAGGTTTTTTTAGTTACCAGGCGAATGTACATTTGCACTGATTGGGGGTCACGGTATTCGGGGATGTTAGTTAATAATACCAGGCGCTTAGCCGACGATTGACTTTTTCTTCGTCTAATGGTTTAGGATGAAGGGAGAGGGTGTTGCGAACGGAAATCAGAGTTAAAAGGCGACGGTACTTAGACCTTTTATGCGAGATCAATACGTTCGTAAAAGTTTTAAGAGAAAACAGCAAACCAGCTGCGTCGTCTGATTTCCTCTCCGTTAGGTTCAGGACGGGGCGGGGTGTCGCTAATTGCACACACAATTCGCTCCTCGTGAGTGCAAGAATAGGGGATCGGTTCAGAGCGTCGGTTCAACCGGATACAACATTTCTATCATTATTACTTGCTTGGGTTCAAAGGACAAATATAAAAGACACAGGATAAGATAGATTTGGCTTGCCTTTATTTAATGTTTATGAAATACATTTTATTTTTCTGCTAATTTCGATTTAACCACCCTTCATTCGTAACAATATATATATATATATATATATATATATATATATATATATATATGAATTAAACACTTATTTTTATATAGTTTAGATCTATTGTATGGGAATCAAATTCGATTATATATACACACACATTTACACACACATACACACACACACACACACACATATATATATATATATATATATATATATATATATATATATATATATAAAGAGTTAGAGAGAGATGGAAATAATGATTATAGGTTATCATTTTATGATGTAATAACAATTTCCGAACAAAATCACTTTTACTAATAGAATGATATAAAATTGAATTTAATACTTCATTTGATATAATTTCTACTACATGTTCTAACATTAAATATTGAGTTTCATTTTTTCTATTAGAAATTGATTCCTATTTGAATCGATCTAAACTAGAGAGAGGGAGAGAGAGAAATGTTCTTTTAGAATTAGAGAAACAACTAGAGTGCTTGATTACGTATGTAAGAACATATATTTTTATTTCCAAGAAGACTGTACATTTTTTTTGATCGTCCATCGATACTTTTGGTTTTACAGAAACACTGGAAACTTAGCCTTCTGGGCTAGAGATTACAAATATACCAGTTCTTCAGTGGATGTTATGATGAGCTATGATATATATATATATATATATATATATATATATGAAGCAATCCAACAAAAGATATAAGCGTCAACTAATATCTTATAATTAGTGAAACATCCGGATAAAAAAACTGAAGCTCAATATACTGGATAGAGCATTAATATTATAATATAAAATGAAGTAATAAAATAAGGTGTCAATCAAATTTTATTAGAATTCAAAGTTCATGCAAAGCATCCTTAAGTCCTTAGCTCATGAGTTTTCAAAGATAATTCTTCTCTTCAGAGGACCATTACCGCAGTTATACTACTACAGGCAATAAAATTACGCTTTGAAAATATATAAAATTATATACACAAATATATAAAAAATACATAACATCAAACATATCAATCCAAAAACATACTTTTGTTGAATCTATACAGTCCATCCAGGTCATACAAGTTGAGAAGCATAATCAGGAAGGACATTACTCCAAGATACAAACAGCAGTCCAAATATGTGAAATTGAAGGGGCCGGCAAGGTTATCCATTCGCGAAATGTGTCCATATTCAATGTTAATGATAAATAAATAAATAAATCAATCAAAATAATACAAAAAGTCCAATCAAAGTTCCGAGATCCCAACATGTGCAAATCCAATCAAATCCAAATTCGTTGTTAAATTAGAAAACCAGCTAAATCCGAATTGAGCAAAACAAGACGGACTCCCATCACATCTAGCCAGAAGAGCGAAAAATATATAAGTGATCTTCTCACCAGACATGACAAATCCCTAACGAACAGAAGGCGATATTAAATTGTCTACATCTCAGAATGACTTCAACGGGTTCAGGATTATGTCTGTCCTACTTCCTGTTTGACAGGTTCAAGAGAAGACAGCAACATACAACCCCGCCATCCATCCCACCCAAATTAGGTTTTCACTGTCTGGGTCAGTAAGCTTATTCCATGTCAAAAGGGAAAGGAGCTAAGAAGTTAAAAAGTTAAAAGAAAACTAAAAGGGAGTTAGGAAAATTAGGTCAAGTCATCACGTACCCATCCAAAAGTATTACTTAAAATCTGGCTTACAGTAAAAAACCGACTTAACAAATCTAGCCCCATCAAGTAATTTAGAATATTTATGAAGTTAAAAATTACGAAGTTATTAAATTCCAATAATTTTATAGTTTAATTCAAGATTTAATTTTTAAGATTTAATTTTAACAGGCCAGAAATTATTAGTAGTTTAATTTAAGATTCAATCCCATCAGCCCAGGAATTCCAACTCAAGGCCTGACATTCCCCAATTAAAAAAGTTTAACCTGCCCTAAGGTTTAATTTTTCCCAATTAAGATTTAATTTTCCCAATTACGAAGTTATCTAAATAATTATAACTTAATAATTTAATAGTTTAATTTAAGATTTAATTTTATCAGATTAGGAAGTTTAATTTAAGGTTAGGTTTGTTCAATCAAGAAGTCCAATCCAAATTAGGGCTTAATTTTTCCTAATCTAGAAGTTGTAAATATATTCAAGGTTTAAGGTTTAATATTTCCCAATTAAGAGGTTGTAAAGATATTGTAAAGATATTGTAAATATATTTAGAAACTGAAAATTTAGGTGTATACATTTAGAAACTGAAAATTTAGGTGTATAAACCCTTACAACCTCGGAGTCTAAATCCCTTAGGCAAAAAAGATAAAAAATCAAAAAGGACCCATCTCGAAGTCTGGACACCCCCGGTTTCATTGCTAGCCCAAACAGCTACGGCAAAACTAGTGGTGGTTTCCATATAGCATATTTGAATTTCCCTCTGTGTCGACATTTGGAGACTAATTCACTCCTAGAATTTATCAGATTTAAATGTTTAGGTGCAGTAGCTATCATTACAGCTTCAGAGTTGCATAGACCACAAGATCTGGATCCTGGGCTGTAGGAGTTTGATTTTTTTAAGATAGACCATTTTATATTGTGTGGAATGCCTTGTTCGACTTGGTCAGAAGAATTAAATTCAGGAAGCAGACTAAATATTGCAGTTCTATCGTCAAAAAAATAAATGGATTTACCAGGAGAGTTAACAAACATACGGATTTCATTGTTCCGGCAGACAAGACTAAGAACTACTACAAATTGGATTATACCTCTTACAAGAACTTAATATACCGTGAGTTGCATAAATCATATAAAATTGCACCACCCAATAAAATTATAGATATAAATTTGGAGGCTAAAAAACTACTTAAATATATGAATCTAACTAACCATGCAGAAATAGTTACGCCAGCTACACCTAGATTTTCTCTTAAAGACCATAAGACTAACTTTCAACAAAACCCATCAATAAGGTTAATTTGCCCATCAAAATCTGACTTAGGCATAATCAGTAAAAAAATTCTTGATAGGGTCATCCCGACAATCAGAAATAAAATTTTCTTTTCATTGTGGCAATCTTCAGATAGCGTAATTGAATGGTTTATGAACCTTAAAGATAAACATAGATTAAGTTTTATAACTTTTGACATAGACAACTATTACCAATCTATTACCCCAATTCTCTTAAATAAAGCCCTAAATTTAGCGAAAAATAATTCAGACCTTACTGATCAGGAAATTAAACTGATCACCTTAGCAAGAAGATCTATTCTCCAATTCGAAGGCAAATTATGGACCAGAAAGGACACCCCCAACGATTTCGATATTACTATGGGAGCTTCTGATTCTGCTCAGGTAACGGATCTAGTGGGTTTATTCCTCTTAAATGAAATGAAACATAGGTTTAAAAATTTAAGAGGGGGCCTATACAGAGACGATGCCCTATTTGTCTCAGATGAAAGACCTAGAAGATATAGCAAAACAATTGAAGAATTACATGATTTTTTCAGAAATTTCGGCCTTTCCATAACTGTTGATCCGGAGAGAAAAACTTCTAACTTCCTTGATAT
>OY744527.1:128807430-128837430 GCA_963556195.1 Sepiola atlantica
AGGTAATCTTAAGTTTTTTTAAACTTTACAATAGTCTACGTTCTGAGAGGCTTATTACAATTACTTTCATTAGTAAACTTATGCTTTATTTTAGTTATTGACAACAAAAATCTGATATTAACTATTTTATATCTACTTTTTGGGTTTCTAAAAGTTCATATTTATCGTCAGAGAAACACCTATATGATTCTGAATGATTAATTTGAATTAGAAAAGTAATAATCTTTAAATGTAAAATTCTGTTTACAATCTAAAAGGTCACACTTGACGCAAACCAATATCACTTGCAAACAATTAAACAGGCGTGTTATTACCGTGATTTACCAATACTCTATATGTTGGCTTAACTGGAGGCACCTTCCGAATACGTGAAACGAGGTTGTTCGTTGACCGATCGATCATAACATAGTAGAAACGAACGGTGATTTGTTAGTCAATCAGGGTGGTCGCCTCAAGTGAGAATTCTCAATAAAAATAAACTGACACAGGAGATTCTTTAGAGAGAGAGGGAGAGAGAGAGAGAAAGAGAGAGAGAGAGAGAGAGAGAGAGAGAGAGAGAGAGAGAGAGAGAGAGAGAGAGAAGGGTCGGCCACTAATTGAAAGGAAAATGACCAAGAATAAATTCACTCCAATTCGGTCCCCTTTAAGAGCATAAAGTAAATTTTATGGTTCCTCAACCAAGACTTAGTGGTAGTCTAATTCTTCAACTTGTCTTTTCTCACCAACAAAAACAACATAACTTTTAGTTTTATTATTGTTACACACCTGTGTTCCAATAAATATTATTTATTGCTCACGGTGAGTTTTTCTAGTTTTGAAGTTAACGATTAAACCGCCCCCGAATTGATAAAGTTGCGTCAATAACAGAGTTATACAAATCTTTAAAAACCGTGTAGGCCCAGAACGATTGATAGATCAACTAGTCGGAACGCATATGATCATCGTAGCATCGGACCACACCCTCAACTTATATTGTATAGTGTCTATCACGTTTTTATCTGTCTGTCTGTCTACCTCTCCCCCCCTCTCTTTCTCTCTCTCTCTCTCTCTCTCTCTCTCTCTCTCTATATATATATATATATATATATATATATATATAGAGAGAGAGAGAGAGAGAGAGGGAGTCTAAAGAAGCTTTGAGTTATTTTAAACAAAAAGACAAAAAAAAAAGGAAAATGCAGTTTAAATTCCCAGAGAAACTAATTAAATCCAAAATAGTGTAGACTTAACATTTGTTGGAAAATTCATAAATAAATAATATATAATAGTAAGTAAATAAAATAAAAAGGGGGATTTAGTATCTAACAGTGAAACAAAAGCAGGAGACCTTAACGTAAGCATCTAATATTAACACGGGGATCTTCAGCTGTTTACCATGAAACTGTTTCGGAGATTTAAAAACAGGACAGTTATATGCATGGCTCTCCAATGGTACAGATAAAACTACCATTTCCCCAATAATTCAGCTTAAAATGTTACTTATATATATACATAAATAAATAAAATAATAATAATAATAATAATAATAATATACTACCTTAAAACTACCGTGTGATATGGTAATTTGCATATCAAATAAAATTCTTTATAACAATAGTAATACTAGTAATAATAATAATAATAATAATAAAATACTATCTAAACATTACACCTACGAACCATTCTGCGATATGGTAGCTAGAAATAAAATTATATATATATACATACATACATATAAATATATATATATATATATATATATATATATATATATATATATATATATATATATATATATATATGTTTCTGTTTAACAGTCAAAGGTAATCACATTTAAGATAAGAATAGTTTATTCATTAAGAAATGGAAATATATCACAAGTAGTGATAGTATTAAATTGAAAGGGGGAAAGAGAGACAGGAAGGGGTAGATGGATAGCAACCAGAAAGATTGTTTTTTATTATTTTAAATCTAACTGGCTTTTCAAACTCACTTTGACAGTTGACTGTATGTCACAAAATATATGCAGTAAATTTTGACATCTGAACTGATGCTACTACTGCTACTACTTATAATAATCGCACGAATCCAACAGAAACTGAAACTGCCAGAATACATATGTAAGAAAAATTCCATAAGCTGTGGCAGAAAGAACAAGGAGGAAGAGCACCATCCAAACCTCCACCAGAAAGGGCCAACATTCCAAAGAAAACCACCGGCCGTTATTAGCGGTAACTTAATGGTAAACAGCGGTTACGCGAACGCAGAGTAATTTACAACGATGGTCGAAAAAAGCGGAGAGCACTGGAAATCTGGAGAAACATGTTTTCATTCAGATTTCAGGGAAAACCGTTTTTTTCCAGTGAGCAGTCACTGATAATGACTCGTGTGTGTACTCCTAGTGTGTAAATTACAATTATGCTGCTGCTGCTGCTGATGATGATGTTTGAATCCACCGTTGCTGCGTGTCACGATGACCCGAGTGAAGGCGAAGATGTGTCGAATTCAGATCAAAGAGTACCAGGGATCAAGTTGAGTCTTGAACAAGCGAACAAAAACCGGAACCTCCCGTCTCCTCGAAGGACTACGAACGGATGAACGGAAACACGCATGCCCACGCGAATCGGTTGAAGGATGTTGCAACCCGTGCGAACGTACGTTCGTTTTGGCGTCGGGGATGGGAAGCTTGGAGTGAGCGTGCAAGATTTCACAGAAACCACAAGTTTATATATATATATATATATATATATATATATATATATATATATATATATCCTTTCTTTTTTCCAGGACTTCTTTTTGCGCGCGCATGCGCGTTCAGTAGAACACGCATTCATCTCCCGTTTGGGTTTACAAATAACATGAATGCTTTTCCAAGGCACAGATAGCATTTAGTATACTATACTTATAGCACACACGCACACACACACACGACCGCACGTTTAGACAAGCTTGCGATCAGATATATCCACCGTCCATCAATATATTGAATGCCACATAATTGTGAGCAAGTGCCCTTGATGTTCGTACCAGTCGAGGATACATCCTCGATGATCAGTCAGACAGTGGCTTTCTTAGTATCGGGCTGAGGTATGGTTCTTCTCAGTCCTATGAGGTCCACCTTCCCAGATTTTACCATCTCTTTGAGAATGGCGTTAGTTTATTGCTAATCGTCTGAGGTTCTCCTACCGGGGAATGCCGACAAGTCATCTCAGGTATTTGTTGTAAACCATAGTACGCTTTTCTTAGTGCGCTGGCTTTTCAAAACCTCACATGACCTTGTGTCTTACCTCCTGGAGACGAGGTTAATAAACACTAAATAAACTGGTATAAAAATACACACGCATTCGCGCGCGCTCACATACACACACACACACGCACACACACACACACACACATATATATATATATATATATATATATATATATATATATATATATATATATATAAGTTAGTTGAGATCAATAATTTTGAACATTTTCTCAAGAATTAAAAAATAATTATTATTAGGCGTATGATCGTTTCCAAGACTTTTTGGAAATAGTTTATTTTTGATTATTTTTTATGATTCCAAAACGTACCTCTGTAAGCGCTTTTTATACCATATCACACACACACACACACACACACACACACACACACACACACATATATATATATATATATGTATATAGTCTTCCACATAGAGGTGTTTCGCGGTTCTCCGGCGTGGCTAGACGTTGCAAGTGTTTCAACTTTTTGAGATTCGAACCCGACAGGACGTCTTACCTTTACGATATTACACTTGTTATGGAAATAAGGCGAATTATAATGTTTATGTTCGTTTACATTCGCCTTACCGACTGGCCAGGGAGCTCAATTCTTTTTACGAAACGTATTGCTTTACGCTAAGTGGCAACAATAAATCTGTTTACTCTATATTAGTCTTAAAAACTGAAGGCAAAACTGTCAGACATCATGCACTGTTAACTATGCGCCTCTATATTTAGATTTACGTACTTTATGAGCACTCTCCTCTATTTTACTCCCCTTCCCCATGAGGATATAGCGAGACTCAAGATCGTTTTTTAATGGAGAGAAATCCTGTTTACCTAAAAGGCGCACTCTTGAGTCGGACTAAAATTTAAATTATCTATCGAGACTGAGGACATTTTATCCTAGTCCAAAAACCCAGAAAAAATTTCGTTTAGTTTGCCTGTTTTATTACATAACAACCCTTTGTAGATATCCACTGCCCAAAACTTTTTTACCCACGTTTCTCCGTAAATTCGAAATTCATAACTTTCATAGTCCATAATTATTATTCAGTTATATGTAAATGTCGGCAGTTAATCTGTTGGTATTTGAACTTTATATGGTTGATTCTATAGTCCACGACGGTATTGATTCGGCCAATCATGCACACACCCAGTATTCATTCAGCTAAAAAACTTAATATTATTACCCTTCCAAAATATAACGTAAAAGCGCCTGAAAAATTTGTTTCAACAATAGGAGTAGTTATCTACTGCTGAAGTATCCGATTCTGCCGGGTTTTACAAATTCACATCTTCTGCAAATTACGTCAACGATAAAAATGTTTATACTTTAAACATACAAAAATGACACGTTTTATTCAGTTAACATTTCATTAAAATACTTGTGTAAGAGTGCAATACGTCATAAGATAGAGTACCGTTGCCACATCAGGGCAAGTGCTGCTCAAAGCCATCTTTCCTGCGTTGACAGAGTACGAAACCGACTTCAAAATCAAGTAGGCGATGCCCTCTTCTCCCCTCCTATTGCCTCTTAATCATAGAAGAGTGGTTGCTAGTCTTTCTCTGCTCTATCGTTATTTTCATGGTAGGTCCTCAATTGAGCTCATATCCGTTGCCCCCCTATGTAAAACATTCACAACAAAAACTTGTCTTTCCACTGTAAATAATTTCCCTTAGATCAACTGTGTACCGACAACTAACCGGAACTTTCCAACTGATTGTTTTCAAGTCCAATGATAAGAAATTTTTGTTGGACCGTTTTCTCAAATAATCAAATTCTGCCCAGTTTCAACCATCGTTACCAATCCTCACGGTGTTGTCTCACTGATCACCTCACAAACTCATTAATCCTTATCCTCGAGTGGCCTTTGGGTCTTGACTTGTCAGTACATAAAAGTTATACATTAATCCTTATCTCTTATAATAACATTTGAAGTTTTTCATAAATTAAACACTTAAGGCACATAAAAGAGAAGCGATTTTCTTTTACTTACAATACAGACTGCGACACTTGGCTTATCGAAAAAGGAGGTGACACATATTTAGTAAGTTTATTTTCATTTTGGTCCCCCGATTTATAAAATCGTGGGACCTATGTTTTGAGGCATTTCCGTTCGTCCGTCCGTCCGTCTGTCCGTCCGGATTTTTCTCTGCAACCATCTATTGAATTTCCTTGAAATTTTGTATGAAGTTGTAACTTTGGTCAGGTTAGAAAGTGACATTCTCCGATTTTTGAAAAAAAATCTGGTTAGGCCCCCAGGGGGTCAAAAGACCCCAAAATGGCAAAAAATTACACTTTCCTCCCATAACGTTTGATCCATGCATTCAATTTTTCTGAAACTCTGCCAAAATATAGAGGCAATTGTTCTGGATATAAAATAGGCATCCTTGACCTCATAAAAATTCTGGTTCTCGCCCCCAGGGGGTCAAAGGAGGTCAAAAATGCCCCAAATTTCCCAAATTTATTGCATTTCACACTCGCCACATCGAGTCACATACATAGGGGGACCACGCATGCGCGGTTTGTTACCTTAGCAATTTATGTATCAAATGAAGTACTTTTTCACATTTTAATATGATAAAAAGAGTATTTGCTAAAAATAAATGAATGTTTCTCGTGTAGTGTTTAACAAATATAATGATCGAGATAGATCATTATATTTGTCTTGATTAGTCCTAATGTTAGTATTCAGTGTTTTAAATTGATAATCGTCAAGTGCCACAGAAATGTTATTTTTTTTTGCTAAACAATACAAAAAGCAGGATAGTTTGTAATGACTTAATTTTTAGACGTGTTTTTATGAAGAACGCATGAAAATACAGACCAATTTACAGATATGAACTTTTTCTCTCTCTCTTTATATATAGTAGTATGAAAATATAGCTATGTCAAGTAAGCTACACAGATGCGTCAATGTGTCATTCCCACTGAAAGTCATCAGGCTAAATGCGCGAATTGTTTGTTTGCGATTGCTTTTATATCAAAGTAGTGTATATTCTAGCTAACTAGACAATTGGATTCGTTTTTATTATTACTACCTTTCGGGCTATTATTTTCATTGGCCAATGGCCGAACTCCTCTCACACAAAGGCTTGACTACCCTTTGTTTGACAGCCGTTTTTGTTTGAGGGTCGTTTTGCCGCGCCCTAAGAATGTCGAATCAATAGGTGAACATAATTTAACACGTGATGACTAAAATAATTTATCTTTTCTATTTTATGTTACTCCTTGCTACATTAGATTTATTTAGTTTAGTATTTTTTTTATTTATTAATTAATTAATTTTATTTATTTACTTTTATTTAAAAAATATTTTTTAATTTTTAACTCTTATTTTTTTTAATTGTTATCCTAAAGTAAAGTTTATTCTGTGTCCACAATTACCTGCTATTTCGCTTCTACAACTTAATAATTTGGGGGGGGGGGTCTCTAGAATTCAACATGTTAAGCTTCTTATTTAAATATAATTTACACGGCTCTTTAATAATTTCATGTCCATTGTAATACTTTCCATTCGATTTTTAACGAGCGTCGACATTCTTTGAGCTACACAATAGTGATTCACTAGTGATATTTTGAACTGATGTTTTTGTTATTGAATGTGATTTTATCATTTTAATACCCAGTTTTAAATTCGAAAGAGGTTTCTCCTATGTAGTATTTTTGTTATCCGGAGTTTCATTTGCAAATATTGTGGATAGGTAAACGACGCCTTTGCTTAAGCATTTATTTTGTAGAGTTCAAAATGCACGAGTTTTACAGTCACAGTTTTGTCTTCATTATGTACTTATTAATTTCTATTTGGGTGATTGTTATTACCGTTTTAATTATTGCTATTCATTGTGATTATATTATTGTTCTTCTTATTGCTATTGTTATTATTGTTATATTTATCACCTTTTCTACTCATTTTGTTTTTATGTAAATGTACAACTCGTAAAAGTTTCCGACAAATTTAAATAAAACTTTTATATATTTTTTACGGGTGACTGTATATGCATTGGTTTTGAGGGCTGAATTAAAATTGAATAAGACGTACAATAAGAGTAAGCAAACATTTAGGAATTCCGAAAGATATATTTTAGAAAGGAAATTATTCAACGTTATAATATAATAGCCAAATAATTATAAACACTACTAAAGTTATTACTTTCTGAAAGCCGGTATAGATAAATGTAAATTGTTTTCACGACAAAAGGATAGTGAAAAATGTCTCCAGTTTTAGAATCATCTGAGTAGCAATAAGTAAAAAAAAGAACAGTTTAATATTCAGAACGAAACACAGATATTGTAGGACAGAACCTATCGATGACAAACTCCGAGAATCAGCTATACAAACGACTGCATAATCTGCCACCAGTTCAGCCTAAAACATATTCACTGCCCCAACCAAGTAAGTCTTTGAATATCTTTATCAGTATCCCTTGTTCTTTTCGTCTCATGAGATCATTGCATCCTACACGAATCGATACGGTGTATATATATATATATATATATATATATATATATATATATATATATATATATATAGAGAGAGAGAGAGAGAGAGAGAGAGAGAGAGGGAGATAGATGAAAGAAAGAGGGATAAACATGTACGAATGACAAATTTATTTCAATTTCGATTGTTCAATGCAAGGTATACTCGGTAGAAACATGCTTATTATTATTTCCTTAAGCCAAGGCTTTTCAAAGATTAAAATCTTATCATAAGAGGAATTACATAGATAGACAAGTTGGCAGTGGAAAAGCCAAAATTCAAAATTTGAAAACATATGAAGTAATGGAGAGTGAGAAAGTGCGTGTAAAAAGATACGGGGTCGGTCCAGTTGGTATATATATATATATATATATATATATATATATATATATATATATATATATATATATATATATATATATATATATATATATGTATATATATAGTGCAGGTTCGAATGATTTCGATGGGAATCCGAGTAAGAGAGCTCAATGTACATTTAAACAGAGCATGAATACATTTTTAATTCGGTTGTACATCTGATGAGACCGATCTAGGTTGAAATAAGTTATAATGTGTACTACCCGAATGTGTGTCTAGTTTTTCCCCTTTAAAATGTATAGCCTTACACTACGGCGTAGTCCGGTAGTGTTTTTTTTTTTACTTACAATTTGTTTCTTTTTAAAACTATCCCTTTTGTTCCCAAAATATCATTTTTTTAGTTCAATTACACAGCCAGGTAATTCTGCATTGACAAATACAGTATTAGGACATATTTTTTAAGATGATGTCCATATAAAAATAATTCTGACCCGGTAATAGTATTATCTAGAATGGATTAAATTGAATTACATTTTATGGTTCTGTACACGCTGCAACGATCCACCAAAATAACCGACGAACCATAATCAGTCAAAAATTGATTTTGTAGTAAGAAAGGTATCGATGACAAAAACCGAGAAAAAAGATTTCGTTTCTATTATATATATATATATATATATATATATATATATATATATATATATATATATATATATATATATGGGAAGAGAAGGATGAAAGTAATCCGACGTGATGGGAAAATGAAAAAGGAAAACCAAAAAATGGATGTTTTTTATGTGTACATCAACGTTTCGTCTTTATTTATAAGACTTCATCAGGATGATAAAATAGAGAAAAAATGTCATGCAAGCACAGATACATGTAGGGTAGACATATTGGGAAAAATAGAATGAAATAGTGGCCAACTGCTGGGTGGATGTCCGTATTTGTTGGAGAAATAGAAATGAATGTAGAAAAGAATGCTCATCCCCCACCTCTTTCTCTTACCACCAGCCACAGTAGTCCTGGCTCACCCCATCCTTCCATTTTTCCCCACTCATTTTTTTCTACATTCATTTCTATTTCTCCAACAAATACGGACGTCCACCCAGCAGTTGGCCACTATTTCATTCTATTTTTCCCAATATGTCTACCCTATATGTATCTGTGCTTGCATGACATTTTTTCTCTATTTTATCATCCTGATGAAGTCTTATAAATAAAGACGAAACATTGATGTACACATAAAAAACATCCATTTTTTGGTTTTCCTTTTTCATTTTCCCATATATATATATATATATATATATATATATATATATATATATATATATATATATATATATATATATATATATATATATGTATATATATATATATATATATATATGTATATATATACATGCAAGAGAGCGAGCTATATGCAGCACATCTGCAAGAAGATAAAAGATGGTATAAAATGAAAATGTGCATAATTCTGTTTAATTTTTATAGATAATGAGAGTTGATTTTCGTCCGATCAAAAGTAAGACGATGCCGATCGATAATCCGTTCAGAAAACACGCAACCCTGTAATAATGCCTATTTCCTTTTCAGCACCCCCGCCCAACCTTCACCATCCACGTCCGTAAACAGCTATGTCCACTTATAAACACGTTTAATAACACGCACATATGATGTGTGTATATGTGTGAGTCTGTCTGTCACCATGAGTGTATGTTAGAAAAAACACACACATGCACACACCTGCTAACACCTGTGTATGTGTGTGTTTGTGTGTGTAAGGAATCGGAGTGTTGCAGTAGACTGTGGGTTCAGCGTGCCTTGTTCATATTTGTATCGGGGCATTTGACTTGAACGGGGAATTTCAACCTACAATACGCACCAGTAACATTTATTATTATAAATAACCCACATAATAGAAGCTATCTTCAGAAATTCATAATGATCGGTTAATTAGTTTCGGAGTTTACTCTATATAAACATATGAACGTGAAACATCGTCAATATCAAAGAAAAGAAAGAAAGAAAAAGAGAGAAAACCATAACATAGATAGGCGATTGTACGTATGTATGCCCCCGTACGACCCTTTAAATTACCCCGATCTCTTATATTTACGGTTTAAATTTCATGCAAATCGAAATTGTTCTAATTTTGATGGTGTAATATTTTTTAACTTCTCAAAAATCATCAAAATACATAAAAAATGTCACTAGACATCATGGGTAACCTGCTGATTACAAATATGTAAATGGTTTTGCGAGCAGATCGACATTTAATACACACAAATATCTTTGCTATATCATATATACATATAGCCTATATGTATAGAATAATTGGAAGAATACAAGATTTATGACATACTAATTATTGTGTAATCATGATCCATAAGTTTTATAAACAAAAGTTACTTCGTCAGTATTATTTACTCCTCTCCAGGAGTTAGGCACAAGGCCAGTTTTATCCTACTCCCACAAGTAAGATGTGACCCAAGGTCGGGTCGGAAAGTGAGGATTGAAAAGCCAGCGCTCGAGTGGTGAGCACTCTGGCCATTTAAAAATTGCCTGGGCAGCCCCGTCGGCATTCCCCGGTAACAGCGCCTCAAGCAGTAAGCAATTAACTTACTCCTCCCCAAAGAGGGGAGGCAAAGCCTGGGAGGGTGGACCTCCTAGAACTGCACAGGACAGGCGTGCAGTATCCATCGGAACAGGTACTACACTTTGATCTTAGCCAAAAGGCCAAGAAAGTTACTTCATCAGTATCTAGTAACAAAAGGTGGACTTATAAATCAAGTTATAATATATGGTCACACTTTCAGTATTACCTGGAATTTGGCAGACTTGAATTGCTTCACTTTCCAGCTTGTAGTATTGAGGCCTATTTGGTCTCATAAGGATATTTCTGATACAGATTTTCTGACTTTGCTTGACTTATATATATATATATATATATATATATATATATATATATATATATATATATATATATATATATATATATGGAACAAAACCTAGATTTAGTATAAGGAACGTTTATGTTTTGTCTTTTAAGGGAAGTGGGGTCTGATCAACTCTGCTGGGAAGCCATGAAATTAAATACTGTCTTGTTTATAAATTCCCGAAACAGTTTTTCATGGTAAACAATTGATGATCCCTTAAAATAGTGTTAGAAACAAACTAATATAATAACTGTAAAAAATAAATTGACTTACATGAGTGATTTTCCACTGAAAGACTTGGGACTAAAAGTTTTTTTGTTTTTTTAAAATATAGTTTTAATGGTTGAGAAACTTCCGAGACTATATATATATATATATATATATATATATATATATATATATATAATATTATTTACTTAATATATATATATATATATATATATATATATATATATATATATATATATATATATATATATATATATATATATATATATATATATATTAAGTAAATAATATTAATTATTTTTACCTACATACGCCAGCGTTTCAAGCCTTCGCTCTCATCAGTGTCGGGATGATAATCTCAGACGGTCGCACGGTTCGAACCTCTGCCACAGAATCAACCTTAACTTCGTAAGCAAGCGCTGTAACCATTAGGCTATGAGACAAAGAAGGGAATTTAAGTTCTATTTATGCGACGGTCGGCATATCTAGAAATACTGACTAAAGATTCTACGAACGTTGTCGGAATATGCCTTATAGCTACGTGAAAGTATATTTTAACCTTACACACACAGGACTCAACTCTAAAAAAGCCTGATGTATAAAGATTTACAATAACTTAGAGTTATTCCCCCTGCACCTTTCATTGTTTTACGGTTGAGATTTTAAAGTTATAATTAGAGTCAGTTTCATTTTAATTTTAATTTTAATTTCAATTAGTTACAGGGCAATGGTCAGATGGATCTGTTTGGTGAGGCCTGAACAGTACGTTTCTTTTGAATCCCTGCTCTCAAAGGTCTACTTGAAAAGCCTTACGGACATCATGCGGAAGAACAGACTGCGTTAGTTGGGTCACATTGAGCGTAGCGATGGCTGGATTGCTAAAGTCCGAAAGTTGAATGTGCCAGCAGAGAACATCACCACTGGCAGACCCAAGTTGACTTGGGAGGACGTAGTCAAACGTGATAGGAAGGCCATGGGTATGGATTCCATCAAACCTTGCCAAAGACAGGAGTGGAGAGGAAGACTTAGATTTCGAGACTAGACAATCAGGCCCCACCCTCATCAGAGGATTAATTGTGGCCTGATTCAACAAATAAACCGGGTTATGATGATGATGATGACTTCGGTGAAATTAGATATAGGCTATAAATGTCTTTTAAGTAGAATCAGAATTCATTCATTCAATAATTAAATTTAATATTACCCACAAACAGTAATCTTACTTGGATATTCAATAATCAAAATAAATAAATAAATGAATAAAATTAGATTATTGCAACCAAACAATTATTTACTGACTATATAAAACCCAGTTAATTAATTTGATATTACACACTTCTCTTTGAATACCATATCTATGTGTATGATGGAATATTGTAATTTATTGATTTATTATTTACTGCGCCACTTCTCATCTCCATCTACGGGACTGATCCTGTGTTCACTTTCCGACAGTCAAACTTTTCTTTTGTGTCTATTTTTGACAAGGGTAGACGTCTCCCGAAATATCAAATGATTTCCAATTATTCGGACATGTTAATAATGTAAGATTGAAAATAAAAATAAATAGATAATTGTAAGATCTCCCATTTGATTGTTTATTTTTGTTCTTTCCAGTGTATCATCAATCCGGCTCTCTGCTTTGCCTTCAGCCTTCTTAATACCTAATTATATATATATATATATATATATATATATATATATATATATATATATATATATATATATATATAATTTATTTTTAAAAACAAATAATCTGCGTTGTGCAAGGTTTTTAAAATATTTTATAAAAAAAATATCTTCGTTATTATTGCCACCCACCCAGCGCTTCAAATTGTGTGACTTTTCAAAGTATCCTTCCACGCCGACCACGTGACACACAGCCATATAAACACTTTTCTCTCTTCGTCATAACACCTAGACGGATTTTCAACTTGGCCACGTGAATGTCTCAACCAAGAGGAAAAAAGAAAAAACAGAAAAAGAAATATTCTTCTGAAGATGGTAGATTTACCGAAAGTACTCAAGTTCATAAAAAAAAATGTTTTTATGATGAATAAATAATTTATTTTTTAAAAACAAATAATATGCGTTGTGCAAGGTTTTCTAAATATTTTATAAAAAAAAAATATCTTCGTTATATATATATATATATATATATATATATATATATATATATATATATAATGTTTATCTCCGCCGTCGCGTTCTGCATTATATCTTTTTTTTGAACCCTCTCAATAACAGCTGCACTCTGAGCAGTTTGGGGCATGCCAGAACTCTGGTCACTCTCCGCTGATATGCGGTCATTTTTGAATCAGTTTAACCATTCCTTAATTTGTGTTACACATCGCATCTTCTCCAAACACCTGCTGAATCTAACGTGACGGTGGAGATGAAAACCATTCCAAAAAAGACTTCCAGAGGTGTTTCCGGTAGTGGATAGAACGGTGGGCTAAGTGTGTGCAAGCACAAGGGGCATACTTTGAAGAGGATTAGGGTTCCAACCCTGTCACGTATTTGAAATATTTTTCTAGCCTAAGGTAGGATACTTTTTAGACAGGCCTCGTATATACAGTTAGAACCAAAAGTGTTTTCAAATTGCAAAATTCTGTACATATACAATCAGAAGTTTATTTGAAAGAAAACCATCTAAAATTGTCGGTATTTTGTATGTGTTGCTTATGACAATATTGGTTTTCCATATGTTATTTCGAAAATTTGTGAATAATAATGGTTTTAGCAAGTAAAATGAGATCTCACGACTTAAAGAATTATGCACAACTTTATTTCTTGTAATAAAAATTCGTTTTCTAGCATAGAAAAACAAACAGAAATTAAGTAAATTGTGTTTTAATTAACATTAGAACATTCAAATTGATAACAATTCTGCACCAATAAATCATGTAAGAAGTGATATTTTACTTTTTTGCCATCTTTTTGGAAAACTCTATGAGTCTTTTATCCACTAATTAAGTAAGTTTCTTCACGTCTTATGTTGTTATGAGAGACTATATTTCACCTATCTGATACTGACTCGGCTCAAAGTCGCGTAAGTTTAGTGATCTAACGAAGACTCGTCTGTCATCATGATTAGGACGTATAACTCATCTATTGCTACTCGGCTGATTACTCACCATAGCTTGTTTTTCACTATGGACCAACTTCTATTTCCCATGTCGACGCCAATCGGAGGTATACACGAACTATTCCATAAAAATATCTCCATGTAAATATTTATTTAAAAGAACAAATTCATTTAAGAACATTTGTTGATTAAATATCATTTAAATACGATCTTTTATGAAAGTGCTGTCTTCTCGTTAGAAAATACCCCCTCTACTGATCGTTAATTTAATAATATTGTATTTATTTTTCTTTGAAGATTGGATTCTTTGATATTTCTGAATAACCTTCAATTTGATTATAATTATTTGATTATTTTTATCAGTAAATGACATCTTTGGACAACGGAACTCTTATAAATATTCATTTTCAACAAGTAGTTAAGAAAAAGAAAGTCGAATATTGTGCAAAAACCGGCTCAAGTTTGAATATAAAATAAAATATTAAAAATGTAACTATGTATCAGACAATCTGATGCCTGGAAAATATACGCCCCTGTACTGTTCAAGAAAAAGACGTTGAAATTATTCTCGCTAACAACCAGGAGCCTATCAGACCGCTTGTAAACAAATTCGGCAGTCGAAAAAATCAGTCTTTCAGAAACCGTGCCTGCGTAAGCACACCCAACCAGTTGTTATGGCAACCACTCCTGGTCCGTTGATCTGCTACTCACTCACGCAAACGAGACAGCTAACTGTTAAACAAAGTGAGAGAAACACTTACACATTACCAATTGCACGCACACAACACAATCTACTGCTACTGCAATGATTTTTTTCGGGTCAGACGAAGACTAATTTTCCCCTTTACTTTCCAGCATCAAAAATTTTAGATTATTTCTAAGTCATAGACATATTGTAAATAACACTTGTATACATTTTGTACGGATTATTTCTGTCATTTATTTGATTATATGGCATCCTTCTGACTTTGTTAATTAATTTACGTAGAGAGACACACTCTACAGGTACATGACAGTATGAATAAAAAAACAAACTATTAACAAAAAAAACAAACTATTAACGTTTTAGATCCACATTAAATTGGCCTTGTGTTATACATAATCTCGTAAAGAGTAAGTAAATATGTTCTATTAATTCTTTACAATTAAACCACAATAAAAAAAGTTTAATATATATATTCTAATTCGGCCATTTTGGAGGGGATAGGGGAAATACTTCATTAGTCATAACCGGGTAGGTAATCGAGCCATGGCAAACGAGTTGTTTTTCAATTGTTTTATTTATATTTTGCTTCCTATTTATATTTTGCTTCCTACAACATAACATTACGGATGCCGACAACCATGACTGCTTTTGTATTTACTACGGCAGTAAAACACGCTCATTATTTTAACGTGTAGTAGTTCGTAGTTTCGAAAAAAAATCTATTATCAGAATTCATCAAGATTATAAGAGTTTTTTGTTTTTTTTTAACCGAGTTCACCCCAAACAAGACAAGTTGCCACTGTAGACGTAAATGGCTACTGAGAATTAGGGCGAAAGTAAAAGGGATCATCCTAAATTAGGAGCTGTGCAGCAAGATGCTTGTTCAACCAGTTTTACCAGGGAGCAGAGAGGGAGTTCCAAAGGCCGGCAGCTCGAGGAAAGAAGCTATTAGTATAGAAGGCTCTCCGACATCTTGGGACCCCCACAGTTAATTGATGGGATCTAGCTGATTGTCGGGTTGGTTGAGTGTATTTACGTCGAGAGGGACACTAAAGAAGCAAGTTCATCGGAGCCCATTCCATTGAAGTACTTGTAAAACAAGCACAAAGATGCAATATTGCAGCGATGGGACAGGGGCTGGAGCTTGGTGGATACTGATGGACCTATTAGATTAGATACTCTTTTTTGGACCTTGTCTAAGAAGGAAAGATTAGTGGTTGGTACACCAGCTCAGATGTGACAACAATACTCCATGCATGGGCGGATGGTTGCTTTGTAGAGTTTATGGCGATTAGGGTACTTATATCAAATATTGGACAACATCTGAATTGAGTCCCTGTTTTGAAGGTGTGGGTCGACATGACGTGGCTTTCGATGAAAACACACCCTAATGCAATCAGTTTCAGGGAGCTTGGTCTTCAATGCGCGCGGGGCTTCAGTTTAGTTAATCTGTTAATTAAAGTGTTATTATAATACTTGTTTATTTTTATTTGTTATCTTTTGTAATTTAGTAATTGTAATTTTTACTTGTTTTGTTTTCTCATTTTTACTGCAAATACATTCGTTTTTGATTATTTGATTTCAAACAAAATTCTTATAGTAAACGATTCGTTGTACACGAACGGCATTAATACATGAATAGCCGGAATAGAACCGATATGATTTTAACTTGGTATATCCTATTTCATAGACCGCGACACTATCACGAACCTATTTAAAAAAAAATGTATTACTGTGGCGGAGGTATGCCCTCGACTGAGTGCTATTGTATTTCTTTATTTTTGTATTTAGGTTACAATTTTAATCTCTTTCTTTCCATTCGTTATGCACTTTTCTTCTTTATCTATATTAATAAAATTATAAGAAAACTTCTTGTGTGTGTATTTCTCGCGTTAACATAACTTTGATAATTACTCTTTGAATTATATATTTTTAAAATTTCTTATTAAACGAATTTTTATTTGAATTAAAAATGAAATAGCGTAAAATAGGACAAAATTAAAAAAAAAATACTATTTAAAAATAAATGAATTACAAATTTTAATCCACCAGATTATTGTTTGTGAACAATTTTAATATTTTACTAAACGTTCAAGAATGAAGGTTTAGGAAGCTATTTACATCCAATAATTTTATGAAGAGATTGAAACAAAATAACAAAATCAGTTATAGTTTTATAACAATTTGTTTCAATTTATAATTTGATGACCAAACGAAACCGTAATAATTATAGTAACATTTTTAAATCCTATTTTAAAATAGTAATTTGATAAAAAAAATAAACCGCATTGTTTAAAGAGGCGAAACAAAAATGAAAGTAAAGACTTCTAGGCACCGCCGGGTAAGTTCAGCTAGTACAAAATAAAATCACCCCATTAATCTATGGCCATTCGGCTAGGAGCAAAGTGTAGTATATGTTCTGATATTACACTTCAACTTTGATGTCTTTCTTTCAGTGAAAGAGAACTCCTTGAAAAGTAAGGCAATTTTAATTTTTGTCCCAATCCAGAGTGCTTTTAAAAAAAAATAAAAATAACGACCATGTGTCTAATTCTGCCTTCGTGGGGAGACAAGTAAATAGGAATTCACCTATTCAAGTTCTCCAACCTGCCATCTCAGATTTGATACATTTGCTATGTTTCTTTCTCTTAACGTCCTTTATTCTCTTTGACCTCTCACCAAGAAAGTATCTCCACTTTAGCGTTTCTACCCCTGTTCACACCTTCTTTAACTCGCACACTCTCATTGTCTATATGCTCATTCTTCTCACCATTATTCATTTCGGTTTATTTATTTGCTTTTCATCTTTTCGCTAACAGGATTCTTCTTTCACGCTCTCTTTCCACTTCTTCTCTTTCCGCTCTATCTGCGCAACGGCCCTTCTTTTATAAACTTCCGGTTCCCTTTTTCTGCCTGCGTCGTTTTCTTTTCGTGAAGCCCTCACCGCTTTCTCCCTTCCACCATTTAAGTCTTTTGCGGGGTTTCTGTCATCTTCCACCAAGGAACGTGACTCAAGCGAGCACAACTAAACTGAGACATCCACGGTAAATCTGGCTCGCTTCCAGATCGCGCTGATCTGTGCAAGTTTGATCCGCGATCTTCGTATACCGACATATTCCATCCAATTCCTACAAGCAGTGCGCCGTGTTCAGCGCGGCTTAGTTGATTTCACCGGGCGACAGCGGCGGTGATTCACGCATGCGCATGTAGAGGTTTGTTCAGGGGAGTGATGCAAGTTCACACGGAGACACGGTGGCCTTTGTAGTCTTCAAAAAGCCCTCAGGCTCTGTCTCTGATGGAAAGGAACGGAACGGGTTCCCAGCGCGCGTATGTATGTGCACGAATGCGTATGAAATGTTCATGATTTACTCTATCTATCTTCCACCCTCTTTCTTTCTTTCTTTCCTTCTATCTATCTCGCCTTCCCTTTCTCTTTCTCTCTCTTGTGCAATCATTGTCTCTTTTTCCCTGTTGTCTTTTTTCTCACTATGTGAGTATTGCCGTTGGAAAAGCCTTAGCGATTGGATGAAGCGCTACGTTCCGCCAACCTCGATTCACTGAAATAAGAATAATTACTTTCTTGAATTAAGAAAATACAATTCCGACGAATACGGTGTTTAACTGGTTTCATCGGCATAGCATTTATTCTACACTCAGTGTTACATACTACTTAGCAGTAATATGTCTTTGAAGCTAAGTATAGGCATGATAGTCAAATACCATAATTATTTACGTATTACTGAGAAGGTTTTGTTAATACCGTCTAGGTTCTTCTAGGCGATGATGATGATGATGATGATGATGATGATGATGATGATGATGATGATGATAGAAAAGATGACTTACAGAGAAGCGTTCTTCTAAGCGTCTAAAATTGCGATTGAGTGTTTTAAATAGCTAAATCTAAATTACTCTGAAAACTATAAACTTAATCAACAATTTATTATCATTAATTATTTATTAGCAAATCCAAGATGACATCTTAAGGTGACATAAGATTTTATTAAATTACGTAAAACAACAATTAATTGTTTTTTCAAACTGTACACAATAAATGTTACATTTAATATAGTCAAATATAATCAAAGAAATTGTATACATTTCGTATATGTACTCACCTGTCATTTGTGTGTGTGACAATTATGGAATGCCAGGTGACATAAGCTTTTTAAGTGGAAGTCGCTTTAAAGTCAATTCATCTAATTAATATGGACAATGTATTAAACCATTTCTACCTTCTTAGCTATTGATAAAAGTAAAGTACACTATATTCTCATGGATTGATAGAACAACTAGTCTAGGAGAAAGAGAACTCCGAAATAACACCAGTCTTTATCCACTTATTTCAGCATTTCTTCCGGTTGTTTTATATTTCTTCTCAGTAGTGGAACTGAACCATGCTGTTTCAGGATTAGTACTGTTACTGTTGCGCAGCCCCTTTTTTCGCTAAATTCTCATCACTCGGGCATCCTTTCACGACAACAAGAGTCAGTCAGTCATTTAAATGATCAAAATGGTTTCTGGTAAATACGTTTTTGCAATATATAAACCACAATCATTTATACGAGCTTCTTTTCAACATGCAACTAGAAAATCCGTTGACCATTTTAATTGTCCGTTTTCTTGTGGATTGTAATTATAAAATGTAATTCATTAATAGATCACTGCCATCCGACAAATATCAAACGCAATTATTGCCTGCACATTTTGTTGTATTGTTGTTCGTCTATTCGTCGCCATCTTTCTTTGGTGACGCACGTGATCGTCTGGTGTTTTTGTAATAAATACGTATGTCAATTCTTATATTCTCTTTATTGGCTTTTTTCTCCGTGTCCAAAGAAAACTCAATGAGACCCGTTTCTTACATCGTCTATTTAATTGTACCCGAAACCACACTCGTTTCGGGTGGTATGAGGTATTCCTCACTAACGACTATTTGTACGTCTGCACTCCAGTAAATTAGGTCTGGAAAAGAAGCCGCAGGATCTCACATTTGACTCGTGACGTCACAGCTACCTTTTCTCCCAGTCCTTCAATATACAACAATTTGACTGAGTATCCAAGCTATTCTGGATTACATTCATAAGGCTCTTGTAATTTGAATATTTTGCTAAATTTAACTCTCTTCAAATAAATAGTAAGTCGATGCTTTCTTTCCGATAGTTCTATAAAAGCAATTATTGACGGACAATAGTCTGAAGCGCATGGCATCAATGCCAATGGTACTCAATGATCCATTCTGGGCCTAACCCTCTTCCTGATCTTTATAAATGATCTCCCAAATCATATTCTGAGATCATTCGGTGTACATCTATGCAGACGACACAACTATCTATGGATGCACTTCGAAGAGCATTGATGCTCAAGATCTTTCTGACTCTTTCTCCTCCGACTTGGTGCATGTAGTCCAATGGGGGGAATAAGTGACTCAGTACTTTTAAAGCCTCTAAAACCAAGCTTCTCTCTATTAACCACAATCGCTCGGATTCTCACTTCTATCTAGTCGAAACGAATGGCTCTCTCCTCGAGGAAGCTCCTTCCTTTAATAAGCTTCTAGGACCGACTTTCACATCAGACCTGAATTGGAAAACTTACATCAAATCTGTTGCTAAGGTTGCTGGAAAATAGTTGGATCATTCTATAACTCCAGAAACTACCTGACTCCTGATGCAATCCTCTACTTACATAAGAGCCATACTCATCATAAGATGGGTCACAGCTGTCATATATGGGGAGGTGCAGCTCAGGGCATCCTTTCTTGTTTTGACAAAGTACAGCATCGACTTCGCAATTTGGTAGGGTTGATCTCATCTCGCCCTGAATCCTCTATCACACAAAAGAGAGGTTTATAACCCTTCTCTACTATATGGTTATGTTAATGGCGGGTGCTCGACTCAGCTCTAAACCCTAACCCCCTTTAAAAAAATTCACAGTAACTCCTCGTCTGACTACAACCACACCCAGGAACTTTCCTTTCTCTCTCGTTACCAAAAACCAAACGGAGCTTCCACAAACGATGTTTCTTCCCGAGGACATCCCATCTGTGGAATGAGATACCACGATTCTGCTTCCCAACCGAGTGCATCATGGTCATCTTCAAGTGTAATGCAAACAAATACCTGTCAAGCTGTTTTCTTGGAAAACCAAGACCTCTTAAGTAATCCTCTGCCCATTCACTCCACTATTTCCAATCCTTTCGTGACGGCGACCAACGTCCAACCAGTAAGCTTTTCACCCTTATCCTCGAGTGGCTCCAGGCCTTGATTAGCGGTGATCTATCAGTAAATGTCTGCGAGTGTGAAAGAAGGTGTTTACTGTTTTTGGGGGTCTAACATACCTGTGAAAATTATTGAATTAAGCTAACGCAATGCGTGTCACTTTCCTTTTTAAAAAGACAAGTAAAGCCAAATTGATACTTGCATTATTTACACTAAAGAAGGTAATCCATGGGAAGTAGGATAGTATAATTACCAGTAAACAGATAGTAAACTATCACCTAAAAAGAAAAGAGATAATGCCTAGGAGGATCGTATCATGACAATCGAACATATAATACACTGCCACAAAATAAGGGATAATGCCTAAAAGAATGGTATCATGGCTAAATAACGTATACTACGTTACCCTCCAAATGAAGAGTTAATGTCTGTGTAGCACAAAGATGAGCGCCCATTTTGTTGGATCTGGAATTTCCCATATTAAAAGCCAAACTTGTACCTTGTGTTCTTTGCCCTTGTGGGAAGGCAAGCAAATCGAAACAATGATATTGTTGCATTGAAACATTGCGCCAACAGACTTCACTCGGGATTGTTATAATTTTTTGAAGCAGCCAACGAATTCGTGCGGAATGGGGAGCAGGTAAATGCCACAGGCAAGTCACGGTCAGGGCTGAGAAAGCTACAACAAAAATAGAATGTCGGAAATTTAATGACAATTAATAAATAAAAAATGAAATAATGAAGTCGACTATTAATCAAAAACGCGAGAGAATAATTTAAATTATGTTTTTTCTCAGAAGGAAAATGAAGGTGAGAGAAAAGTGATGGAAAACTGCACAAATCATATCCCTGTGCCAGGTGAAAAACAGAAAAATATGCTAATTAAAGCAAAGCTAACAAAATTTTGGTACGATTGTGGCACAAGGATGAGCGCCACTTTCGTTGGGGCTGGAATTTCCCGTATTAAAAGCCAACCTTCTACCTGACTTTCTTGGCCCTTGTGGGGATGCAAGCACACCGAAACAATTATATTGTTGCATTGAAACATTGCGCCAGCCGACTTCACTCGGGATTGTTATAATTACTTGGATTATCGGGTGCTATCGGTATGACAGTATACGTATACACAACTAAGGTTGACGGCTGCAAGATTAAAGGTCAGATCAACTCTCGGCTTACACTGGGACTTGTTGAAATTAGTACAATACAGCGAGTAAGTATTTTTTCTCTGTCTGTCTCTTTCTTTTTGATATGGATTCTAGTTTTCTCTTTTATTTTTGCTGAGAGGGAGATAGATAGATAGATAGATAGATAGATAGAGAGAGAGAGGGAGAGAGAAGGAGAGAATTAGCAGTGAGGTGTTTCTTCTTTATACAGGATAGATGTGCCCGAAGTCAACTCGCCGACATTCGAGTTTTATAATTTTTTCAGAAGCTGAAATGAATATATAAAATGTTATATATATTTATATAAAATATGGTTCGCTTTTTTATTACAAGCATTCAATTTTCAGCCGATAGTCTCAGCCCAGAAAACGAATTCTTTGAAGAGAATTATGACGCCTGAAACCCGTCTAACCAAACGACAGGATTAACTCCTTCATGAAGGTGAATGTGTCTATCGTTACTCTGGAATCTTGTGGTGCTGTGCCAGGACGATAAGAACACTTCTCCACGTCATGGACACACCAAGTTACACTCCAAGGCTAATGATAGTATCACACCTAAGAATCATGACGAAGTAATGCTTGGGGGGATAGTATCAGAACAGCAGAATAGCTACTACACTTCTCATTAATTCAGAATTAAAAGATAGTACAATTAATAGAAGTATTAATATAGTATCGGCTTCAGTCAGACATATACCAAATCTCCATTAGTAATAGAAGTATAATAGTACAATTAATAGAAGTAATAGTATTGTTTCCCTTGAAACATACAGATACAAAATCTCCATTAGTGATAGATATTTGGAACTGCTGTCGATATATGTGTAAGTTTATATTCAAAACGTTTCGGCTATTGTACGTTTTGGCTTTCCTCGAGTATTAGTTGTGTAATGGGAACTCGAGATGATTGGGGACAGTAGTATATGCATGATCGTGGTAGACATGATTTATAACAACATATTTAAAAACAATAATACATACGGAATACAAATAATATGTTATATATATCGACAGTACAAAGTTTCTTTCCTAGAACATATCATCTGTGAAACAAGATACCACGAGTTTGCTTCCCAGCCGACTACAACATGGTCGTCTTCAAGTCTAATGTAAACAAATACTTGATAAATCGTCTTCTTCGATAGTCAATTTCTCTTAAGTAATCTTCTGTCCATACCACCGATTGTTTCCGGTCCTCGTAGCGATAATCATCCAACTGGCGATCTCTTTAACCCTTATCCTCGAGTGGCCACCGGGACTTGATAACGATGACACATTAGTAAAACAAAAACACCACAAAAAACTACAAATACAAGCACAACACACCTAAACTGCAATAGAAAATGTTATATCTTCTAAAACGATAGAATGCCATAAAATAATAAAGAAGAAAAGGTTTTCATCGGAGTCACAGAAGGCACTTGGAAATAAAAATACGAACTGAAACCTTTAATACCTATGTATATATGCCTCGTTGAAAATGTGAGAAAAAACACACGAAAGTCACATGTCAATCGCGAGGGAGATTAGGACGAGCTTAAAACAACACTGTCAGCTCTGCTGAGAAGATAAATTAACGATAATATCAAACAAACGAAATGAAAATAAATAAAAAGAAGATAAATAGAAAAGTATGACGAATAAACAAAAACTAAACAAAAACTAAGCAACCAGAAAATAAATTCAAAAATATTCAAAATAATAAAATATTAATAATAAAATGAAAATAATAAAAATAAAATAATAAGATTAAAATAATAAAATAATAATGATAAAATAATAATACTAAAATAAAAATAATAAGATAATAATAAAATAATAATTATAAAATAATAATTATATAATAAAAATAATAAAATACTACTAATAAAATAATAATAATTATAAAATAATACTAATAAAATAATAATGATGATAGAATAATAATAATAAAATAATAATAATAAAATAAAAATAATAAAATAATAATAATAAAATAATAATGAAATAATAAAAATAATAATAATAAAATAAGAATATTAAAAATACAATTATCAAATAATAATAATATAATAATAATAATGATAATAATAATAATAATAATAATAATAAAAAATAATAATAAAATAAAAATAATAAAATAAAAATAATAAAATGAAAATAATAAAATAATAGCTCACCAAAAGAAATTACGCGAACGTAAACTAATTAACCGGTTAGAACTGGATGTACCTTCCCATCATGACGCATTTTAAAGTATATAAAGGGACACGAAGCACACGTGATCAAATGATATGGACATAGAAACGCAAGGCGAGAAACTGTTAATCACGTTGTCTTCAAACCTTGATCTTCATAAACTATCATCAATATTCAGAGCACGCTCCCCTCCCCTCACACACACACACGTGCACCCGCGAACACACAAATATCTCTCTTAATATATATATATTTCTCGATTTTTTAGCGACCACCCTGTATATATATATATATTTCTCTTTTTCTGTTCATTTTACTTCAGTCGAAGTTTTCAGAAATAAAGAGGCCCTTTTCTGGAGCTAACATTTGATCTCCTTATGAGATCAAATGTTATTCGAGTGTTTTATTAAAATTATTCTGTACTTCTCAAACGCCGAGCCAGTAAAGAAGTTAAGAACATCAATTTTCCTCTTTCCAATTGACCAGCGAACCATGTCACTGTATATCTTTATTGTAGCCTCTTGTTCTTACGGGATTCCAGGACAAGAATTCATCTAGTCTTGTGGAGTATCCAGCTTAGTGCCGTTACCAGATGCGACATCACTTGGAGAAGGTGCACCATTTCTCGTAAAGGCTAGTGTAGGGAAGCTATGCAGAGGGGATATTATTTTATGCATGTGCATACTTTGGAGAGTGTTATTACATGCTTAAGAACAAAACTCCGAACACGAATCGATTGTTTTATATTGTCATCACATGTGTGGTCAGCAGATGATAGTGACATACATGCTATGAGCCTTGTTTGATGTGAATAAACTAAAAAAAAAAACATAGACGGCTCGTCAAGGTTTAACACTTTACTGTTCTCTTCTCACTAGAGCAGTGTGCAGTCCCCTTGTCAACCGTGGATCTGCGATGTTCTGCCGTCTAAAGCATCAATTTGTTGATGGCCACCACAGGAATTACAACTAGTTATACAGAATAGAGGCATTTTTGGTCAATGGCTACTCTTCTAGATCAACAGTGTTCTGTCTATTCACGTGTATATTGACCCCGGTTGTGGCTCTTCACAACGCACGAACTATATCTTTAACTATATAAATGTAGGTATATTGCTATATTTGTATGCACAGGATTCACTCTTTCTACTATGGAGAAGCTGTATTTCGTGCATCACATAGTGCTGATATGCATGGAGACCGGTGGAGGAGGCTATCTCGGATAGGACTGCTCGAAAAGGTATGATCCTCTACAAACCCTTTAGCCATATATATATATATATATATATATATATATATATATATATATATATATATATATATATATATATATATATATTTAGGCAAACATTATTAAATAACACGGGTGGTTTTGTTTGATGCGACTTTTTTTTATTTTTTCAATTTTCCGAATTGTCCATCTAATGTTTCGGTCAAATTGATATAAATATGATCCATATATCAATTTGACCGAAACATTAAGATGGACAATTCGGAAAATTGAAAAAAAAAAAAAAAAGTCGCATCAAACAAAACCACTCCGTGTTATTTAATAATGTTATTTAATAATGTTTGCTTAAATGAAAATATGCTGCCTAAATACACACACAATATATATATATATATATATATATATATATATATATATATATATTCTTTTTCTTAGCTACGGCGGGGTCCGTAATTCCGCTGACCGCCTTTGACTCAAATCCGTGGCCTTTTTCGCCACGGCCATGGTGACAGCTACACTGAATGGAGAAAAATAAAGACTATTATTCTCTAAGCAAATATATAGTTCTTCTGACTTTTACTTTTTATATATATATATTTAAAAAAGTCAAGTTTAATAACATTAACTTAAGGTATATCACAAGGAGACCAACAACACCGATTTTTTTTAATGTAAAATAATGAAATATTACAATTCTTCATGATACAAGTAAAGAGTTCTGGACTTTATTGCGTTTTTGTGTTTGTCATCATTGGGCAATTGCATTGAATATTGCCTGTAACGAATTGATAAAGAACTTTTGTGTTTGTCATCATTGGGCAATTGCATTGAATATTGCCTGTAACGAATTGATAAAGAACTTTTGTGTTTGTCATCATTGGGCAATTGCATTGAATATTGCCTGTAACGAATTGATAAAGAACTTTTGCGTTTGTCATCATTGGGCAATTGCATTGAATATTGCCTGTAACGAATTGATAAAGAACTTTTGCGTTTGTCATCATTGGGCAATTGCATTGAATATTGCCTGTAACGAATTGATAAAGAACTTTTGTGTTTGTCATCATTGGGCAATTGCATTGAATATTGCCTGTAACGAATTGATAAAGAACTTTTGTGTTTGTCATCATTGGGCAATTGCATTGAATATTGCCTGTAACGAATTGATAAAGAACTTTTGTGTTTGTCATCATTGGGCAATTGCATTGAATATTGCCTGTAACGAATTGATAAAGAACTTTTGCGTTTGTCATCATTGGGCAATTGCATTGAATATTGCCTGTAACGAATTGATAAAGAACTTTTGCGTTTGTCATCATTGGGCAATTGCATTGAATATTGCCTGTAACGAATTGATAAAGAACTTTTGTGTTTGTCATCATTGGGCAATTGCATTGAATATTGCCTGTAACGAATTGATAAAACACTTTTGCGTTGAAGATGATATTCTTATAATTGTCAATTACTACCCTGCGATTTAAATGATAATAACATTCTGAAACATATGTGCACAAAGATAAATTGTTGATATTTAATTTTTTGCAGCATGGTTACAAAATATTAATTATATTATGAATTTTGTATTTAGTATTTAAGTAAGCTTATATATACACACACACATATATATATATATATATATATATATATATATATATATATATATATGTATATGTATATATATATGTATGTATATATATATATATATATATATATATATATATATGTGTGTGTGTGTGTGTGTGTGTTTGTATAAATGAATAATTGCGAAAATTTTGTCCATCTAGCCCAACTATATTTACATCGAAACTGGCTGTACTTATTTAATTCAATGATACGAAACAAGATATTTTTAACACCGTATATATAGTAGATTGCAAATACCCATAAACATCATTTGGTATTCTTAATTTGCACATTTATTTTATAAACGGCTTCTAATAAATAAAGGACACTTTTATCTTAGCCAATAGGCCAAGAAACCGTAAACATTTTTTTATAGCTAGGCATTTTTAAATGAATGAAAAAATGATTTATTGTATTCTTGGAATATCTTGTAATGGGAGTGGGTAGAGTAGTATCGGCTCTGTTGTCATAAGACTGCCCTCCCAGGAATTACGTCCTCTTTTTTAAGGAGGTGAGGTAATCTTCTTAGTTATTACATCCTCCATTGGAGAGGGGGTAATGTAGTATCTGGCTTGTTGTCATGAGACCATTTTCTCAGGAACTACCTGCTCCTTTTTTCCGAGGGGGACGATAGTGTAGTATCTGTTTCGTTGCCATGATATCATTCTCACAGCATTACTTTTTATGGGGCGATCCTCCCAGATATTACCTCCTCTTCTCCGTTTGTTTTTGTGGGGTTAGTGTACTATCTGCTTTGTTGTCATAATACTATCCTCTCAGTCATTACCTCTTCGTTAGTATATGTTCGTTAACTTCCCAGCCTAGCAAAAATATGCGATCGGTGGGAGCATATATTTGCTATTATATATATATATATATATATATATATATATATATATGTAAAATGAAAAAAGGAAAGCCAAAACCTGTTATTTATGTATTCATCAACGTTTTGTCTTTATTGAAAGACTTCTTCATGATGAAGAAAGCAATGTAGAAAAATCATACAGAATAATCATTTTGATATGTCAGAAAGTGTCCAGACTTCGGCATGGCTGTCGGTGTGAATAAGAAGAGAATGGAAAAACATGATTTTAGTTGTAGTGTTATCAGCCGTGGTCAGTCTCCTTCAAAGGACGCGAGATGAATGGGATTGATGGCTTGGATTTGTCAGTTTATGACTATTTTAGCTAGGAAGGTAAATGGGGTTAACATATGTTATAGCCAAGCATGGTTGAAGTAGGTAGGGA
This sequence comes from Sepiola atlantica, assembly GCA_963556195.1. Classification (NCBI taxonomy): domain Eukaryota; kingdom Metazoa; phylum Mollusca; class Cephalopoda; order Sepiida; family Sepiolidae; genus Sepiola; species Sepiola atlantica. Next base: position 128,836,095 of record OY744527.1, read on the forward strand.
GACGGTGTGTGTGGAAGTATGAGTCTGCCGTTTATTCTAAACTTGGAGGTGGGCAAAGATGAAAAAAGTAAAAAAAGAGAAAAGGGGGAAAGGAGAAGAAGAGAAGATAGTAAGAGAATTTTTGGTTGATTTTGAAACGCAGAATAAATAAATAAAGGTTTTGACATGGAGAGAGGGGGTATCTTATTTATTTGTTTAAATATTCAAAATGGGTGTATTAATCCTATATATTTGATTATTTTATTTGTGTCTCATTAATTAATAGTAAGTTTGCTGTAGTATGTAGGAATATATATATAAAAGCGTTAGGAATAATGAGAGAGGGAAGGTATCATACTTATTAGGTGTTTTAATTTATTTCTATTTATTTGATTACTCTATTTGTGTTTCATTAAATACTTAATACATTTCTTGTATTGTATGTGAGTATGTATTTAAGTGAGTTGGAAATAATATAGCTCTTTAGTTTATTCATGTATAAATGTGTTTTTATATTTATTTAGTTCACTATTTATGTTTTATTAATTGATCCGTAATTATTTAGACGTATTTATGATTATACAAGTGTGTGTATATGTAATATGTGAATATAAGTAAAAGCGTAAGGATATAATATTCATAGTGTTTTGAATTATGTGTGAATGTGTTTATTTATTCTCGTTTGTTTTAATGATAGTGTATTACTAATCAACCAGATATCATTAGTAAAGTTATGATCATGAATTTTATTGGAATGTGATGGCGTGGAGATTTTTACTAGTTTTGACATGCAAATTTTGATTAAAGATATTGTGTATATTTATTAATAGAAAATGTGGTATGAGGTGGTTATCCCGGTTCTGATGTTAATTTTTGTTCCACCATAATGAGTTTGCTAATTAGTGGAGATAAATTATAGAAACCATTTTGTTGCTTGATGGTGTTAGAGTTTGCGATGAGTGCTGCTTCGAGTAGTCTGCGTCGTGATTTATTTGATATGCATTTAATGATTTTAGCCTGTTAAAACTTAGAATGAGTGGTCGTGTAGTGCAACGTTTGGGAAAAGTGCGTTGAGGGAGTTGTTAATTTTAATGTCTCTTTTGTGTTCAGCTAGCCTTCTTTTCAGTTCTCGTTGAGTTTCTCCGATGTATATTTGATGACAATTATTACATGGGATGGAATTATTACACGGCATTAGATGTGGATTGTTTACGGAGTTTTTTTGCGGAGTTTTCGGCTCGAAATTGTAAGTTGCACGTTTATTTATTTTTACTTTTTACTTAATTCTCAGTTTTGTATTCACTACTATTATTATAATTCTTTTGCAACTTGTGCGCTTATGATTTTCTGTTGACTG
>OY744527.1:128839930-128917430 GCA_963556195.1 Sepiola atlantica
AATATATATTAGAGCTTTTTATTTTATATATATTAGAGCTGTACTCAAACTATGTTTATTTTAGTATATATATATATATATATATATATATATATATATATGTTTATATGTTCATATATTTTTTGTGCACAGGATTCACTCCTAAACTAACTAACCATCAGTGTGGATTTTAAAAACACAGCTGCTAAGCGAAGAGATCTAAATATGGTTGAATCTAGTTTTATGCAAAGGGGACAAAAAGGTGGTGGAAGCCTTTTGTGAAACTTTAACAAATAACTATTAGATATTAATTAATAAATATTCCCCAAATTTCAGTTTCTTTAAAGTATTTTAAAAGGGTCTTTAGGGGCAATCATATACGCACAACCTCCCATTTAAAATTCAAATATATCAGCTTTGCATTGAATTTAATCCATAGTCCTTAGGCACCAATGAAGCAAGATATTTTGAATTTCAATTTTTTCTTAAGACCTTAAATTTTAGACATTATAGAATTAGAATAAGGATTCTAGACATAATGTTTAGTATCATTATATTTTGATTTTAATGTTTGTAAGAGGACACAAAAGTTGTGCAAAATTGTTCTGTTCTACTCTATAAAATAGAAGTTGAGAAAAACTGAATATCCTCAGATAAAATCTTTTAGCGCTTTTAATAAGATGTAAACCAGGTAAAATCCGATCAATTACAGATAGCCACATGGAAGCTCCACAAAATAAAAATATTTCTAGAGTTAATAACTCCACGAGTGTAAACTCTATTTACGCCGTATTTTCCTATAATAGTATTTTTTGATATTTAGGGTCAACTGTGGATCCATGTGGGAAGTATCATACATGGCTGGTTGATTTATTTAATATTGTGACATCGTTCATATTTGAAGTTTGGTTTCAGTGGATGTGTAAATTTTGGTAATGGTCCACGTAATTTAAGTTCCGGAGAATTCGGGGCACATTGATTTCCTGCGTGGGTAGTTCAACCCAAAGCAACTAGTTAAAATAATGGATACGCACTAGTTATAGTAAATAACATATATTTTAAGTGAAACTAAGTTGTTATCGTCCTTCCGTATTAATATACATGATAACCGAGAAACGTGTCAAGAGAATATATTTCCTCGTAGATCTCACTAAAAATGGACGATATATGCATGTCTAGTAAGGATATACAATCGAGTGGCGGGTATCTGACTCCTATTTATTCAATACTGAACTTCAAAATACAAAATACAATATACATTACACACACACACACAAACATATATATATATATATATGATTATTTTTATTTACACAGATATGTACAAAATCTGCGACACTGGCATGTCGATGTTATCGATCAACAGTTATTATAAACTGAGATCTCATCAGGCAGAGTTAGAATCCGATCTTACATTAGATCATATTTCGAAAGAATGAAATGGAGAGAAAAAGAAGAAGAAAAAAAAATTTAAATTTCAAAATTTGGGAAGTCACGTGGTTGAGACCGTTAAGAATCAAAATGTTAAAATCAGAATCAAAACCCAAAAATAAAATATAGAATAAAATAAAACAAAATAAAATCAAATAAAATAGAATAGAATTGAATAAAATAAAATAAAATTGAAAGAGATATAATAAAAAGGGTAGAAAAAAGATAGATATATAGGTAAATAAAAAGATAGATAGGTAGATAGATAGAAAAAATGAAATCATCTGTTGATTCAGACAGAAATAGTGGAAAGGGGGAAAGGAAATGTACATGCAACAGAATGTGTCAAAAAACCGTCGAAATTTTTTTTCACTAAGGGCGAATCACATATTCTCAAATCAAGTTGTAATCCGTAGCAGCAAATATATGTGTGAGCGTACAGACGTGTGTGTGTGTTGGGGGGGGGTAGGGGTTGTTAACACATTGTGTCACTAATTCTGCATTTACACTGTTTTATTTCTTTTAAACTTATCAAATTATCATTAATTAATTAATAAATCAAACAAATTCACTAGCAATTTAATTAAGTTTACATAACTAGTAGTAATAAAAATGATAATAATAATAATTGAAATAATATAAAATAATAATATTAATAGTTTATAATAACTGTTGATCGATAACATCGACATGCCAGTGTCGCAGATTTTGGACATGTCTGTGTAAATAAAAATAATCCTATATAAAAGCTTTATTTGATATTGAGCACTTTTTATAAACCCGGTTTAAATTTTTTGGATTACTACCCTGTGGATGTTTTACCTGGATTCTCTCTCTCTCTCTCTCTCTCTCTCTCTCTCTCTCTATATATATATATATATATATATATATATATATATATATATATATATATATATATATATAAGTCAAGACGAGTATAAGCAATAAATATTGACTTAGTTTTAATTTTAATGTTTTTTCTTTCTTTAGTTGATATAGTACGGTTTTGGTGGCACCCCGCTAAATGATATGGTAAAAAAATGTGCCCACGTAACTCACCCTATTGCTTAGAATACATATTCTATCATTCATAATGTTGAATAGTTTTTACCAAGCACATAAATATTATTGACGCTCATACGCATGCACTGATCAATTAAAAATATGTAAACTTTATATAACTCAAAATTCCATGTAAAGTAATCATTTTTTGTATCTAAAAAATTTTTTTTTTTTTTAGTGCGGGTAGGAGTTTGAGTAGACGCATCCCCTAAATAGTAAAGTTTACGAAAAAAAAAAAAAATAATGTGCTCATGTAACTCATCGAGTTGCCGAGAATACATATTCTAAAATTTATAATGATCGATTAATAAATAAATAATAAATAAATAAAAACTTTATATGCAGACCCTAAATGTTAATACAGGGTGGGCAAAAATAAGGGTCCTATTTTTAAAAATTCATAACTTTTTTATTTATTGATTTTTTTTTTTTTTTTTAGAATAAGTAAAGGACCCCTTCCGAAGCAAGCATGAGCCGTATTAGCCCTAAGGAACGTACCCTCATTTAGAAAACATTATTTTTGCTTAAAAAACTCAAAACAGTGTAAAAAACAATACTTTAGTTTTTGTAAGTTTTAAGAAGTGTTTTTCGGCTAAAATTTGTTTTGTTTATTTCAAAAAATCTCGGAAGGGTCAGTCTACACACACATACATTTTGGTGAGTTTAACTTTTATTTTGTGGAAGTTATTCAAATTCAAGCTATTCAAATTTAAAGATAGGACCCTTATTTTGGCCCACCCTGTATTTACAAAACTAATAATGTGCCCATGTTACTTACCGTATTTAAAAAAAAGTATATATTCCAAATTGCATAAGAATCCGCTTATTAGTTTATGAGATTACACACACACACATACACACACACACACACACATATATATATATATATATATATATATATATATATATATATATATATATATATATATATATATATATATATATATATATATATATATATATATATTCCTTTCAGGACACCAATGATGACCATTAAAGATATTTTTTCTTACAAATATTATTTATTTAAATTAAATGTTTTTTTCCTACACGTGTTTCACTACCAAGCAGTTACTTGCTTGGCAGATCATCAGGGAAATTAAAATTTGAATAAATAATATTTGTAAGAAAAAATATCTTTAATGGTGATCATTGGTGTCCGGAAAGGAATGCTTTGGTAAGCCTTCATAAAATCACATATAAATGCTCTGTACTCTGTAATCGAGTATCATCGAGCTTGTTTTTATTGGAACAACCCCGGTCTTCACTGAATGATCTATTTTATAAGTGAAAAATCTAAATATATATATATATATATATATATATATTTATATATATATATATATATATATATATATATATGTGTGTGAAAACTGAAAGGGAAAGTCAAAAACTATATGATTTATGTATTCATCAACGTTTCGTCTTCATTTTAAGTCTTCTTCAGTATAAAGACAAATGAAGGCCCGAAAAAAAATTATCTTTAAGTTGAGGAGAGTCAAATAAGAGGGAGATAACTCTAGTTTCAAGTTTCAACCATGATTTATCTGAATATTGATTTTACCAATCTGACCTTGCAAGGTGCCACAACTAACCACGTAGAACGAATGTGGAATGAGGCGAAGAAAAGAAACAAGGTTGAATGTAGCACCCACACGCAAATGGTGGAATCGTACCTAGCCGAATTTATGTGGAAACAAAAATTCCGAAAGGACACTGCACTGGGAACTGTTTTCCAGCAAATTGCCGAATTTCACCGAGTGTAACCCTAACCCTATTTTTCAAAATAATTTTATTTTTCATTTTATTTTTCATTTTTTAATAATTACAATAGTAAAATCCTTTTTCAGATGAACTGTGGTTTAAACTTGAAACTAGAGTTTTCTCCCCCTTATTTGACTCTCCCTAACTTAAAGATACATTTTTGTTTTCGAACCTACAGTTCACAAATGGGCTTTGTCAAGAGCGAACGTCTTTTGTCATTTTTTGAATTTTTTCGTTCGCTCTTGGCAAAGCCCATTTGGGCGAAACGTTGAGCTTTTTAGGTCTTCCGCTTATTCCATTTTAGTTTCATAGTTTATATAGACATTTTGCAAGATGTATGTGGAGAGAATGTGGTATGGTTTGGTTAGCCTGGATCTGATCTTAATTTTGGTTAAGCCGTGATGAGTTTGTTGATTACCGGATATAAATTATAGAAACCATTACGTTGTTTGATGGTGTTGGAGTTTGTGGTGAGTGCTGCATCAGGAAGTCTGCGTCGAGATTTATTTGATATGAATTTAATGATTTTAGCCTGTTCAAAGTTAAAATGAATGGCCGTGTTGTGCAGCGTGGAAGAAAAGCGCCTATAGGGAGTTGATATTTTTAATGTCTCTTTTGTGTTCACCGAGCTTTCTCCTCAGTTCCCGTTGAGTTCTAGCTATGTATATTTGATGACAATTATTACATGGGATAGTGTATATACTGGCGTTGATGTGGATTGTTTACGGAGGTGTTTTGCAGAGTTTATTGTTTGTTTTATAGTTTGTGATGTGGTTGGTATAGTAGGAATTCCTAGTTCATTAAATTATTGTATTATTAGAATGGGTGGGTAAAAGAAGATACAGGTTTATGAGATAAATATTTGTTGTTTGAGATTCTTGTTTATTGTTTTTCGAGAATAGCTGTAGGACTTTTTTCTTAGCATTTAGTATGAAATATGCGGGGTATTGTAGTGTTTTTAAAGAATTTGTGATGTAATTAATTTTCTCATTAATATATTGAAGTATGCAGATTCTAAGAGCTCGTAGGAGAAGCCAATTATCATACTTGTTTTGATCTTGTTATGGTGTGAATAGAAATGCATATAGTCGTTTTTGTGGGTGGTTTTGCGGTGTAATTTGAAAGATAGTTGTTTATTGAGTTATTTATTTCTGTTTCAGATGTAAATTTTATGGAGGGTTCAACTGTATTTAATTTGTTTTTGATGTCTTCAAATTTTGTGTCATCGGGAAGAAAAATTAGATAGTCCTCAATATATTTGAAAAGCTTAATGTTAGGGGGTAATCTAAATTACTATTTAATTACTATTTAACGAAATATATTTTGAATAAAATAATGCTATATATATATATATATATATAAGTAAATACACATACCCAACTTTATATATATATATATATATATATATATATATATATATATATATATATATATATATATATATATATATATATATATATATATATAGTTCAATAGTACAAACGACTTGTGAATGCTAAATATTTCATTGATCGTTTGATTAATGTTAAATTTTCAGGCTGGGACTGGCAGATGAACATAAACAAGCTCTTAAATGCTTTAGTAATGGGTTTGGCGGGAGCCATTACAAAAGCATTTACGAGATTAAGTTCTTTAAAAACCCTAATTCCTTTAGAAGACACATCATTAAACCCCAAAACAGTAACGGTCAAATATACGATACTCATAATATTGACTCATGCGATTTATATAGAAATACTTTTTTAATTTTTATTTTTTATATCTCTTTAAATCTTCTCCGGTTTAAATTTCAACTGTTACTTTTCTCCCTTCCTTTTTTTTTCAAACCTTGTTAAACCTTCCTTACACTGAATTTAAACAAACATACATACCACTCTAAGCAAATAACGCGTCCAAACGAGAGTGACACGTGACTTCACATTTCCGAAACAGATGACAACAGAAGCTGAAGATAGCCGGATGCCTAAGGCTTTCTGTGCTTGAAACCGACGGTACGAATGTTGTACTAATTTTTCTGTACCAAAATAAATATATATTACGCTCTTTATTTTTAATTTTTAACTTTAATTCTCAATCAATCGAGCACTCTGCTGGGATTTTACCTGCTATATAACAAAGAAGTTATATATATATATATATATATATATGTGTGTGTGTGTGTGTGTGTGTGTGTGTGTGTGTGAACCGATCGTTTGGCCAGTTGAGTTAATCTTGGGACCGGCACCAGTGTGAACCGTTTGACGGGGGGGGGGACCTTTCTGGAACGTTTATCCTTGTCGCGGCATCCATGTGGCAGGATCTTTTATCATAGGGACGATGTTACAACATGTGCACGTAATTACTCGCCGTTGTTACCAGTGAGCAATCATCGTCTCTGTCGTTTACTTCTGGGACCATTATGCTGCAAAAAGAACCTTATTTGAAATAAGGAAAGAAACTATTTATTTTTAATATAAAAATATATATTTATTTTACTTCAAGACATTTAAAAACCTTTTTGAGAGCGCAACCAAAACGCGTCTCCTAGGTTCGAATTCAAAACCCCGTCTGCATTTGCAAAATCTCTTAACGAGAGATAGAGAAGGGGAGAAAGTGAGAGAGAAGGAGGGAGACAGAGGGAGAGAGAAAGAGAGAGAGAGAGAGAGAGAGAGAGAGAGAGAGAGAGAGAGAGAGAGAGAGAGAGAGAGAGAATACAGGCACAATCAGTGTACGACCCGTCAAATGTTTATATTTTTTAGTCTGATAGCCGATGTTGTCGAATGATCCCTGACCCCATCGCACTCAAAGCCTGTCATCGAATTGTTTTGGCCTTTATATTTCCTTCGTCAGGATCAAATATGATTCTCTTCCCATCCCATTCTGACTTTGATACATGAAATACAAACAATTCCATCTTTGTTGAACTTTCAAGCTTTCCCGAAACCTCAGCGCAAGCCTGGCACAAGGCTCACGAATATTACGCATTGTGCCACACACCCACACACACACACACACACACACACACACATATATATATATATATATATATTCATGCGCGTGTGTGTTTGTGTCTATATACTTCCTTGCTATCAGGCAAGAGTTAGCAAATAAAAAACGTGCCTATTCTAGCCGGACAAAACTATTTCAAGTGCAGCAGAGAAACGAGAAAGCTAGTAGCAAGTAGGACAGCCACATCCACAGTCTGAAATAAATTTGAAAAGAAATTCTGTCTTCTATAATAAAATAATAATTTATACATGATTTTATATGAATATGTTAGTAATATATCTATATAAATAGTCAGTGCGAACACTGACCAAGCATTCATTTAAGTTGAACCTAAATTGCATTTAAGCTGACAAGTCAAACTTTTATTGTGACTAGCCAATTTTTAATTTGTTATTGTTGTACCATGTTATTGGCAATAGACAAATGTACTTCGCTACAATTTATTAAAAAAAATATTTAATCCAATATAGCAGTTTTCAAAAATGATAATAATAAGTTATATATGAAAAATTTAATTACTGACGCAATTCTATGATTTTATATGAATATTTTAGTAATATATCTGGATAAATAGCAAGTGCCAACACTGGCGAAGCATTTTTATCCGTCAATTTTGACAGAAGATCCAAACTAGTAATTCAATTAAAGCACCCGTTTCAAATAGTCTATAAATATCTACGGTATTAATGGCGATCTGCCATTGTAAGCATCGATATTTACTATCAATTTACTGAAAATTCATCCCCATGATTAGCTTCCCCTTCTTTCTCCATAGTTGTTGTCGTAAATCCTTAGGATCGAAGTTATTCAGACATTTCTCTGAATTTATCTTCGAGATAAGACATTCTTTGTGTATCTTATTCTTAAAGCATATCTACACAAACTTGTCTGCCTCTCTCTATTTTACGCAGGAGTCGGTAACCTTTAGGCCCCGTCGAGTCGACTCACGTATTAATGAGTTCCGTGCATATTAGATAAATATAGAAACAAAATAAATAAACGTGCAAATTCCTTTAAATTAATTTGAACTTTTTGTAATGACAACAATATTTTAATCATGAAATACTTCAATTTTCTAATTTTAATCATAAAATTATAAAGAAAAAAAAACAATTTTCATCATTAATTATCTTGTTTTCTCCATCATTGTTGAGATGGCAATTTCTACGATGAAATAATATATATATATATATATATATATATATATATATATATATATATATATATATATATATATATATATATATATATATATATATATAATACTAAAGCTGATTAAATAAATGTTTGTTTCCCTAAGGGTTTTTTAATCACAAAAACACATGCTACTATATTCATCAGTTTTGGAATTTTGTTATGTTTGAAAAAAAAAACCTTCCATTTTAATTGTTCTGATTAGTCGTAATTTGCAATTAACTCACAATTTGACGAATCTCTTCCGAACTTTCTATCTATCACTTTCACCCTCTCTCACTTTACGTTGTTTGACGCCTTGTTCTTTGCTCTCGTCTCTGTCTACCTCTCTCTTTATAAACCGGGGTCGTAATAAAGAAAGGAAGAATAAAAAAGATTAGAATAGTCCATAATAAACAAAAGGGAACCTTGCCACAAGCAGGAATACCATTTGAGAGAAAGAGAGTTAGACATATAGTGAGCAGAAAGAGAATAATGTTGGATCTTTTTAATTAAAAAAAATATTTAACTAAACTTGCAAGCTAACCTGTTCCTGATCTAAACAATTTAATTGGAGCTCAATGCGTGACCCAGTAGAAAATACTGGGTCACGCACTGAGCTCAGATTAAATTGTTTAGATCAGGAAAAAGTGCATGAATATATATATATATATATATATATATATATATATATATATAAAGACAGATGGACGAAGAGTGATAAACATGCACAAATGTCCAAATTTATTTCAAACCTCGATTACTCGAAGTTTGAACTAAATTTGGACATTCGTGCATGTTTATCACTCTTCGTCCATCTATCTTTATAATTGCTCTATCTCGTATATTGAGTTTTGACCATTTCACTATAGGTTCTTTCTACTAAAAGTTTACTTTTAGTTTTATATTATATATATATATATATATATATATATAATTATCCACGGGCGCGCGTTTCGTCATCTGCTATTGCTGTTTTTAATCCGATCTGTCAACTTATTCCAAAAATATATTACTCTGTGAGCAAAAAAACTTAACTGGTAAACAGATCTAGTTTTTGAAAACTGCCTTGACAATAACCTTCTAGATCTAGGAAAATACTAAAACAATGGTCAAAATATGATTATTTGCCTTAATGTATTATCAAACCCCACTCCCAAATCGCACTCTCCATCTACTTCTTTGATTTCTCTGTTGTTTAGTACATATTCAACTCCAACATTCCTGGATCCCTACATGTAGTACTTTACATTTGTCCAAGTTAAATCCCAATTTCTAAATGTCTTCCCAATATGATAATTTATTTAGATCCATCTGTGATTTTTCTTTAGATAAAGTAGTTTAACATCATCAGCAAACAGTTCTATTTCTGAATTTATATTATTAGGTAAGTCATTTATGAATATCAAAAACAACAAAGGACCCCATAATGAACCCTGCGGAACACCGGAGTGTATGTACTGTGATTCAGAATAATTGTTACCGTCATAGTTCTATCCTTCAAAAACTCCCTCACAATATTTACCATTTTATCAGTAATACCAACATTTTTTTCATTTTCACTAGTAAACGATAATAAGATACCGTATCAAATGCCTCGTTAAAATCCAAATATATGATATCCGCACTATTCTCCTCCATTAACTATTCATTTATTATGTTTATACTTTCCAAAATATTAGATAATGGTGTATTTATCATGGACAAAGACATGTTGGTTAAAATTTATATCATCCGTTATAAAATTTAATACGTGGTTTCTTATTATTTTTTCAAATACCTTACACAAAATACATGTAAAGGAAACTGGTCTGTAATTACTTTTTAAATGTATCAGACCTTTCTTATGTAGCGGTATTACTATAGCTGTTTTCCAAATATATGGAATCTCTTCATATTCCATACATTTCCTAAACAAATTGGTTATCGCATTGATAAAGCCTGAATAAAAGTACTGAATTGAGGTTAGTTTAATTATTTATTGTTTTTACCATTTCCATAATTATAGCTTGCTGGCTATACTCATCTCACTTTTTATTGGATTTATGATCTTGCACGTTGGCCTGTTAAAGAAATTCTCTTTATGATCTTTTAAAGTAACAACCGACGTTCTCTTCGCCAGATGATTAGCTCTGTACTCGAAGCCTAATTTTATGGCTATTTCAGTCGGTTCTCTGTTAATATATATATATATATATATATATATATATATATATATATATATATATATATATATATATATATATATATATATATATATACAGGGTGGGCAAAAATAAGGGTCCTATTTTTAAAAATTCATAACTTTTTTATTTATTTATTTATTTTTTTTTTTTTAGAATAAGTAAAGGACCCCTTCCGAAGCAAGCATGGGCCGTATTAGCCCCAAGGAACGTACCCTCATTTAGAAAACATTATTTTTGCTTAAAAAACTCAAAACAGTGTAAAAAAACAATACTTTAGTTTTTGTAAGTTTTAAGAAGTGTTTTTCGGCTAAAATTTGTTTTGTTTATTTCAAAAAATCTCGGAAGGGTCAGTCTACACACACATAAAGTTTGGTGAGTTTAACTTTTATTTTGTGGAAGTTATTCAAATTCAAGTTATTCAAATTTAAAGATAGGACCCTTATTTTGGCCCACCCTGTATATATATATATATAATGATATCAGCAAATTTGGTTGTTTGCAATAAATTTGGTAAATAGAATGTACTGAATTCAAAAGTGCTCAATATTTTAATAATAAGCAATAATAAGATAGAAGACTCAGACAAATTCAAAGGGAACTGAGATTGCATTGTTATATATATATATATATATATATATATATATATATATATATATATATATATATATATATAAGGAAAGGTGAAGATAAAAAAATTACATAAAATTTATACAAATTTTATTACATCGAAAGTTCAGATGCAAGAAGTTACATTAATCTTTAAACCATGGGGTTTCAAAGATAAAACTCTTCTCGTCAGATGTAACATAATTTGTATCAATTTTATGTAATTTTATGTAATTTTGTGCAATTTTTTATCTTCATCTTTCCTTTTTTAAAATTGATTGTTCTACTCAACGTATTGAGCTTTACTTTACCGCAATAGATCACTTTACGATACTTCACTTATCCTTATCGTTAATTCTATTATCATTAGTATATATATATATATATATATATATATATATATATATATATATATATATATATATATATATATATATATATATATATATATATATATATTACACTCTTCCTACAAAAACCGCGACAGCATCAACATTGATTGATCGCGAAGTGTCTGAGAGGATGTTAAGTTCAATAAGGGAAAGCATCACCCAGACCTTGACTGGAAGAGTACGAAGAATACTAGAATTCCGTGAAGACTTATTATGATTCAAGTTCCAGCGAAAGTTATCGGTCGTGTCGAAAATAAGTTTAAAACGTATATCGTTTTAAAATGATAAAAAAATGAATTATTTATAAAAGCCGATGAATGTAGGAAATTAAAAAAATTATAAAGCCTGAACTGAATCTTTTATTATATTCACACAGGTGTAGATAGACTGACTGTTTGACAGAATGAGAACAACCGGCTTAAAGAGTTAAATTTTGAAATTCCATCCAGCTTCTCAAGTTCGGCATACAAATTTAAAAGTTCAACTAATAGGTTGCCAAGTTCAAAAAGAGACACATCAAGAAGGTCGAAGGTGACATCGGCCGAAACGTTGTGAATATTAAAAGCAAAATTAGAATAGTAGTTTAAATAATCTAACTAATACAAACAGTATATATATATATATATATATAAAATATGAAACTAAAAGTATACTTCTAGTAGATAGAACCTATAGTGAAATGGTTTAAGATAGAACAATTGTAAAGATAGATGAGAGAAGAGTGATAAACATGTACAAATAACAAATTTATTTCAACTTCGATTGTTCAATGCAAGGTAGCTTTTCCACTGCCAACTTATCTATCTATGTAATTCCTCTGATGATAAGATTTTAATCTTTGAAAAGCCTTGGCATTAGAGAAGAATAATAAACATATTTTTTTACCGAGTACACCTTACATTGAACAATCGAAGTTGAAATAAATTTGTCATTTGTACATGTTTACCCCTCTTCTCTCATCTCTCTCTCTCTCTCTCTCTCTCTCTCTCTCTATATATATATATATATATATATATATATATATATATATATATATATATATTCGCAGATACGTCGTTCTCTTTTTCTACAATTAACTAGTGTAGCTAGGTATAGCGAGATTCGAAAGCCGGGCCCGAGTAAATTGGCACTATTTCTGTGAATGTGTCTCTCTATCTGTCTGTCAGTCGGAATTCTTTAAACGAATATCTTGACCTTGACTTTTGTTTAGAAATTAAAAATATAGCATTAATACTAAAATAATAAATTTCAACCAAATAAATCGGACACCATGACCAGAAATCGAAACCGAAATCTTGAAATCTACAATCTGACGTCCTACCTTAAAATATTAACTTAACAAAATGATTATAGCTTTAGCGTGACGTCATAGAGTTACGTCATGTTTCAAAGCATTAATTCAAACATAAGCGATAATAAATATAAAAAATAAATACAAGCAAAAACATTATCAATACTGTTGGAAATTATTCTAATAGTGAAAATCAATTTATTCAGACTAAACTATGTATTTTATGTAGTCTTTTCACACTTATATAATTCTAGACAAGTAAATAGGAACACCCGTCTCGAAGACAGCAAGGGCGAAGGGAGTAACGCGGTAGCTTAGCAAAAGAAATATGCTCCCTCCGGTCGCATAGTCCTTTTTGTCTACTACCTATAATGGATAGAATTATATCGTATTGAAATGGAACTATTCATTTTACGATACTGATAACCGAAAGTACTCAATTCTTTTACAGAAAGAGATTGCTTTTACGCTAAATGAAAACCATAATTTCCTTCATTATATATATATATATATATATATATATATATATATATATATATATATATATATATATATATATGCATGTATTGATTTACTCCTCTCCAGGAGTTAGGCACAAGGCCAGGTTTTATCTTACTCCCACAAGTAAGATGTGACCCAAGGTCGGGTCGGGAAAGTGGGGTTTAAAAATTGCCTGGGTAGCCCTGTCGGCATTCCCCGGTAGGGGCGCCTCAGGCAGTAAGCAATAAACTTACTCCTTCCCAAAAAGGGGAGGCGAAGCCTGGGAGAGTGGACCTCCTAGAATTGCACAGGACAGACCCATAGACCGGCGTAAATCAAGCCCCGAAGGCCAAGACAATATCAGTCTATGGGGTGCAGTATCCATCGGAACAGATACTACACTTTGATCTTAGCCAAAATGCCAAGGTAGGTAATGTTTTATTTACTCCTCCCCAGGAGTTAGGCACAAGGCCAGTTTTATCTTACTCCCACAAGTAAGATGTGACCCAAGATCGGGTCGAGAAAGTGGGGTTTGAAAAGCCAGCGCTCGAGAGGTGAGCACTCTGGCCATTTAAAAATTGTCTGGGCAGCCCCGTCGGCATTCCCCGGTAGGGGCGCATCAGACAGTAAGCAATAAACTTACTCTTCCCCAAAGAGGGGAGGCAAAGCCTGGGAGGGTGGACCTCCTAGAACTGCACAGGACAGGCGTGCAGTATCCATCGGAACAGATACTACACTTTGATCTTAGCCAAAAAGCCAAGAAGCAGTATTAAAATAATTATTCGTAGCTCCTTCTCAGCTGGACTCTTTAATGGGTAAATAAAATAGGCTGTCAAAAGCTATGATGCATGCTCCCTCCTGTTGAACACTGTTATGGCGGCCGACTATAGCTGTTTGCCTATTTGACGCATATATGGGATATATTTCTCAGTTTGTCTGTAGATATTTACGGTAGCCTCATTGATTAGCGCGCTCAGAATCGGAGTTAAATGTGACTCCTGTTCCGTGCGACTGGCGTTAATGGATAGCTTTACACTGATCATTCCGCCAGGATGAAACGTATTCGTATGTAGATAATATTTAAGTATCGATTATTAAAATAATATATATATATATATATATATATATATATATATATATATATATATATATATATATAAAGAGAGAGGCAGAGACAAAGAAAGAGAAAGAGAGGGAGAGAAGGCGAAAGAGAGAGATAGAGGGAGACGATGAAGAAGAAAAATAAAAGCATTATGATTAAGAAATGTAGGAAGTTATAAAAGATGGCGTGAACCGCTTTCTAAAAGAGAAGAAAAAGTTCAAATAAAAATATTCAAAAACAAAAAATAGTAGATGAAAAATTAGACTAAGAAGAAGCTTATCTTACCACACGATTAAATTTCGTTACGAAGATTAGTTTTTTTATTTTTTATATTCTTTTCAAAAATTGTTCTCAATAATATATTTTAAGATTTCACATTTCGTTCATTCTTATTTTTCTTATTTCATCATTAAAAAAACTATCATCCAAAATTACCTCCCTTGTTTTGACCTATTTTTGAATCTATTTTTGTTCATTTCTTTCCAGTTGTATTTTCACTCTGTCTTTTCGTCGTCACTCTTCGATAACTTTCTTCCAGTTAGTCGTTCCATATTCATATATTCATATATTCCAACAGTCTTCTCCACTTCATCCGAAAATGTCCCCTTTTCCTTTCCATATCGCTCGTATTCATTATTCAAATAATCTTTCGCCTTCCTTCTTTGCCACCATCTTGTATGCTACCATATTGCTTTTTCTTTTCCTGAAATGTTTTTATTTGCCGTGTTGTTTAGTCGTTTTATTTTACATCTTTGCCGCTTCTCATTTGCATATTACCATTATTCAGTGTCAAATGGTCACTAAGTCGACAGACTAAAGCCAGGCAGGCAGACAGACAGACTGGCTGGGTGGGCGGGCAGCAACTTACGCATTCAATAGATACAATTAACCGCCTGCTCTTTGCAATGGTAAAGCGAGAAAGAAAAAAAGCATTTAGTGTCCGTGAATCGCCGGCGTCGTCTGTTCGCTCTCATTTTCATTCATCAAGATTGTAGACATTAAAATCTAAAATAATTTCCAAATCCTTTCTTTCTTTAATTTAATATTATAAATTGTATAATTCTGGAGTAATGTGCAATTGTATCACTTAAACACGAGCTCAGTCCCTATTTTCTCACTCCACAAGAGGCCAAAGTTAAACACACGGTCAGTTTTTAATGTGGAGGATATCTAGCTTCCTCACAAGGGTAGTCTGTGGTAGAAAAGATTAAATTGCACAAATATCGATTCATATGATAAAACCCACTTCATTTTTGTATTTAAGCAATGCATCTGAAATCAATTTTCAAAAACTGCCAAGAAATCGTATTAAAATAGAATTTAAAAAAATGTGATAATATTCTTTAAAATGAAAGAATATGCCATTTCAAAATGTTTTACTTAAAATTTAATATAGTATAATAATCTATTTTTGTATTCAATTTGATATTTGCGATATCCTAAAAAGTTTTGTGAATGAAATTAAGTCATTTATTCTTCACAGGTTCTTTTTTATTTTATTCATTTTTATGACCTTTATTTATTTATTATTTAAAAATTATATTTCTTAGTATAATATAATAACATTTTGACATCTTTACTGCTTTTTCTTTAATGAAAAAGAGTCTCATTGTGTATAATTAATTAACAGAGTATGCAATATTTTAATTAAATGCTATAAACAAATAGGCCCTATATCTCTGCAACATATATATATATATATATATATATATATATATATATATATATATATATATATATCGTTGACTATGACAGACAACTTATGTATTGATATCTTTGTAGAAAGGATCTTCACAAACATATCCAGACATAAGTTGTCTGTCATAGTCAACGATATTTGTCTTTCAGATAAAATGCTGACGATATATATATATATATATATATATATATATATATATATATATATATATATATATATATATATATATATATATATATATATATATATATATATATTATAGTAATACATAATAAGTAATAAAATACAATTAGCCATAACATTCTACTGCAGTTCACGGTATCATTCGACTATCAAAGTGACGTATACCATATACAGTAGAGTCGTCTGCATAGATATCAGCGAATGATCTCAGAATATGATTTGGAAGATCATTGATGAAACTCAAGAAAGAGGTTGGGCCCAGAATGGATCATTGTGGCACGACGGTATCAGATCTCTGCCCATAAGCAGAAAGGTACATTCAAAGATTGTCAATTTATAGCTTTTCTAAAAAATATTTTCCCGCTATTGTTTTTTTTTCATTTTTTAAGCAAAATCCAGAAATATTTAGATTGTGAAGTGCTGTTTATGTATCTCTCATTGCCGATTGATTTTTATAAAGTCTGCTTTTAAATGTGTTTGTGGAAACTCTTATATAACCGTCATTTTACGTAGGGGTTTTATTCATAGATATAGTTGCAAGATATACGACAGAGGTCGAGAGACACAGAGACAATCTTCAACTTTTTTTTAGTTACAATTGTTTTTGTACTTTATTCGTTACGATCATATTTACAGTAGTTCGTCGACGGTAATCGTTGTTATTATTGCTTTTAATCCTAATTATTAATCAAACTATGACTTAATTACAATGTTTTTATTGAATACTTTATGTAAAGTGCAAAATTGCGGAATTTCTCTCCTACTTTATATGTTACCATTTGATTGAAAATAGAGGTGTAAACCAAATGCTGTGTCTACTTCTATTTTATCTGTCCATCGTCATTTCCGATATTTTATAAGAAAATATATAACGTGCCACAAAAACAATGAAAATTTGACAAGATAGTTAAAGAAAATGAAAACCCCAAACACATCATAGTAAAACAGTCAAAATATGTAACTTTTAGAAACTAAAAACGAATAAGAAATTAGTCATCATAACCTCACAAGAATACAAAAAAAACAACAATACAAACTTGATAGTAAACGAATAACTGAAAAAATTAAAATAATTAAGAGAGTAAGCAAGCTCATAGAAAAAGAAGCATATGTATTACATAAGGACTACACTATTTTAAGTTAAAAACAGCGTCACTGTGGTATTGTATGATTAACAGTATATGGTTGTTCATACAGATCGACTATGGATTTCAACACTAAACTGCCCACTATATCAATGAATCACAACTGGCAAACATCGGCAAAGATCAACAAGATTATTAGATATAATTAAGTTGCAAATAAAAAAGAACTAATGGATTAATAACAGAGATACAATAAATTGATTCACCCGGATTACAAACAAAACAACGTGCCCATTCATACAATTTGATTTTATGGATTACTACCCATCAATTAAAAATACCCCTTAGAACGTATTCATGGAATTTTTAAAACTAATCACTGATATATTTTTTTGTTGTCCTGTATTTTCACATGAAAAATTCAGTGTTATTGTTATTAATTTGTGGGTTGTGTCTAGCTATAAGTATCGCCTCCTGAATTCGTAGGTTGCTAACCTTTCTTTCAGTAGCCTCGATACTTACAGTTATGCCTTTATTTACATTTTTACATTTAAATGAATGCGTTCACAAAGAGGATGCTGAGGTGTTGTTTAATCCTGACTTGTAGTGGTTCGATCGTCCTACAGATGTAAACGTGTTTGCACTAGTCGAATTTTATGCGGTATATTCCATACATACGCTGGTATATATCCATGGTTTGGATGGTAAAGTTTGCCATTGTGCAGATAATCTTGACTGTGTGTTGTTTTTCTTTAAGTAACCTTGTAGTGAAGACCCGGAGTGTAGTAATTGTACATCCTATTCCTTTCTTCAGATAGCTTTGCAGATTGCGACGATTATGCTTTCATTGAAGTGTGGTTGTTACAAAAAGCTGGTTTAGTACGAAGTTTGACTTAACCGTGTCTTGGGTCTCCTGTAGTGATTACTGATAGATGTTGGGTAACCATTAGTTTCTAACTCTTGTCGAATGGCTCTGTCTTCTGCTTTTCTACAGTTGTGACAATTACGTGTAATTTTATGTTTTACATATACGGACTTAGAGAGAAAGAGCTGAATTTTAGTAGACAAATAGGTTACTAGTGGAAGCTTTCCTGTGGAATATAGTGCGGATGTCACTTTCACCCGTTAAGTTTCAAAGATGGTTCCAGTGTCATCGGAGTATTATATTATGAACTGTATATGATCGCCCATGTTAGCCAACGCCGTATATAGTTTGATGGGTTCTTCATGAGTAAATGTGAGAATGAGTATGTCATCTATGTACCTGGTGAAAGATACGCATGAATGACAGAAGTTGAGCGTCCGGCGTTCTAGTATGTTAAGTAAGTAATTGAATAGGCTGGATCACATGGCTAAGCCTATTATTTACTTTTGTGCGTGTTGGTTGAAAGTGAAGTAGGCGTTGTCTACAAGGATGCATAGAAATTACTGTTTGTCCGATGAGGTGAGTCTGAAACAGTGTAGGTTAGAAGAGGCAATGAAGTCAGTTAGTAGGTTGGCTGCATATGTATAAAAGGATACAACATCGAAGCTGAATGTGTACTTCACCGAAACCGTCAAGAGTATAAATTTTAGTATTGATGAGAGAAATCCATAGATTTTATAGAGGTCATTCCATACTAGATAAAATTGGTCTATTCTATAGTGTGTTGTTGCTTTTGTTTGTTTCGATGAGGTGATAGAATGTAAATTGCTTTTACATCTGCTGGTCAGATTTCTTTGTCTACATATGCCCTGCCAGGAAGTGTTGCTACGATTTCATTTCGGTGTGGAATCAGTGTCTGTAGTCTTGGAGCATAACCTACTATTATCGAGATGGGCGTTATAGGTCCTCAGAGACACGACTCAGAATTCTAAGACTTTATCAGAAATAAGGTATTTAAAGCCTTTGTCTCTCGAGCTTTTTAGTGTAAAAAGGACTTTTAAAAGTTTGAAGATATTTCCCTTTGCTATCGCGAGATCGAGAAAATGTAGTGTTACGTCTGGAAAGTTTTAGATCGAGCGAGCAGTTGTTAAGCGGTTGGGACAGAGGCTGGGTGAGGTGATACATACACATTTTGTGGAGGTGTCTATAGTAGTATGGGTAGTGTGTGTGATTACTCACAACTATTTCAGGTGCCTTACCGTTTTGTAGAAATGTGTTTCTAGGTTTAGTTTGATATTGTTGCTCAATTCTTGGGTAAGTATACATTTAGAGTCGCCGCTTTAGGAGTCGAATTTACTTGAATCTGTGACTAGAGAATGTGTTTCGGGTAAAGTGTTGGTGTTGTTCGGGAAATTACTGGATTTTGTATACGCGTGGTTGGAAAGGTATAGCTCGGGAAGTGTTTGTAGAAATATTGAATATTTAAAAGATGTAAGAGAAAAATGAAATAATGATAAACACAATTTAAATCTATATCTAATGCTGAATTAAGGTATTGTTGTAGCCTCTAAAACATATATATTTATTATATGCTGAATTAAGGTATTGTGGTAGCCTCTAAAACATATATATTTATTATATGATATTGAGTTGAAGTTTTAAATCGAATCAAATAGATTCAATAATATATACGTCATATTTCCGACTTGAGAACTCAATATATTTAACGTACAGAGCAAATCTCAAATAAGAATAACAAAAAATTAACACATACCAGACAATAATTATTTCGACAATAACCCGTCTGTTTCAGGTGTATGAATAAAGATACAAATTTTACATTCTTTTCTTTAGAACAAATATTACGAAACTCTTCAGCAAATACAACTGATTTAATTCTTCACGATTTGATAACCCCTCGAGGTGTGAGTGGTCTTGTCTCCCGCTTTTGTACCTTTGTCATTGATATGTGACATTTTATTTCTTATATATCCGAACTTGGTACTGAGAAAAGAGCTGGTTTGTAGTAAATAAATATGTCTCCGCAGAATATGTTCATGAAGAATATCACTTTTAGCTGTTACTTAAATTTTTTAAGGGAGTGGGGTCCTATTCGAAATAAAAAGAAGTATACTAAAAAACCAGAAAAGTAAAAGGAGGAAAGAATAATGATCACCGCAGCAAGAGATACCGTCCGAACGAACAACGCAGGAAGCATCGAAACTGGACAAAACAGACAAGAAAAGAAAATGGGAAGAAAAACAACTACATTGACGTTTCATAAGACTCACAAGAGAAGAAACTAATAGCTGGACATGGCTAAGAAAAGAAAACGGAATCTTTACTGACGGCTACACAGAACAATGCGATTAGAACAAACTACATTAAAGCTAAAATAGATAAAACCCAGGAAAACAATAAATGCAGACTGTGTAGACAAAGAGACGAAACAATAAATCATATAATAAGTGAATGTAGCAAACTTGCCCAAAAAGAATACTAGAACAGACATGACTGTGTTGGGAAAGTAATACACAGGGAACTGTGCAAACAATTGAATTTCGAATATGCAGACAAATCGTACAAACATAAAGCAGAAACAGTATTTGAAAACGAAAAACACAAAATCCTCTGAAATATGAATATACAAATAGATAAACTCATACAAGCAACGAGACCTTATGTTATTATAATAGACAAAAAGGAAAAATCTTGTAAAATCGTAGACTTCGCCGTTCCAGCAGCCCACAGAGTGAAGATCAAATACACGGAAAAACGAAGTAAATACACAGAACTAGCCAGAGAACTGAAAGGAATATGAAGCATGAAGAAAGTTAGTATACTACCAATAATCGTAGGAGCACTAGGAACAATCCAAAAAAAAATCCTGGAGCAAAAGACTGGGAGAAATTGGAATCAAACGGACCATCGAAACCATACAAAGGACGGCAATGATCAAAACAGCTGCAATCTTAAGAATAATCATTTAATGCGGAAACTAACACGCATAAGCTACAAAGACTAACCAGTCACAAGGAATTTACAACAGGGAGAAAACAAACCCACACGAAGAACACCACAACAAGAACCAACGAACAGAAACTGCAAGAAACAGCACTTCATAACCCCCCAATAAATTACAGCGGCCTCAGCTATCACTACACAAAAATGAACCGAAGAAACAGAGATTACAAGAAATTACAAGAAACACTATAACCCCCCCCCAAAAAAAATTAAAAAGAATTAAAAATTATTATTTTTTTAAATAAGGAAAGAGAAAAGGGAAAAATTAAGGAATTGAAAGGAAAAAAAAAAATTAAGAATTACATTTTTTTTTTCTTTTAATTAATCAAATTAAAAATTATTTATTTATTTATTTATTTATTTTTAACTGGTGCCGGACTAGGCTGACACCAGACAAAATATTTGAAGAGGGTCGAGGAGGATGAGAAGACCTAGGGAGGAAATACAAACCATACCTCCACTGGAAAAGTGCAGAAGAATGCTGGGATCTTGGGGAGGCTTATTGCCACCGAAATTCCAGAGAAGACCAATTGTCCTTACCAGTGAGAAATCAATGGTAAGCGGCTGTTGCGATACCGCATCGTTATCGAAAAGAGGTGAAGAATACTGGAAATCTGGGGAGGCTTGTTGTCACTCCGACTGAGTACAAATAATAATAATATACAATTAAAGCGACATAATCTTTACTTATTCGAGAACCGATATGTCACAGTTTATGAATTCTCAAATAAAATGTAACTAGAATAAATAGTGGACCGATGAGTCACGGTTACATCTCATATATGTATATATATATATATATATATATATATATATATATATATATATATATATGAATACATATATGTGTATTTTCTTCATGTATAAATGACTAAAAACTTTTGTTGAATACATATTTCTATTTATATAAAGTTAAGCATGTTTATATGTACAGGATTCATTCCTAAACATATAAACCGGCAATTATAACTTTGGTAATAAAGCTGATAGGCTTAATGGGGTCGTATATATTTAGTTTAATTTAGTTTTATCTAAAGGGGTGAAAAGGGTGAAAGACCTTCGTGAAATTAAGATACGTCTGAATTTTATGAAATTTTAACAATAGGTATTAGACATCATTTAATAAATATTCCACACATTTCAAATTTTCGGAGCATTTTAAGGTATTTTATTGGAGAAATAAACATTAGATTTGCATTGGATTTGAATCATAGTCGTTAAACACCAATTGATCAAGATTCCTTGAATTTCAATTTTTTCTTAAACCCCCTGTAAACCTTAGACACTTTATAAAATCGAAATCATGTAATGAATTTTGATCAAAATTAGAATAAGGATTCTCGAAATACGTTTTAGTATTATAATATTTTGATTTTAATCTTCGTAAGGGCACATAAAAGTGATGCAAACATGTTCTGTTCGGGGAATTAATTTTACAGGTCCTGAGACGGGTATTCTTCTAGTATACATATCACAAACACAGCACCCCTGTATATATATATATATATATATATATATATATATATATATATATATATATATATATATATATATATATATATATATATATATATGAAGAAGAATGGAAAGGAATTAGAGAAGCAACAGCCAAATCATAATTCAATTCAATTGCTCAGAGCAAGGTATATTCCGCAAAAAAGGCAATTTATTCAAGTTAAATTTTCCTTAAGCCAGGCTTTTCAATCTTGGCCTTTGCCAACTTATCTATCCCAGCGACTTCCTCTGATGATAAGATTTTGATCTTTGAAAAGCCTGGCTTAAGGAAAATTTAACTTGAATAAATTGCCTTTTTTGCGGAATATACCTTGCTCTGAGCAATTGAATTGAATTATGATTTGGCTTTTGCTTCTCTAATTCCTTTCCATTCTTCTTCATTCTACCTGCTCTATCCTGGATATTGAGCTGTATACTCTTCACAATAGGTTTTACTTTTCCTAAAAGTTCGCTTTTAGTACACCACTTTATATATATATATATATATATATATATATATATATATAGCATCTATTATTATTCTTTTTAATTTTGGATATGAGGCCATTCGCATGGACCCTTGCCAATTTACCCAAATCTGCACATGACTATGTGAACATTTTGGTAATCTCTTAAGAAATATTTTTGTTTTGGAAATATTCTCTAAGAACAATTTACGGTGTTTATCCTTATTTCCATTTCAAGAGAGAGAGAGAGAGAGAGAGAGAGAGAGAGAGAGAGAGAGAGAGGGGGGGGAGAGAGAGTCATCGTATAAAAAGTAAGAATGTTTCTGGCGCACACTCGATTCAACTGTAAAAAAACATACAAAAAACCCCTTTCGGTTTGCTTTTCATGAAAACAAAAAGGAAAGAAAGGAAAAAGAAAGAATCCCCCGAGTTTTCAATGCGTGGCCATTTTTGATCCTCGATTTCTTAAGCATAATTTTATGCCCGGGCCCCGAGTCGGTTGTTATCGTCTGCATCTATGCAGTCTGCGATTCATCATGTTTATGAGTCCCTTCACCCGCATCCATCTGTAACCCCAGACCACAATCGTTACTGTTTAGACCAAAGTCTGGCGGGCAGCGTTAGAGAATCAATTAAACGCTGATGCAATTCCCATCTTCTTTTAGAACTTTGGTCAGAATCGAAAAATGCTTATAACACAGGATTGGTAAAAGGAAGAACAAAACTAAAAATAACAAAAATAAATAAACAAACTCAACGAAAACGAATCAAACCAAATAACTCAAGAACGTTTCATTTTCTGTTTCTTCGTTCACAAATATCGAGCATTATTCTTCTTGTTTTACTTATCTCTATTTCACGATACTTTCGTATCGTATTTTCTTTTTTTTTACTAGCAGGAAGACCCGCTATTCTCCGGGATTGAACGAACACCATTATGCCTCCCATACATAACAGCATCTTACTTTGATTAAAAAATTTTTTTCAACGTTTTATGATATTCATTTTGTTTAATTTGTAGTCTTTATTACTTTAATTCACCCCAAACAAAGCACATCGCCACTGAGACGTAAGGGGATACTGTTAATTAGGGACCATATTTATTGGGGCATCCTAGATGAGGAACTGTGCAGCGAGATGTTGTTGAGTGGGGCTCAATAATGTACTCATCATCGATTGAGTGATAGGGGAGTGTAAGTACAGTTGTCATGTTTTGCTCAGTTCGTTACTGATCCCAAAATACGAAAATTGTTGTTGTAAAAATGAACAATCGGAACAAGGAAGTTTTTTTTTTATAGCTTACAATAAATTTTAGCAGAATGTCGACAGAATTATATAGTTACGTATGGCGGACTGTGTATATAATTATTAAAAGAAAATGTGTAGCACACGGTGTTAAGCGTGTCCGTTGGAAATTAGAATGCTTTTAAAAACTTTAAAACTGCTAATCTGCAATTTCTGCCCAGATTTAGAGTTTAAAAGTCGAGTATTATGGTTCGTTCGTGCTTCTCTGGATCCAAAATAAACAGTAGTTCTTTGATGAGCTGCTATTCTGGAAAATAAACAAATGTTCTAGTTTAATTTGCTAAATGAAAAAAAAAAAACAATAAATTGTAACTGATTTTTTTTGTAAAAAACTGAACATCTCGCTGTACAATTGTGGCGGCTTTTTTATATTCGAACTTTCAAAAATAGTAAACGTTTATGACTCATGCTGGTCCATTTTATCGATTAGTTAATACATTCAAATGTTTTTCTCCGAAAATAAAACAATGGTTAATCACGAAAATAATTTAAAATCTAATCATCATTTCGTCTGTCTTTGCGTGTAAGTAAACCGATTAATTTCCATAGATGATACAGTAGTTGCATTATCTAATGATTAGGTAAGATCTTCACCCTGTACTACCTGCCACACATAGAGAACGAAAACTCTGTAGAACCCCCCAGTGTCTTGTGGCGATATCTCTTAGAGGAAAGACCACAGAAGTAAACCTCTGAGTAAAATCTGGATCTGGATCCCAATAGGACGTTCGTGATTGCATGAAGTCCCGTCCTGACAACTTATGCAACGTCGCTGGTTTCAAACTGTACCGGCCCTTCCTCTCCTGTGAATCAACTAGCTCTGTTGAGAGGAGAGTGATACTGCTACCTGAGTAACAGCTGGTCTCCTATTAAACCCTACACTGGTCTGTGACCTAGACAAAACATTCTAGTGTCGTTTTGACGCATCGAAGTGAAGCGGGAAGCGACAGTCTTTTTCCATGGTCAGCTCTGACTGCAGGACGTCTACAATGTAAAAAAGCTGTTTTACTGTGCTTTTGGAGCAAATGTTATCCTCTGCCAGCAAGTGGAAAGCATCATACTACGTATATATATACAGGGTGGGCAAAAATAAGGGTCCTATTTTTAAAAATTCATAACTTTTTTATTTATGGATTTAAAAAATATTTTTTTTTAGAATAAGTAAAGGACCCCTTCCGAAGCAAGCATGAGCCGTATTAGCCCTAAGGAACGTACCCTCATTTAGAAAACATTATTTTTGCTTAAAAAACTCAAAACAGTGTAAAAAACAATACTTTAGTTTTTGTAAGTTTTAAGAAGTGTTTTTCGGCTAAAATTTGTTTTGTTTATTTCAAAAAATCTCGGAAGGGTCAGTCTACACACACATAAAGTTTGGTGAGTTTAACTTTTATTTTGTGGAAGTTATTCAAATTCAAGTTATTCAAATTTAAAGATAGGACCCTTATTTTGGCCCACCCTGTATTTAATCCAAGCCCAATGTATCAGTCATATTTCTTTTCAGGTTCGACGCGACAAAATACAAACATGTTTTCATGAGCGTTTACGTGATTCCTCGAAATGCAACAAAATGTCACCCTTTCCAAATCCGAATCATCCCTACAAGACTGACTTTTATAATTACGGATAGCCGAAATAATCAATACTTTTTCCATCTTTTTCTGAATACCAGCTCAGTCTAATGATAGTAAACCAACTGTTGCAATCCGGGGAGGTGGGGTATATGCGTAGAATATAAAATATGCGTAGAATATAAACTATAGATTTAAATAAATGACGTTTATATAAAAATGTCTTAGATAGAAACCCAGAAAGAATCGAATGTCGAACAGACACTGCTAGAAGAAGAAGAAGAAGAAGAAAGAAAGAAAGAAAGAAAGAAAAGAGGAGAAAAGAAACGATTTAAATTATTAGGATAGAATATTGTAATTATGCGTATGTGACTAGTGTCAGGCGAAATTTCCATGGATAGAGCTTCTTTGCCATGGCTTTCCGTCTATGGAACACATTACCACGTAACTGCTTCTCTGCAAACTACAGTAAGGTCGTCTTCAAATCCAATGTCGACAAACACTTGTCATAAACCGTTCCGATAAGTAATCAAACTTTGTTCATTCAATTAATCATTTTCAATCCTCTCATAATATTCTTCATCTTTTAACTGGAAACCATCCCATATTAATCCTTATCCTCGAGTGCCTGTTAGTCTTGATAAGTCGTGGCTCATTAGTAAAATAACAAACCATTGCCACTTTACAGTTAATATTATTAGACTGTTCATGACAGTTACAGAAATATATAAGATTGTAATTATTGTTAAGAGATTACCCCTGATTGTGAGTAGACGTCGCGTTTGAAATGTGTTTGTGATTGTTTTTATACTTTCGATGTTGAAACAAAAAATGAAAATATAAACATTTTATTGGTTTTTGTAGGTATATGGATTGAGGAACATGTTAAGAGAAACCCTTTTCAGAATAAGGTCACCAATAGAGAGAGAATCGAATGCAACAACAGAGGGAACGGGCGTCTCGTATTTTGCTCCACTTATACGTAAGGCTAAAAGAATAAAAGAATGTCGGCATTCTACTACAATAAATTGTAAGCGACGAAGAAACTTTTTTTGCTTCGATCTTTCATTTCGCAATTTTGAGACCAGTAAAAGAACAGGGCTAACTAGAAAAAAGTTCGGCCATTTTGTAATTTATCGTTGCCACGCCCCTATTCCTAATTCGTAACTTGCCATCAGTGGACGGTTTCTTTTGTACCAAACGGTCATAAACAACGTTTAAAGTTTAGTTTAGACGGTTTCGAACAGATATAAATGATTACACGCTAAAAATAATTAAATAAAAATAATTAATTCGAACTATTTGATGGTTTTCAGTAATCAAGTAAAAATTAAATCTCAAGTAAAAATTCCATTTCTACTTGATATTTAATTTTTATTTTAAAAATTATTCCAGCAAATCTTAATAAATTTTAATTATAAAGTTTTACCTGAAAAAAGATTTTATGCGACTTTTTTTATGTTAATTGTGACCGCTTGCGGCAAGAGAGACCGTCTATTGATGCCGGCCTGCGGCCACGAATTCGGAATAGACGCGTGGGAGCGAGAAACTACACAATTATCAATAGTTTCATGAATGAATACTTGTCAATATTTTTTCCTCTCTAAACTGAGTTTATTTGGGTTTTACTTTGTCCCCATTTAGATCAAGCGATATATATTTATTTTTAATTTGTGAACTCACAATTCAGGTTGGCATTTCGTCGCGCATGGCTTTAAAATAAATTTAGAGACACACACAAAAAGATAAGCATGTAACTTTTGCAATTTCTTTCGTTTGTTAAACGAACCATCTACTGATGACACAGAAACAAAGAACAACTTTATAAATATAAAAGTTTTCCTTATTCATTGCATTTTGAGCCCAGACGAAGTAAAATTACTTGTATACCAATAATGACTTTGGCGCAAAACATCTTCAAATTAAGGGCGTGTAAAGAAGGCGAGAATGTAGATAACCCTAACTCTAAACCACACGATTATCATTATCCGGGATGTTCTCTCCTGATGTGTTAATGATTCAAAAATCAGTTGTTCGTTTTTCAACTCACATTTTGTTTACATCCACTAAAACAGTGGACATTCGAACCAACCTAGTCTGCCACAAAGCCATACAATATTTGATATATATATTTTTTAATAAAACGTGATAGATACGTATAGAATAACATATGGACATGACATCAGATCATGGTGTAACATTATAAACAATAACGGGTTTTTGACTCTTTCTGGAAAGGAAAGAAAAAACGTCATATCTTGGTCAATAATTGCTAAAAATTCAAAGTGCATCTATAAGTAAGTATTTTGCTGAAAAGAGCTTATCCTATCCCCTAGCTGAGAACTGAATCTGAGGCACGCTGCCTTCACATTTTGTCTTTTGAGAGACGCCTGCACACCCGTTTGATTCTGGCAAAACGCTCGTCATTGGTGTTGCAGGCGGTACGGTTGGTATCGTTCTTAAATGACTCCCTACAAATAATCGTCCGGTGAGTTTGAAGGGCAAATGTTGGGACTGGTAAAGTCGTGGATCTTCTCACACAGCCACTTATGGGTTTTCCCGGAAGTATGACACGGAGATTTGTTCTGCAGCCACACACACATGACCTTCCCGAAGCTACCCTCTCCACCCAGCGCTTAACAACAGTGAACAGCAACTCAATATAGCAATCTGAATTGAGTCTGAGTCCGCCTTCGAAGACGTAAAGCGGCATCGGGTAGCCATCGCTGGAAACACACGCTAAGACTATCACATTTGTAGAGAACTTGGTCTTCATGACGCGTGGGACTTCATGTGGACTGTAGACTACCCAATTGTTGTACTGCACGTTGTGCAACTAATCCTGAGTAGGCCCAGAGCATCCCCGGATCGACTGGCTGTTTTATCTTATTGATGAGTTTATTGTTTTTCGTAAAGTGGTTCTCTTGGGCCTTGCTGGTCAGTAGTTGGGCCTTACGACTCTTGCATGGTGAGTAACGAAGATCCTTGTTCAACGCTTTTGTCATAGTCGCCACTGATGCTCATTTGTTTGGTCAGTATCCGCATTGCCATGTCTGGATCTTGCCACACTGTTTCTTGTTTAGCTTCTCGACGAATTTTGTTGTGCAGACACAGTTATAATCTCTACTATCATCCTTTCTGCTAGATAGTGCTTCAACACCTCCGGCACAATTTTCCCGCTCAAACCTGTCAAGGAACACTAAACTGCAGCTAAGATCTCGTAATTTTTTTAATCCAGCGCAAATCATCATGATGCAGGACATTCTCTTCCAATTGTACATGAACTTCAGATCTGAAACCCATCAATAATACACAGAAACAGATATTCGCTTCACTTTACTACTATTAAATACTTAAAATTGATACCGAATTATAATCAAAATAGTCTCAAACACTCTATAATTTTGATACACGCTAATATTTGGCATTGAGTAACTTGAAGATTAAGCCAGAAGGATTATTTTAATGTACTTTTATTGGAGACCATTTGAAGCGAGAAAGGAAGGGAGAAATATAAAAACAGACAAGCAAACACACTAAATGCAGGCATCCTGAAGTGAGTAGAAATATTTAACGTATGATGAAGAGGGACAACACTTGGAGAACAGAAAGACAAAAGAAAAAAAGGAAGGACGAAATAAATAAGCAAACAAATTATCGATAATATTTTCTGAAGAAACAACCTATGAGGATCGAGCTCATTTGAACTAAATAGTCTACTGGCCTAAGCACAGAAACTTTTTTTTTTATTCCGTACTAAGCGCCATATTCAGCAGCCATCTTTGGTTTTCTAAACTTAGCTTGGATTTTGGCATCTGTCCATCGGTGGCACGGTACACTGGTATCGGAGCGGACCCACCGTTCAGTTGAAACAATCTTGCAAATCTAACTTGGCTGCTAACCTTCCTCCAATGCAAGGCGATTACATAAAACGACTGTAAAGCAACGGAAGGGCGAGAAGATGGAAGGCATATTTGATTCAGAGAGAAAGAGGAGTGAGAGAGGGAGAGGGAGAGGGAAAAAGAGAGGGAGATAGAAGGGGGTGGAACAAGTAAAATAAATCGGTTAATGAGAAGCAACGTATATATATATATATATATATATATTTATATATATATATATATATATATATATATATATATATATATATATATATATATATATATCAATCAAAATTGAGCATTTTTGTCTGTCTACTTGTCTGACTGTCGGTTGGTTACTTGTAGGTTTTAAAATTACTCGACGAAATTAAAATAAATTTGGCATGCACCGTCATTGAGGTACCGCGTCTGTTACATGTTACTACTACTACTACTACTGGTTATACAAAAACGATAAACACGGAAAAGCGAAAAAACTATTGGTCGGAATTGCACAAAACTTGGCAGGAAACATCTTTAAGATGTCATGCAATTCATAGAGGTGAAAATGTAAATATTACTGCGACTATTACTATAACTAAAAAATAAACACCTAAGGTCCTAACATGTCAGATGTATCACATGGGGATTACAATTGTACTACTACTACTACTACTACTAGTAGTAGTAGTAGTAGTAGTACTACTATTCCTACTACAAATAATAAACATAATAATAATGAGCACTTAGATCCTCGAAAAGTGTTGGGCAGAATTGTACGAAATATAGCAAAACTTGAAATACTACTATTATTAATAATATAAATTATCATGAATAAATATCGACTCCAAGTACAAGCTAGACTAAAAGTCAAAGCGTGCGCTGTTTTTTTTTGTTTCTTGAAAAAGAGAAAAAGAATTGAAAGCAAACAGCACGGGTATTAGGCAAGCACGATACGAGATATGATGTTGAATATTTTATTGAGGTGATTTAGTTGTGCAAGTTCTGGAGTAAATAGACCTCATACAAAGGCATGATTGAACAGCGAGCAATTTCTAGCTAAAAGAAGATAGCTTCACTACTTAAGTGCATAAACTATGCAAACTATATAATACGATCATTCTGATAATCTTGATTGGTTGGTTGGTTTCACATTGAATGTTTTAAATGATGAAAGGAATGGCGAATGAGATGAAAAGTGGTGGGAGGAGTTGAATAGAGGGAGAATTAATAATAGCAAGAGAAGGTGAGTAAAAGGATAGAAGAAATAGATAAATGACGTAAATAAAGACGAACATGAAAAAAGAGATTATCAGCAGCCTATGTTCTGCGATGAAGTGCGGATGAGATAAAATATTTGCCTTCACAACCATTTAAGGGCACTAAATATGCGTACTAATCTACAATGTACTAACGTTGACCCAACGAAACACGGGTCATCTAGTTTGAAGTGAACATTGATGGAAGCTCCTTCTTCCCAAGTGAAAAAACAAAAGAACTTCTCTCAACTCTGGCAATCACGAAAATCAACAGCTGATTAAGAAAATAAAAGTAATGCGAGAAAAATAAAGAAAAATAGTCGATGTAAGTTAATGGGCACCAGAAAATAGCCTGATGAATTGGCACCAGAAAATAGTCTGATTAACGGACACTAGAATATAGTCTGACTATCAGACACCAAGATATTTGTCTGATTAATGGACATCAGAAAATAGTCTGATTAACGGACACTAGAATATAGTCTGACTATCAGACACCAAGATATTTGTCTGATTAATGGACATCAGAAAATAGTCTGATTAACGGACACTAGAATATAGTCTGACTATCAGACACCAGGATATTTGTCTGATTAATGGACATCAGAAAATAGTCTGATTAACGGACACTAGAATATAGTCTGACTATCAGACACCAGGATATTTGTCTGATTAATGGACATCAGAAAATAGTCTGATTAACGGACACTAGAATATAGTCTGACTATCAGACACCAGGATATTTGTCTGATTAATGGACATCAGAAAATAGTCTGATTAACGGGCAGCAGAAAATAGTCTGATTAATGAATACCAGAAAATAGTTTGATAAATAGGCACATAGCCGATTTAATAGTCAGCGACGGTATCCATTCGACCCATAACGCAATTTCCATTGAGAATGACTTTTGAACGAGACAACACGGTTTGAATTAAAAACAAATTAACTCATGTCGCCAGATGTAGAAGTGAGTAATTGTAAAATTGGGCATATAAATGTTTCGCTTAAAGGTTATTGGAAAGCACTGGCAATAAAAGAATGATTTAAAAACTGTTACGAAATTAAAAAAGGTTTTAAGTTTCTGCATGGCGAAATACTGACCCGTTTTACGAAAATTTCGGATGACTTCCGAAACATAACAAATAACTTATTTGAGCAAAGACTTCCGCATGTTACATACTACATAGCATTAATACTGTTTAAGTAACGCGTAAAGATAGTTCTTCGGATACAATTCTTTATCTCGGATGATTGACAGGGGATAATGTTAGAGTAAGCTAGAACACCATAGGAAAAGTCGATAGTGTACTGATTAGCTTAACTACGTGAGATAAGAGGATGTGAAGACTGAAATTAAACACAGTTGCAACCAAAAATATTAGCGAAGCAGCACATTATGTGAGATCCTGATAAATAAGGTCGTTAATACCCTTCGCCCTCCTTCTGAAGATAGTGAAAAGGCAACTTTTTCTTAAGGAAGTGGATCTCTGTTTGGTTGAGTAAAAATAAATTAGTTTAACGTTAACATCGTCACTGTTTCGTTATTCATGAATTAAAAATCTTCCGAGGTCTTCTATACGGACGATATAAAATGTAGAAACGTAAGCTGACCAAATTCTAGTGGGACAAAGAGTTCTTAAATTCGGCTTCGGTTTTATGAATTAGCATTAAAAAACGTAAAAGTTGTCTTTGTCAAAAGTTAGATCAAGCATTTAATATTTTGTCGCATCCCGGTCGTGATTTCTTTGTATTAAACAAATGGCTGGCGTGCGTAATAGTGCAGAGTTATTTGCCTTTCCCATACACTTTAGTAGCTACATTATTGTGGCAAAGAAAACAATAACAAAACTATATTGTGCTGAGTTTTCTATTTGTAGATTGTTTTTGGCGTATCAAATTGCAAATAGTATTAGTCTCCCTAACACTCGTTCCCCGCAGAGAAACGGAGGAAGATTCCGAAAACACGTCTGGTTTTTCCAGATTAAATCACCGGAGAGAGCAGATCGCATGATTTTGTTTGTCTGTCATCATTCATACAAAAGAACTATACCAAGAATATATATAATAAAATTGTAAGACCAAATATTTTATGTGAATTCTACTTTAAACGTGAATGTTTAAAATAAATTTTAACTTAAAACAATTGTGTTCAATTAATACTTTAATAACGAAACGATATCGTAATAATTAAGTTTAACTTTTAAAATCATATTAAAAAATATTTTGTACCAGCATGCAAAGAGATACATAAAGGGATTGCGTACGAGGATGCATTTTACGTGCGCGAGCCAATGAGAAGAGAGAAGTGTTCAGCTAGCAGAGAGAGGGGGAAAGAGTGAGAGAAAGAGTGTGTGTGTGTGTGAGAGAGGGGGAGAAAGAAAGAGAGAGATAGTTAAAATATTTCATGTTCTGTGATTCACTACAGAAAGTGAAGGAGAGAGATTTTCTATTTATATTTTTCGTAATTTACTTCACGCGTTTTTTCTTTTTTCTTAATTGATTTCTTGTAAGAAAATATTTATAATTTAAAAATAAAATCTATTGAAATCCTGAAATTTAAATCTGATAAATACCAACATTTAATAATAAATTTAATTTAGTATTAAAAAAATGATTATCATAGCAAATACTAACTTGATTTTAACTCTTCTATCATTACCTCAAGTTGGTTTTAAAACTTATTCCCTTACGATTAAACAGGACTTTATGTATTAGACCGTTTTTCATCTGCGAACAGGAATTTTGATAAACCCAATCAAACTAAAAAATAATCATTATTTTAAGTGAAAACTTTCAATTAAAATAATGTTTGTTTGTTTTTAAGTGACTGTATAAATTAGTACATATTTTAAGTATTCATATTCAACTTAACTTTCTCAAAAGTTGTCATTAAAAATAATTTGTTAAAAAAATGACAACTTATTGTTTATAAATTGTACAGTTAAAAACAAGCAAGAACGTACTTATTGGATTTATATTTTAACATTTTCATATGATGTCATATCGATTAAACTTTAGAACGAAACAAATTGTTTATATGTTAAAAAGTTTTAAAGGACAATGTTCCATTATAATTTGTAGCAATTGTTGTTGAAGATTGTTATGGTTGCAAGGTTGAACAATAATTAGTGAGGAATACAATGAAGACGCAAACAACAAGGAGAATGCAATAATAAGTGTATTAAAGAAAGGGTATAGTTACAGTATGTACAAATGAAGGTGTCGAGTCAGAGAGTCTTGGTGGGAGGACATGTACGCTCTTCGGCGTCACTTCCGGTGGCATTTAGGTAACATACACTAAGGCCAACCTAGGCTTGCCATTTATAGTGTAACGTTATTCGTATATGCAAATGAGTGGTTGCCACCACAACACCCCCTCCCAAGATTTGAAGTCACACAGATTTCAATATCTTTTTCTTTTTGGGTTTACCATCAATGGTTCATTAAATTTACTTTTCCTACCTGATCTTCCTTTTTTTTTTTTTTTCGTGACGTTTTACTGTATTATCCGTTATCCAGTGACAACTTAAAAAAAAAATCCTTTCCTTGAGCTTTAATTTCTAGCTATGGTATTTCCTTTTAGTACCGCCGCCAAACAAATTATTAATTAAAAGATTCCTTTAGTTGTTGTTTTGCTAACGGGGAGCAGTAATTAGAATCCACTGGTGAACTTTTTTTTTCGTAGGTTACTTCCTTGCTTTTCGTAATACGAGTCTGACCTGTCGTTTTGCGACAGAACAAAATCCGTTTTTCGTTTGCAAGTTGGTCCTTTAGTAATACAAAACAGATTTGTCGTTTAGCGACAAAACAAAAATTCACTTTTACATTTGTTTGCAAGTCGGATTCCCAGAAAACAACGTAAATTGTCGCTTTTGCCACGTTCGAGTTTTTTTTTTTCACTGAAGTTGAAACTTTTCTTTAGCGTAAAATCCGTTTGCTCGTCAACACTTTGCATTGTACTTTTTTTTTTTTAAATAGTTCTTCGTCAAACTGTTATATTTGACGCTTCATATCTCGTCGCCAACTGTTGTGGTTGCAAGGTTGAACAATAATTAGTGAGGAATACAATGAAGACGCAAACAACAAGGAGAATGCAATAATAAGTGTATTAAAGAAAAGGTATAGTTACAGTATGTACAAATGAAGGTGTCGAGTCAGAGAGTCTTGGTGGGAGGACATGTACGCTCTTCGGCGTCACTTCCGGTGGCATTTAGGTAACACACACTAAGGCCAACCTAGGCTTGCCATTTATAGTGTAACGTTATTCGTATATGCAAATGAGTGGTTGCCACCACAACAAAAAAATAATTCCCGGAAAATGTTGTTTTCGTTGTTTTATGTGATAGTTGTGGAATCAGGGTTGTAGAAATTATAATTGGTAGAAAATCATTTGTATATTCGCTGTATAGAAGATAGTCCAAATATATTATGATTATAATTGGTAGAAAATCATTTGTATATTCGCTGTATAAAATGTATCATCCAAATATATTATAATTATGATTGGTAGAAAGGCATTTGTATATTCGCTGTATAGAATGTATCATCCAAATATATTATAATTATAATTGGTAGAAAGTCATTTGTATATTCGCTGTATAGAATGTATCATCCAAATATATTATAATTATAATTGGTAGAAAGTCATTTGTATATTCGCTGTATAGAATGTATCATCCAAATATATTATAATTATAATTGGTAGAAAGTCATTTGTATATTCGCTGTATAGAATGTATCATCCAAATATATTATAATTATAATTGGTAGAAAGTCATTTGTATATTCGCTGTATAGAAGATAGTCCAACTATATTATTTATGGCCATACAAAATGAAATATCTGTACTAACCAAGATGGCCAACTGGCTTGGATATTTTATGTTGCAACACGTGGTCACGCTTGTACATGATGAATCTCTCAGAGGTTGTGGGTTTCGGGTTCGCGATATATGTTTATTTATTCAATTGAAAATAATATAAATATTTGTCATTAATAAGATAGTTTGGATCTGTTTGCAGATGTTACAGGGGTCTCATCTTTCTTGAGAAAGGTATAAGTCTTTCGCAATGACAGAGTTTAAAATACGATGTGTGTCATCCAACTTTAGGCCAGGAACTGAAATATGTAGCTCACACCCGAACGGAAGTTGGCGAAATCTTCACATGCGTATTTTAGACATGACTGTGGTGTTGCACCAATACCTGGGCGTTGATTGACAGACCAACATAGCAAATGCGTTCTTTGAACTTCGGGTGAAACTCGTGGTCCGACGTCCAACTACAAACGTTTTCTTCTTTTCTTTTTCTCTTTCTTTTCTGCGAGGTGAAATTTAATATTTTTTATTCCCTTTCTTTATTTTTATTTCTATCAGGTTGGAATTAAAGTAATGTTGTTTTTATCCAACACATTTATTTCATTTGAAACATTCACAGTAGGGCATGTTTAATCTTTACAATAATCTCCCTCATTTTCTATGACTTCTGTCCAACGATCAGCTAGCTTCTTAATGCCTTCTTCAAAATATTTCTCTGATTTTTTAGAGAAAAACAATTTTAGGTCATTTTTGAGTTGGTCGCATTTCCATGAATTTTATTGTTTAATTAGTGCAGCAACGAACGGAAAAGATGGTAGTCGGATGGAACAATGTCAAGTGAATAAGGCGGATGAGGCAAAACTTCCCAATTGAAACTCATGACCTTTTCCTGAGTGAGTTTTGCCGTGTGAGGTCTCGCGTTATCATGCTGAAGCACTACACCCTTCCTATTGTGTAATGCTGGTTTTTTCTTTGATAGAGCAATTTTTAGATCATTCAGCTGCGAACAATATTTTACTGCTGTGATTGTTTGATTAGGCCCTACTAACTCATAATGAATCAGTCCTTTCATGCCCCACCATGAAGAGAGCATAACCTTTTTTGGGTGTAGTCCTTGTTTCGGAACATGGTGTGGACTTTAGTTTCAGTCTAACCATTATCTTTTGCGTTGGGTATTCTTGTAACGAACCCATATTTCATTTCCAGTCACAATTCTTTGAAAAAATGGTTCACGATTATTCCTGGAAAGCAAAGATGTACAACAGTCAATCTTTGATTTCGTTGAGCGTCGGTCAAATCGTGGGGAACCCAAAGTCCAAGTTTTGAAACTTTTCCTGCATGAAATAATTGTGGTATGGGTTGTATTGAATATATATATATATATATATATATATATATATATATATATATATATATATATATATATATATATATATATATATATATGTATAGTAGAGAATGGTAGTTTTCTTGAAGCATTGCTGGGTATAGTAGTAGTAAGTTTTTGAAAGGCTGTGGGCAATGCAATTCCGGGTAAGATGCAAGTTGAAAGGAAAGGAACAAAAACAATAAAAATAAATCGAATACGATATAAGACTTACTATTTATTTTTCCTTTTTTTTCCTTTTATTTATTTTTTATTTTTTCTTACATAACAGCAAGAGTGTTTTAGCTGTTCGTGTGATGTCCGGGTGATTAAAAATCACTATTTGATATTTCGGGAAAAGACATCCCTTTTTCAAAAATAATTAGACCAGAAGAAGAATAATATTTTATTCTTCTCCGACTGTGTAGAGAATAATACAAAACAAAATGGCTGCCAGATATAGACCGCAGCAAAAAAGCAGTTTCACAGGAAATATAAATTAAGTTAAGTTTTATTTTAATATTATGTTAAATATATGATTGGTGTTTAGAATATTAGTGTAATGTTGGTTAGGTGTATGGTGTTCGATAAACTGTTAGTTTTGATAATATATATATATCATTTTTTTATTTTATTTTTTTTTATATTTGAATATTTACTTTGTTTTATCTTCGTATTTTTATTTTGTTTATCTTTCTATCGTAATTTAAGAATTTTAATATAAAGTAAAGTAATTAGTCTCATATTTTAAATATTCTAGATCTATCTACTTATCGATTTCGATTATCATCTATTAAAGAAGTGTTATTAATTACTAATTGTGAGTTTCGTCAAATTAGATTAACGAATTAACTTATTAACTTGATATATTTATTATACGATAAAGGGGAGTAACTCTGTATATATATATATATATATATATATATATATATATACAGTGTAACCCGGATATAAGAGAGCTGTTGGGACCGGAGAATAAGTCTCTTATATCCGGGTTCCTCTTATATCCGGGTATTGTCTATTTTGTTTATGTATGGAAACACTACATATAACGCTTTTTACGCACAGAACACTAGTTTATTTAACAGTTATAGACATAAAAAACACAGACAAAAATACTTTTAAATCAGTTTTCACAAATAATTCAGTCAAAAATTACTTTTTCTTAAAAAAAGGCAGTCAGTTTTGATTGTACAGAAATCTCTTTGTTAATATCATGAAAACTTTCATACAGTCCGTAAATCATTTTCACTGCGCCATCAGGATTACGGCTTTTTGTTTCAATATATATATAACAATGTTGTACTTGCGTGTTATTTCTTTCAAATCAAACATCCCGAGAACGTCTTGAAATAAAGACGAAACGTTGATGAAAATATAAATAATATTTTTGGTTTTCCATTTAAAAATTTTCCACACCCACACACACACACACACACACATATATATATATATATATATATATATATATATATATATATATATATATATATATATATATATATACACATATAATTGATTGATCAAGTTCAAATATGTTAATAAAGTGATCATAAACCAATTTTATCAAGAGTGCTCAATACCAAGTAGAGCATTCATAAAATTACATAGACAATATTATAGCCTTACGTCAATCAACACACGTTTCGATGCTATCGCATCTTGTAAAAGGCAGAATGAAAATCAAATCAAAAGTCTTTTGATTTTATTTCCATTCTGGTTGATTGACATAAGGCTATAATATTGTTTATGTAATTATCTCTCTCTCTCTCTCTCTCTCTCTCTCTCTCTCTCTCTCTCTCTCTATATATATATATATATATATATATATATATATATATATATATATCTCTATATATATATATATATATATATATATATAGTGAGTCTATTGGTTCCGAGATGTTAATCCAATGAAAATCCAGTGTTTATACAATAGTGTTCAATAACAAGTACAGCTGTATGATAGTATAAATTCTTTTATTAATACCAACATTATTGGCTACATATGTGCATACATGTTTCAGCTGCCATTTCGTTCGAAATCCAGCTACCCCAGACTTCGTACCAACTGAAAATATAGCTGAGAGAGAAAAGGCAACTTTGCAAATTTATTTGTTTTTGGAGGGTGGTTAGGGATGAAATCAAATAACAATTTTTAAAATTAAATTTTGCTTCAAATCTATTGCTCGTCTTTAAAATTATGTTTTTTTTTGTCTGAAATTTACATCTCACGTTTTAACTCTCTTACACACACATATATATATTTTATATATATATATTTTACATATATATATATATAACATTACTTTGCATTTTGAAGAAAAGTAATTAAAGAGAACGAAATAATTTTTACTTGTAAAAACTTAAATATATAAAGTAATCGTATACAAAGAAAATAAATTGTATTAAAATTATAAATGTTCACCGACACATGTACAACGTGAATATAGTCTATGGTAGGTTTTAGGGAGAATTGTAGGGAGATTAAATCATGTAGAAAAATATCACAAAAATATCGACGAGAACAAACGACTTAGAAATAAACAAAAGGTTGTGAGTCCGTATAATGTAATCACAAAATATGTTTGTCGGGGTGCATATCAGCAGACGTACTTTTTCAGACATTTTTTAATAAATGTTTAAGGTGAGTTCAAAAGGAGTGAAATATTTCCAAATTACTAATCTTGAACATGGTTATTATTTCTGGTATTCGTGCTTCGCGTCACCTAATTCTTTTTTTTAATGATACTCTTTAAGTGTTCTATCTCAAGTGTTTGAGTTCTGTTTCCCCTTTCCTCACTCGGGGGTTGGTATCTGTTCCGATGGATACTACACCCCATAGACCGGTATCGTCTTGGCCGTCGGGTCTTCATTTACGCCGGTCTATCGGTCTGATCTGTCCTGCCCAGTTCTAGGAGGTGCACCCTCCCAGGCTTTGCCTTTGAGAAGAGGTTAGTTTATTGCTAATCACCTAAGGTGCTCCTAACGGGGAATGCCGACGGTTCTGACCAGGCAATCTTTAATGGCCAGAGCGCTCAAATTCTCGGGCGCTGGTTTCTCAAATCTCACTTTCCCGACCTTGTGTCACATCTTACCTTGTGGGAGGAAGATAAATAAAAAAAGAAAAATGAAAAGAAGCTTGATTGGCGTTATTTTATCAAAACGTCCCATACACATGTCGGCAGCCGTTGACATCCCTTGTAATGTTGCCCCTTCTTTCTTTTATACTGATTTATTGAGCTTTTATGATTTGGTCTACTTATTACTCTCTTCCATATCCCGCATTCATTTACCTCCTTCTCATCTCGTGATTATTATTAACCCCCCCTCTCTCTCTCTCCCTCCCTCTCTCTCTCTCACTCTTTTAACTTGCATTCGGCTCTTCCATTTTCCTTTTACATACATATATACATACTCTTAACTATGATCAGGAGAGAATGATAATGGCTGCTCAAGATTAAGGCTTGATGACTAATGCCTTTAAAAAGATGAATGGTCTCAGCAACAATAACAAATGCAGGTTCTGCCACACAGAAGTAGAGAGTGTGAGCCACCTGACATCCAGTTGTAAGGTTCTCCTGAGGGATGGCTATTATACAATGCGACACAACGGAGTGTGTAAATATCTCCACTGGAATGTATATAAAAAGTTGAATATCCAGTGTAACAGCAAGTTCTGTTGGAAATAATTTATACACCATCCACTATGACTATGCAATCCCTACAGCTACATATCTAGAAAACGGAGCTGTTAAACCTGACATCGTGATATGGGGCAACAGAGAGAAAGTAGCAACCCTAGTTGAAGTCAGTATCCCTAATGATATAGGATTAAACAGAGCAGAAAGGGAAACGATTACGAAATACCAAGGTCTTATGTACGACATGAAAAGAATCTGGAATCTTAGAAAAATCTCCATCATCCCAGCAAATATAGGAGCAACAGGACTAATGAAAAAAAAATTTCAAAAGATATCTGGCGAGTATATCCGGTGAACCGAGTGCAATACAAATACAAACAATTGCATTTAAAGGGAGGGTTAGAATCTTAAAAAGATCTCTAGGCTGGAATGTCTGAAATAGCTGGTAGGATGCCCCATCCCCAGCAAAAATAGAAAGATAAGAAAATTAAAAAAACGACATCTAGAAATACTACTGTCTAGAAGTCTCTGGTAATAGTCCAGTTAATTTATTTCCTTGATAGAAAAAGAAGAATCGGGAGGACTACCAACTGGTGTAAATTGTATTCATTTTACACAATTTAACTAGTGGACACGTGAAGGTTGGACAGCTTGCTTCTTGTAGTATAATCAACATACTGGAACATGCTCTGATGGGAAGTTGCTTTGGATTCAGAGAGCAACCAATGATGTGCAACCTTTTCTGTATCTTTCTCTCACAAAAAGTGTTAGAAATCCAGCCCGACAACTTGTATTTGTATTGGTGTTGTCTCGTAGGACAGTAGTAATTATCGCCACACTCTTGAATTCTTTTAAAACGTCAGCAACTTGCTCTGCAAGAACACCACTAGTTGCACCAATATTAGAGATAACAATATGCATGAGATATTCACGTCTACATTCAATCTTCTTCGTGAAAGTTAAGTGGCTTTCCGGACCCTTTTCTCTTTTTAGTATGATGTTTCTATTTGGTTCTACGATTTCATCATGTGTCAAATTTTATTTTATCATTTCTTATATCAATCCCGAGGTTTTTCATGAGTTCATCATGTCTTTGATGGGGATTTATTTTCATTCTTACGATTGATCTGTCTAGTTTACGTTTATCACTTATAATATTTTTTTATATCAACACTAAGTTTAAGAGTAAAGTTTTAGAAAGTTTGACTTCGTGACTGAACAACAAACATCACCCCTGATTATTCGATAGCATATCGAGGAATTTTGATGAGGCTGTAACGCATCGCAGGA
The DNA here is from genome assembly GCA_963556195.1 of Sepiola atlantica. Lineage (NCBI taxonomy): Eukaryota > Metazoa > Mollusca > Cephalopoda > Sepiida > Sepiolidae > Sepiola > Sepiola atlantica. The sequence continues at coordinate 128,882,311 of OY744527.1, forward strand.
TGAATCTCTGGCATAAAACATACAACTTCTATTAGTAGATTACTGAGAGCGAGAGGGAATAGCATCCGGATCATTGGATGTCGAATCTAATATATTTTGTCTCTCCAATCGTTCTGTTTTCCCTTCACATTTTTATGGCATTTTCTCTATTGATCCAAGCTGTAAAATACCCTTGAGTCTATTTTGGAATCTCTGGTATTTCAAATATCCTCTCTCTTCCACCAAAAGCTGGTATATCTAATTCTACATATTTTGAAAAAAACACAATATAACAATATTATTTTCCATCGAAAGGGAAATGCAAAGAGTTGCTTTTTATATTTGATTACATAATATACAAGTTTGGAAATTCATTTAATTTAAGATGTGCATGATTTTGTCATTTGAACACATTAAAAAATAAAGGCAAAAAATAACGTTATCTTATTTTACAGATGACAAGAGCAGATGATGTGTTTAGCCTAGGAAGCTTTGCATTATTGCCATCACAGTTTAAAGCAAAAAGTTTACACGAACGAGAAGAAATGACAAACAAGTTATTGAGCTTTTTTATCTAAAAATCGTTCTTGGGATTTAGTGGGAGCTTTTCTATGTATCTGATTTGCCGTCTGTGAGCGCATAATGTTCACCTAACTTACAAAGAATGGTTAACTGCCTTCCAAATAGCAATTGCACCCCTTTCGAATTGATCTAAAAATAGCAAACTGTTGAGTCTGCACACACACACACACACACATTCACACACACACACACACACACACACACACACACACACACACACAGACACACACACACACACACACACACACACACACACACACACACACACACACATATATATATGTATATATATATATATATTTAAATTTATATATATATATATTAAATTCCCGAAACAGTTGTTCATGGTAAACAACTGATGATCCCTTAAAATAGTGTTAGAAATAAACTAATATAATAACTGTAAAAAATAAATTGACTTACATGAGTGATTTTCTACTGGAAGACTTGGGACTATAAGGTTTTAAAAAAAATTTTTTTTTTTAATATAGTTTTAATGGTTGAGAAACTTTCGAGACTATATATATATATATATATATATATATATATATATATATATATATATATATATATATATATATATATTCATCCGGAAATAAAACATGCATTGTTTAACTTATCGAAAAATGAGTAGTTACGTTTTCTCTAATGGAGATGGAGAAGCTGAACATTTTCTGGCATCATTACTGCAAGTTGAAATGTCTACAGCTTTTTAAATACGAATTATCGAACTTGAAAACGTCTAACTGTAGACGTTTAATTTGGTAACAATCGAACAAGTTATCAGATTTTATTATATTTGTTTGTCACGATCACTGATCGTCTATCTCTTTTTACTTTCACTTGGATTTATTTGGATTAATCCGAATCTGTTTTTACATGATTTCCGAACTTTATATATTCTATACATAGTATACATTGTACCTTGAAGACACCCAAAAAATAATCTCTTTTCTTATGACCAGTTTTTGATTGCTTATTTTGCTTGATTTCCCATCAATTTATATAATTTATATTCACTCCCCTCACAGATTTCATCTGGATTCTTTTGGATTGCCGCGGATTTGTCAAATGCCTATTATTTCTGGTGAAGGGAAATTGTTGATTACAGCTTGGTCGAATCATGTTTGCTTCCGGCTTCTCCAGAAACACGTGTAAAATGAAATTAATTGCCAAATTTTCATTAAATCATAAAACGGGATGTGATTATTGATTTGTTTATTAATAGCTCGATTGAAATCATCAAAACCTAATTTTAAATATTAAATATTGAGCTTCATCTTTGCAATTTGAAATTGATCCCAATTCGAATGGATCTGAACTATACAAATTTACTTTTATATTATGAGCTTACTCCCCCTCTTTCTTTCTCTCTCTTTCTCTCTCTCTCTTTTTTTTTCTCTCTCTCTCTCTCTCTCTCTATATATATATATATATAATTAATTATTATTTATTATTGTTATGAATAATAATTATTTATTATTGTTATAAAGATCTACATGAAAAGATATCGGGCTCTTTGTGTGTACAACATCCTCTGTCTTTATTTGACTGTTTTCCGATTTTGGCGAAGTTTTTTTATGTTATATATATATGTATATATACATATATTCGTAACGTATGGATCCAATAATTTATTTGGTAATCCCTCTAATCAGTACTCACCCAATTACCACCAGAGACTCGGAAACTAGCTTTCCGAGTCGAGCCAACGATTAAGAAAATAACGAAAAGAGAAAAATCCGTCGTCTTTAATCAAATAAGTATCGATAACGATTTGCTGCATATATATATATATATATATATATATATACATATATATATATATATATATATATATATATATATATATATATATAAGGTTATTATTGTTCACAAGAAATATGACGTCACAAACAAAATTGGAGATAGGAAGGGAATCAAAGAAAGGAAAAAGAAAAAGGCACAGTATGAATGGTTCAGACTAAAAAATATCGTTCACAAGAGAAAAGTATGCCATGTCTTGTTACCGGAAGAAGGTTAGGTCAGATGACACTAGCGCGCAGGAAGCAAGCCCTCTGGCGGCCTCAACTTGTCTAGCCAACTTTATAAATGGCTGTCCTACAATGTGGTAAGCTTTCTTTGGATTTATTATATTCCGAAACCAAACTTTCGACTATATTTATTCTTCCCCTTTTTGTCTCGCAGCGAATTTGTCTTCATTGTTGAACTTTGGTGCCAAAATACATCAGAATTATTTTCAAGCATCAATATCATCACTAGTGATAGTGATGATGATAATGGTGAATTAGTATGATTCTAGGTTGTTTATAACCCGATACATCTGAAGAATCGGTGCAGAACAGTATTGGTAAACGTCGTCGGTACAATTTCACAGCGATAAACAAATAAATAAAAATAAAGAAAGTTCAAAATTTTCACCACCGATTTATATTGAACAGGAGGGAGGCCGCCTTTTCAATCAGGATTCCTGGACCTTGGAATACTCTTCTAAGAGAGGTAATAAATGCGGCAACAACGCAGCAATTCAAGGTGAATTTGAGCAGGTGCTAGGCTACTGTACCCTCTTGTGTGTAAATTTCTACCACCCTTTTCTTTACATGACAACTGAAACATGCTTTATCTATTTTTTTGCCAAATTAATTGAATTGAAAAGACGATAACACGATATTTTCAAAATTGTATTTACCGTAAGTAAATTTGGTAGAATTTTAGAGAGAATGATAAACAAATCAACTAGACACGTAATGTTTGCCTTATTTAATTAAATGTAGTTGGATGAACTGTAACAAGGTAAAACGTGTGTAAAATAGGGTTAGGATGGTACATTTCCACGTAAATATAAACATTAGGTAGTGTGGAATCTTCCCAGAAGAAGTCGTAAGGGCTCCGAATCAGGCAAGACGTCACAGAGACAGGAAGCCGCTAAGCTGACGTGGCTAATGTAGAAGAATGATCTTTCTCATTTTTGGCTGAATCGGCAGACGGAGAGCAGTTGGGTTTTTAAATATGTAGGGGTTGTTTTATGTGTATCCATGTACTCTTTAAAGCAAGAATAAAAGTTCCAAGAGATTTCAAAAATCGAATTGCATTTGTGATATTTTAATAACGTTTTCAAGAGATGTTTGTAAAAAGAATGAGAATAATAAAAGAGAGATATAGTGAGAAAGAGAGAGAGAGAGAGAGAGAGAGAGAGAGAGAGAGAGAGAGAAATGCGATTTGCTGATTCTGCCGACGCAGTGGATGCATTGCAGAGATTGCAAAACAACCCAGCTATACAAGAGAACAAGTGTAGACTAGTGCGTAGAAGTATAAATAAAGAATACAAACCACAAAGCAAACCAAATTACTTACATAACCGTCTTGCCTCACTTTTCCTCATCACTCAAATGTCCGACACTTCTAAAGAATAAGAGCCGGAAAGTATCGCAGACATTTACGAGTTTTTCAGATCATTTATTTAAAAAGGGGAGCTAACGTTATAAAATAACTAATTCACATTTTTTACAGATTATTTATTAAAAATTAAAATATATAAACGCAGAAAGTAAAAACGATTAATGGTAGTTTTATTAGTTTCACGGGTGAGTGTAAGTATGTACTTAAAAAAGGAGGGTAAGAGTTAGTGTTTTAAGTGATATGCTTAGTTTTGTTGGTAATGGGTAAGTGCTAGTAACTAGAGTACAAAACAATGAAATTTGGTCCATTTTATACTTGAATGTACACGTTCTTCATTGGATCACCGAAGTTAAGCGATTTTAAGCCTGGTCAGTACTAGATAGGTGAGTATTTGGGAATACCATATGCTGTGTGTGCGTGTACTTCACCCGATATAAAAGCACAGGGGGAGAACTTGCTATATAGTATTTAATGAGCACCATCTCGCCTCGCATTCCCCGAATTAAATCTTCTATTCTAATCGCTTCACTGTTAATCATTGGTCATCGACGTCAAATAAGGATATTTATTTACTCCTCACGGAGTTAGGCACAAGGCCAGTTTTATCTTACTCCCACAAGTAAGATGTGACCCAAGATCGGGTCGAGCAAGTGGGGTTAAAAGCCAGCGCTCGAGAGGTGAGCACTCTGGCCATTTAAAAATTGCCTAGGCAGCCCCGTCGGCATTCCCCGGTAGGGGCGCCTCAGACAGTAAGCAATAAACTTACTCCTCCCCAAAGAGGGGAGGCGAAGCCTGGGAGGGTGGACCTCCTAGAACTGCACAGGACAGGCGTGCAGTATCCATCGGAACAGATACTACACTTTGATCTTAGCCAAAAGGCCGAGAAGTCAAATAAGGATATGTCGTATATTTTATCCGTGATCTTTAAAAAAAAAATTAAAACTTTAATTAGAAATTCCCACATCTTGTGCCTGGTATCTACATTGGGATGAAGGAATAAACGATATCGAATATATAGAATATAAATTTGTCAACAAAATAAAACGAACAATCACCGGCCGGGCAATTGTAGCTTCAAAACTGTCACATTTCTTTATTGATTCTCTTTTACATTTTGATGTACGATTACGTTGAGCCGCCCCATAATTTTACGTAACTGTTTCGCTATTTGAAATCACTTTGTACACTAACATATCCGACGATTAAATCCAAAATAAAAAGGTAGTATTGATCAATGGATAACGAACAGAATAATAAATTCCTTTGATCTAGCGATAGGGGCCTTTGACTTTGCAGAGGCATCAGATCTTATATATTTATATAATCTATACACCTTCACAAATATATTTGATAATATTGATATCGGCCTATATAGAGATGATGAAACGACTATAATAATGTAGTGCTAGAAATTGATGTCAATATTAAATCTTTGAGCGAGACTTTGATGTATTATTAAAGTGTTTATCCTGTTGTTTTTTTTAATATGGAAATCGCCTTCGTCAAGGTATAAAGTTACTTGATGTAAGGAGTTAAATAAATACTATTTCAAGGTTAAAAAATAGCCAACGATAAGTGTTAGATGGCTAGGTTCCTACCCAGAAAACAGCAATTCTTCCCTCTTTGTCAGAAACATCGGTCATAAAATGTGAGAGCTAAAGGACAAAATAAGGGAAGTGAGAGTTACGAGGCTGCTAAAAGTAAACTCAGGTCCACTTTTTACTCTCTTGGATATAGCTTCGGATAGATACTCCTTAATTATTGTCTAGCTAGCTTCATTCCCGGTGCTTACGTGTCAACAGTGTCCAGGTAACCATTGTGGATTTCATTCTTTACTGAACTATATATATAAATCGATGACTACGAACGACGCATAATATTCATAATATTAATGAACTACTGGAGAACAAAAAATCAGAGCCCTGTTGATGTTTAGTATTAAATGTCTTAGGACAATCCACAAGGTTACTAGGAATGACAGGGGTAGTAATGCTTGCATACGCGAAGCGCTGGGCATGACGGAACCATCTAAGATGTGGTGTCAGCTAGGAAGCCTCGATGGTTTGGTCATGTTGCTAGGAGTAGTGGGATGATAAATGCCAGCTACAGAAAAGACTTCTCAAACGCAAGACCAAGAGGACGCCTACGAAAAAGATTGTCCGACAGCATTAGGGAACAGTGCGGCGTTTCGTCTTCAAACAGACGAGAAATATGCAATTCAGAGAAAGAATTTCATCTTCAAAATAGCGAGGGGGCGTTACGTCCTGTGCGATTAAAGTAAAGTAAGTAAAATAAGTAAAGTAAGTAAAATACGTAAAGTAAGTAAAATAAGTAAAGGAAGTAAAGTAAGTAAAATAAGTAAAATAAGTAAAGTAAGTAAAGTAAGTAAAATAAGTAAAGTAAGTAAAGTAAGTAAAGTAAGTAAAGTAAGTAAAATAAGTAAAGTAAGTAAAGTAAGTAAAATAAGTAAAATATGTAAAGTAAAATAAGTAAAGTAAGTAAAATAAGTAAAGTAAGTAAAATAAGTAAAGTAAGTAAAGTAAGTAAAATAAGTAAAGTAAGTAAAATAAGTAAAGTAAGTAAAGTAAGTAAAGTAAGTAAAATAAGTAAAGTAAGTAAAGTAAGTAAAGTAAGTAAAATAAGTAAAGTAAGTAAAGTAAGTAAAATAAGTAAAGTAAGTAAAATAAGTAAAGTAAGTAAAATAAGTAAAGTAAGTAAAGTAAGTAAAATAAGTAAAGTAAGTAAAATAAGTAAAGTAAGTAAAGTAAGTAAAGTAAGTAAAATAAGTAAAGTAAGTAAAGTAAGTAAAATAAGTAAAGTAAGTAAAATAAGTAAAGTAAGTAAAGTAAGTAAAATAAGTAAAGTAAGTAAAATAAGTAAAGTAAGTAAAGTAAGTAAAGTAAGTAAAATAAGTAAAGTAAGTAAAGTAAGTAAAGTAAGTAAAGTAAGTAAAGTAAGTAAAGTAAGTAAAATAAGTAAAGTAAGTAAAGTAAGTAAAATAAGTAAAGTAAGTAAAGTAAGTAAAGTAAGTAAAATAAGTAAAGTAAGTAAAGTAAGTATAGAAAGTAAAATAAGTAAAGTAAGTAAAATAAGTAAAGTAAGTAAAATAAGTAAAGTAAGTAAAGTAAGTAAAGTAAGTAAAATAAGTAAAGTAAGTAAAGTAAGTAAAGTAAGTAAAATAAGTAAAGTAAGTAAAATAAGTAAAGTAAGTAAAGTAAGTAATGTATTGATTCGATTCTATGACTATCGCCAGTTTGTTGGTCGTCGTATAAGTTAATATGAAATTAAAAGTTCATTCTTTCCTTTTCAAGATAGGCACGTTAAATAATTTGACTATAATAGTCACCCGTATGCTTCGTGTCCTTTAGCGACTGCTTTAATAATTGACTATTTCAAAGATATCCAATCACTCAAACTCACGTGATCTTCTTCAGCCAATCACGTCCACGAATCTCTCATCACATTCCTTTCGTATTTAACACTTCTATTAATTCAGCGTTTTCTCTTCTGGTAACAGTACGTCATCAAGCAACTATTTACTGTAACAGATATGTTTAGATGAGAAGGTTCACATTTGGAATCTACCCTAACCCTCACTCAAATGATCTTAAGTGAAGTGATGCTAAGGTTTAATCGTGGGCTAAATTTTGGCAGCGAGGTCCAACATATTTCCAGCCAGGCTTTATCAACTGGCCGAATCTATTTCCACTCTTGTGCTTTGTACTCTTTACCAAAATTAGGTTTTCAAATCGGTACCAGAAGCAAATTATATCGATACGCTCTTTCGTTTAGCCTATATCGATCCGCTTCCGCTTCCATTAAACCTGGCCAGCTACCTGAGTTACTATTGTTAGAATCAGATAGGAAAACTATTTTGTCACACCTTCATTTGGTTATTTAAAGCAGACTTCAAGGGAAGCTTGCTGAGAATGAATGGATGTATACATACACACACACACACAATATTAAAAACATAAATTTATTTGATTCTGAAATTTATGATTCGTTGGATAACAGACTTCTGCAAAAGTTTTATTATCATTTCTTTTTCTAGTCACTCCTGAAACAGACGGTCTTGTATGACAGCACTGCTAAGCACAAATTACTGCTGAATATTTCAAAGATGGCTCTCCTTACTAATACGTTATCCTTTTAAACCATTCATCAAATGGTGTATATTTTTAACATTTCTTCTAGCAGTTGATTTAGTTGACAACAGTGACGTAGTTGAGTTTTTTTCTAACTGTTTGAAAGACCAATGTTACATACACACGCACATACACACACATACATATATATATACATATATACTAGCAGGGCGATCCGGCGTTGCTCGCAGCCGCAAATAACAAAATAAAAAATAGAAGAGGTTAAAAGGTGGGTGTAAAATCTTTCTTTTTAAAATTCATCTATCTTTACTTCTGTATATCCTTCTTTTTATATTTCTCTCGTGACCCCCCCCTCTTTTCTCCCCCGGCGCCGAGTTCCTTATCTAGTATAATGCACTATAATAAAACACATTGAGTTTCCTGCTCCCAGGTAATGCGGCATTTAAACACACCTGCTTTATCTAGGGTATTGAGCACTTTTGGATTAACGTCTATCACTTAGTAAATGTAATGCTGTATTATTACTTTTATTGCTCCCGGGTAACGCCGAGGTTCTTATCTAGTATACAGCACTAGAAAACTACATTAAAGTTATTGCCCCCGAGCAATGTGGTGTTCAAACACACCTGCTCTATCTAGGTTATTGAAGAAGGTTTGAATTAACATATACCACTTACTAAATGTAATACTGTATTATTATTTCTCCCAAACAACACCGAGTTTCGTTTTTAGTATACAACACTATAACAAAACACATTGAAGTTATTGCTCCGAGTAACGCGGCGTCTAAACACAACTGCTCTATTTTGGATATTGAGTACTCTTTGATTAGAATATACCATTTACCAAATATAATGCTGTATTACTACTGTTATTGCGCTCGTGCAACGTCTAGTCTCGTGTCTAGTATACAACACTATAACTAAACTCATTGAACTATTGCTCGCAAGCACCTGCTCTATCTAAAGTATTATGTACTTTCGTATTAGCATACCACTTATCAAATGTTATACGGTATTATCATTTTCTATTTTTCCCGGGAAACACCGAGTTTCTTGTCTAGTGTACAACACTATAAGAATACATATTACAATTGTGAATCTCGAGCAACGCGCTGTTCAAACACATTTGCTCTATCTATGGTATTTAAAACTCTTACCAGATGTAAGATTGTTTTATTACTATTATTGCCCCAGGGTAACGCCGAGTTTCTTGTCTAGTATACAACACTATAAGGAAACACAGTTTTTGCTTCCGGGCAACAATACGTCAAGAAACGCCTGCTCTATCTAAGGTATTGGGAACTTTTGGATTAATATATACAACTTATCAAATGTAATACTGTACTATTACTAATACTGTTCCCGGGCAACATCAAGTTTATTGTCTATTATGCAACACTATAATGAAACACATAGGACGTGCTTGATTATGGGCAACGCAGTGTTGAAACACACCTGAGCATTTTTGCCTTAACATATACTCACCAAATGTAATACTGTATTATTACTCTTATTTCTCCTGGACAACGCCGAGTGTCTTGTTTAGTATAAAACACACTGAAGTTATTACTCTCAGGTAACGCGGCGTTTGAAAACACTTGCTACATCTAGAGTATTTAGCACTTTTAGATTGATATATACCATTTACCAAATGTAATACTGTATTATTATTATTATCATTGCTTCCGGGCGACTCGAGGTTTTATAATTCCCCGGCCTCTCTCTCTCTCTCGCACTAATCTGAAGAGAAATGATGTTGATGAGGACAGAAGTCCAAAGCTGATATTATTTTACTTTTCTTAAATTCTTTTTGTAATTGTACAATTACAAATGAAGAAGAAAAAAAGATAATATTAAAAACGTTATTCATTTCTCTATTGCTACATGATAACATTAAAAAGTATTTCTAAATGTCAACACCCTAGCTTATTCTGTTCTATTAGACCCCCTAAACAACGAATATAAAAAAACTGTGCCAAACTGTTGCTTTAGGCAATGCTGAAAAGGAATATACCAGTTTGTAGGTTTGTCTTGTATAGTACATGCCTATTTTTGGAAACACAAATCGAGACAGACAACTAACTGATCGCCAAGTGAATGTCAGTATTAAACATACAACAGCAAAGTGTTGACATCCAACGTAGAATTTATGATGAGAATTCTTGCTGACATTACCGATAAACATTAAGTTGGTTTGATTGAGATTTGAAATTTAGTTTCAAAATACGCAGTTTTTTTTAGAAATTACGAAACTAAAATGGCAAAAAATTGTTTTAAAATAGCTATTAGTATATATACAGAAGTTCCAAGGAAACACTAGTAAAATAACTATTATCCTGCATGATCAGAACCGGACTAGACTTGTGTAATGGATACGGATAAAGACTATGGAATCAGCTAAGCCATGTTCGAATCGAGTCGGATCCAATGCACTCACATATTGTAATTCCATGTGAAAAGAGTATGAACACCACGATGCCGGAAAATGGTTGGATCATTCAACCGCTCCAGAAAGTATCTGAATCCTGATACAATCCTCAACCTATGTAAGAGTCAGAAAATCCTAAGATAGAGCACTTCTCTCACATCTGGGTAAGTGCCGCTCAGAGCATTCTTCATTGCCCAGAAAGAGTACACAATTGACTTCGAAATCTAGTGGGAATGATGTCTTCTGTTCCTTATAGACCCCCTTCTTACATAAGCAACGAGCAACGACGCTAGTCTCTCCCTACTCTATCATTACTCCCATGGAAGTGGCTTGACTAAGCTAGCAAAAACTAGCTTTTCTACTACAACGAAGAAAATCATTTCTTCTTCCGTGTGCCTAGTGTCAGAGGGGATTTCCACGAATAGAGCTTCTCTACAAGTGTTTCACATTGTTGCAGGACTACTTTCCTGCCAATTACAGCATGGTTGTCTTCCAATCCAATGGCAACAAATCTTTGTCAATAACTGTCCACAAAAGTAACCAAACTTAGTTCATTCCATTAATCATCTTCAAACCTCTTATGAGATTCTTCATCTTTCAACTCACAGCCATTCCATCTCATTGACTCTTATCCTCGAGTGGCCTTCGACTTAGATAAGTGATGCCGCATTTGTATAAAAAGCGACACCAGTTATTAGTATCGTAGCAACGTGTGTTCAATGAATTTCCTTGCAGTTCTGAATAACAGGAAAAGTTTGGTATTCCGTAAATCAGATAAACCAAACCACAAGTGTACATACTCGTATATTACTGTATTGACAGGATTTACCTCTCTAAAATCCAACCACTACCCACCGTGATAGGGGCGGTGAGTACGTGGTAGTTTCCGAGCTACCCGATTTACAGGGGTCTGGCCGTCTCTGCTCCTGCGTGTTAAAAGCAAAGACGTGTCAACATCGGAACCGTAAATCAATGGAGTGAGAGTGACAATGTTAAAAACAACAACAACACAAACAACAAATTCAAAGACTTATATAACATTCTTAGATGATATGTTCAGGAAAAACTCCGAAAAAATGTTTCGATCGAACATAGTAATATTTCAAATCTAAATTTCGATTTTATAGATAACCAACTTGCAACCCAGTGTTGCCCTGGAACTTATAAGCATCCCGTGTGCCGCTGCTTTCAATCCTGAACACCATATTATTATTATTTACTCACTAGGAGTTATCACACTGGTCATCGTCAGTGGTCACCCACTGCCGACAACCTGTGGTATTCCCTGGAGTCTGAGTGACAACAAGTCTCCTCAGGCCTCCAGTATGCTCCACCTCTTTTCGTTCGTCACCGCTGATGACCTTGCGGTAATCGCAACAGCCACCTACCAACGATTTCCCGCTTATAAGGGCCATTGGTCCCCTCTGGGGCCCGAGTGGCAACAAGCCTTCCCAAGGTCCCAGAGCTGTCCGCGCTCTTCCAGTGGAGGTCTGGTTTTGCGCTTTCCCTCCTCGACCCTCTGTCCATAATTTTCGTGGCGTCAGCCTATGCTTGTGCCTCTCTCGTGCGGTTGTATTTTCCCCGGTTCTGTTGTTTTGTGCTTCCATGTGTTTGTTCTCCATTCGTTGCTTATGTGGGTTGGTTTCCGCATTCGAGGACATTTCTCAGGATTGTAGCTGTTTTGATCATTACTGTCCTTTGTATGGTCTCAGTTATCCCTTTGATTCCTATTTCTCCTAGTTTTTTCTCCATGTTTTTGGGGACTGTTCCTAGTGCTCCTATGATTATTGGTGTTATACTGACTTTCTTCATGTTCCATATTCCTTTCAATTCTCTGGCAAGTTCAGTATATTTGCTTCTCTTTTCCTCTCTTTGATCTTCACTCTATGGTCTGCTGGAACGGCAAAGTCCACGATTTTGCAGGATTTTTCTTTCTTGTTGATTATTATCATATCCGGTCTCCTTGCTGTTATGGGTTTGTCTGTTTGTACATTCATATCCCATATGATTTTGTGTTTTTCGTTTTCTAGTACAGTTTTTGGTTTCTGGTTTATTATTATTATTATTATTATTATTATTATTATTATTATTATTATTATTGTTGTTGTTGTTATTATTATTAATTATTATTAATTATTATTAATTATTATTATTATTATTATTATTATTATTATTATTATTATTATTATTTAACTTTATAAAATAAAGTAAGAAGTCATCTTTACTGTTTAAGGATACTTAGGCTGAATATAGACCCCACAATATTCTAAAATCCCCTGATTCAAAATTATTACGAACATTGCATACTACATAATTTTATACTTGCGAAAAAGTTGTGTTTGATCTTAGTATGAATCTTAGTTTTCAATTACATCCCTGATAAGCTAGTAATCTAAGATGGAATTGGGGGAAATTTGAATGGCGTCATAATATTTTTAAAAGAATTTATTCCCTATTAAAACTAATTTGCATTTTCTTAATCTAACTATTAACATATCGATATATATATACAAACAAATCAATAAAAAAAAACTGTCATATATATATATATATATATATATATATATATATATATATAGAGAGAGAGAGAGAGAGAGAGAGAGAGAGAGAAAGAGATAGAGAGTGAGAGAGAAAGAGAGAGAGAGAGTGGGGGAGAGAGAAAGAAAGAGAGGGAGAGAGAGATAAAAAAGAAATAAGATTTGTACTTCTAGAAATGTTGAAATGATTCTGAAAGCGTTTGGTAGTATCTAAAAGCAAACTATTTAAACAGAGGAATCAGAAGACTTGAAATGACGAATGAAAGAATTACTCGGCGTCTACCATTGTGTATTTTATTCAACGGAACAGGTTGAAATGGCTGCATAAATAAACAGACACGATTTAAATCCAGTGAATCCAATGATTGCATATATCATTCCATACCATCTTTTATAAACATCTAGCTTTTTCCCTGGTGAATGAGGTCACGTGCTAACAATATATTCATTTATACTCTTATGCACATATAAGCTAATTTAATACAAATATATATATATATATATATATATATATATATATATATACACATTATATATATATATATATATATATATATATATATATATATATAATGTTGGAAAAAAGTAAATAAATATTTTATGTTATGCCCACTGATAGTTCCACAGTACATCAATTATCAGTAGATAGTTTAATGGCAGCCTGATGGAAAAGTGCCAATTACTATCAAATTCTGTCTGCTTCATATAAAACAATTTGTATATATATATATATATATATATATATATATATATATATATATATATATATATATATAATATCATATTTGTGTGCCCCTAAGCCCCTAGGCTTAATATATATATTAATCACATATAAACATTTCTATTCCCATCCGCTCTCCCCTTCACTCTCTCTGTCTGCCTGTCTATTTCCCTCTCTCTCTCTGTCTATATGTCTGCTTGTCTCTCTCTCTCTCAATATTTATTACTAAATAATTGTACATATATATATATATATATATATATATATATATATATATATATGTATCGACAGTTTATTGTTATTTGATAGTGATATAAAATTTAGAGAGAAACAATAAAGGCTATACTAAGCAAGCAGATTGAAATCGTAAGACTCTCTATTAGGAACAAATGCATTTCTTTCCCGGAAGGGTAGGAGTGGGAAATGATGTAACGTTCGCATCAAAGGGGTTTGGAGTTAATTGGGGTGCAAGGGCACTTATTGCGCGCGTCGGGGGCAAATAGAACCATGGATGGGGTCGACTTAAAGGTAGGTCCAGTGTTAAGTATCCTTGGATGATAGTGAGGTAACATCCCACCCTCTGTCAGTGTAGTAAGAACGACGCGTAGGTTAATTAAACAGAGTATGGAGTTACTGCTCGCTCCGAGGAAAGGGGTTGGGAGTTATTTGGGGTGTGGTGTTCTATTTTTCTCCAAATGGCCGAACCGAGTGTGCTGAGGTGTCTTGAATATAATCTCCAGAGGTAGTGCTTATGGATAGAGCGGCACCTAATACTAAATTCGTGGGCTGACAATATTAGATGACATGTTAAAAGGAGGGGTTTCTGTTTTTGTTCTCCTTATTTCGCGGTAATACGCGTCAGTTAATTGGTAATTGGTTGTATACCGATGCATTGGGATAAGGTTTGTGGGTTTGAGATAAGTGCGTAGGTATCGTATGCAGATGCTCCGTGGGGCCAAGTGGTCAGGTCATTATGGAGCAGTGGAACACTGGGCGATATTGTGAGTAGAGGGTCATCAGTTGAGCATAGGTCGCTCTGGAAGGCTGCGCAGTGAGACGTGGATGAAGGTCGCCCGGTTATCGATTATGACAAGGGATGGTCATCGAGTCGATATCGATTGTAAGATGACTTTTCTTACATCCCAGAAATAATGTCATAGGAGCCGATTACAGGTATAATTTAGCTCAATGATCTGGACTTTATGTCACATAGAGCTCAGTAGAATACAAAATTTGTGACATAATCAATATTATGTTATTTTGCTCCAAAATTTAACATCAACAAATATTTATGTGTACATATGTTTCAGGATATTTTTTTTACAAATAATCCCCTCTTGAACACAAAAGAAAACCACCTTATTACATGTAACTACGGAATTATTAAATGATTACAAACACGTAAAACAAAAAAATACTGATCAAAATCCAGAAACAAAACTTACTTATTTGATACTCTTTCCTATTTTATTGCTATAATATGTATACATTTCACTATGGAATATAATTATTATTATTATTATAATAATTACATATAAGAGTCAAATGTATAATAATAATAATAATAATAATAATAATAATAATAATAATAATAATAATAATAATAATAATAATAATAATAATAATAATAATAATAATAATAATAATAATAATAATAATAATAATAATAATAATAATAATAATAATAATAATAATAATAATAATAATAATAATAATAATAATAATAATAATAATAATAATAATAATAATAATAATAATAATAATAATAATAATAATAATAATAATAATAATAATAATAATAATAATAATAATAATAATAATAATAATAATAATAATAATAATAATAATAATAATAATAATAATAATAATAATAATAATAATAATAATAATAATAATAATAATAATAATAATAATAATAATAATAATAATAATAATAATAATAATAATAATAATAATAATAATAATAATAATAATAATAATAATAATAATAATAATAATAATAATAATAATAATATTTCAGAGTAAAATGTATATATATTATAGCCGATCACAAAAAAGGGAAAATGTATATAATTAGAAAATATTGTTTCTCGATTTTGATGTGCATTTTTTATGTGTTTGTATCTTTCACGTCTCTTTTTTACTAATTTAATCAATATCTCATCGCTTTGCTTCTCCCTTCACCTCCCTTTCCTAAGCGAATAGATGATAGTTCTACAGTTAGTGGTCACATTTTCTGACCATAAACAAAGTAAGGATTGTTATATTTTGATAGATAAGACGGAAGTTGAGGAAAATATTTACATCAAGTTAACTTTTCAGCTTCATATCAGGGCGAAAACGTCCCCTCGGCCAATAGTTTCATCAACTGATTTTCTATACAAGGTAATTACATGACTTTATTTTTTTTATCATCAGAAACCTCAGGTTAAAAAAAATAAAGTAACTATTTTTTTAAAATTTAAACAAATATTCCTCTCCTTTTTCTTTCATCTTCACCTTTCCTTTTTTGTTTTTCTTATGATATTTAATTCATCTGCTGAATCAATCGCACCATATTTTGCCTACATGCTAAAAAAGTTTGACTCGTGGCATAATGTTTCTACATATATACACATTTTCCACAGACTTCTGGCTTTTGAATCATTTTTGGATTTTATACCATATTCATAATACCATATTGAAATTCGATTTTTCAACTACTGCACTGATACAACGACTTTCTTCTCATTATTGAAACATTCTTTGCACAACTTTTGTTGCTTTAAGCACATCTTACATTTCTTTTTGCAAAAATTCAAATTAATACTTACCAATAACTAGCAATTTATTTTTTCCCTTATAAGGAGAAGAGTATTTGTTTGAAAATCTATTTCTATTATCTTCTTTGTTTACACACTTAATGATCACAATAACTTTGTAAAATATTTAATTTTGCTTTTTCATCATTTCAATATTTCATATATATATATATATATATATGCATATATATATATGAAATATTGAAATACTGTAAAAACAACCCTAATATCACCATCAAACCCGCATACAGAGGGGGGGGCTATTACCATCATTAACACGATGGATTACTCATCTGAAGTGGAATCACAACTGAACAATGTCAATTTCTACAAGGAAGTCCCTGATGACCCCACCACACTATATCAATCGGAACTCGGGGTACTCACAAAGCTACTGAGTCATGATAACAGAATCCGCATTGAAGCTGTAATTACCCCGAACCCGGCCGTTTTACACAACCCCTAAACTCTACAAACTCCCTAATTAATTTCCGACAAACTCACCTGATAACAAACCTGACAGCACTAGTCTAGCTACACACCAACAACAACTCCCATATATACCAATTAACACAGCCATTAGCCATTTTACCCCAGGTAGACCGATAGTGTCGGGTATAGGCACACTAACAGAATACAGTTCAGGCCACATAGACAAAATTTTCATACCCTTACTTCCCACGATCCCAAGCTATATTACAGACACCACACAGTTTATTAAAAACTTACATCAAATTGAAGAATTAGCGGACGACACACTTCTAGTTACTATAGACGTCTCCGCACTCTACACCAACATTCCACATGATGAGGAAGTGCCGACCTGTGGAGATTTCTTACACCACAGGAACTTTCCCACACAAAGATGTGCAGCACATCTGCGATATAATCAGGTTAATTTTGACGCATAATAACTTCGAGTTAGTAGGCCGCCACTTCTTACAAATCTAAAAAAATCTGCCATTGTATCGAAAATGGCCCCTAGCTACGCAAATATATTCATGCTTGCACTTGAAAACAAACTCCTAGGAAATTACCCTTTAAAAGCAATACACTATTGCAGATACATCGACGATATATTCTTTATATGGATACATGACAAACAAGCGATGCTCAAATTACATACTTACATAAACATCTGCCAAGATTCCATAAAACTGACACTTGGATATATCTATACCCTAACTCGATGTGCTGATACAAGTTAACAATGGCCGTATCACTACATCCCTGTACAACAAATACACAGATAACCACAGGTACTTGTATTTAATAGCAACCATCCTAACCAACTCAGGAAATCAATCATATACAGCTCCTGCCTACGCGTTGAACGTATCTGCCCCAGCACAACAGAATACAACAAAAACATCGGCCTAGTCATCTCACAATTTTTAACACCAAATACCCTATCAAACTTAGCAATACATGAGTACAGCACGCAGCTAAACTCAACGGAAAACACTTTTGACCTACAAGCAAAAACAATCCAACAGCAGAATCCTAATGGTCTTTACTTTAATTATAAAACAGAAGCTCTCAGTGCTAATTACAGATATCAATTACATCTCAAAACAAACCCAGACATCGCCGCCTTGTTTAACGCACCGCCAATCAATGCCACAAGGGAACCAGCTAATTTATCATCCTACACCAAACCACAATTGAACAAAGACCAAAGTAATTTCTCATGCAATAAACATCACTGCCAGATCTGCCAACATTTGGTGACAGATCCCGCCATAACTCTACCGAACTCACATGCCAAACACGAACTACCAGATCTAACGTGTTACAGTGAGAAAGTCATTTATTACTTGCACTGTACATATTGCAGTGAGGGGGATTATGTCGGGGAGACTGGCACTCCGTTCCGCTTAAGATTACATAACCACAAAAAACTCACCAGTGGCACGACATTACAACTCAGCAAACCACACAATAGACCACATGCAGTGTATATTTCTACAGACAGGTTTCCATTCCATACAGCACCGCATAAAAAACTAAATAAAATGGATCAATAAATTAAACACCCATACCAAGGGGATAAACGTAGATATCGAAATTTTGAGTACCTAAAATTTGTTTTCACCACGCCACCAATAAATATGCCCTTCAGGGTACGGCAATATACGTTCCACATCATCAGTTTGATTTAAACACTGCTGATTTGACTTCTCTATCGCGTGCACGTGCCCCCTCATTTAGCTGAATATTGATAATTGTTCCTCATGCAATTTATATATAAGTTGACTGATTGGCATATATTTGTATGTGTATGCGTGTGTGTGCGCATGTATGTATATATAAACTTAGATATCGGAATTTTATTTCACCACACCACCAATAAATATGCTCTTCAAAATACAGAGATATACGCACCACATTAATAACTGAATTTAAACACTGCTAATTTAACTTCTCTGACGCGCGCACAGACACACTCACATGCATACATGTACCTCCTAAACTAAGTTGATATAGACAATTGTGTACCGCGCGATTATATATAAGTTGAAAGATTTGTATACAATTGTATGTTTGCATATGTGTCTGTTTATGCATATATATATGTGTATGTATGTGTGTGCGTAGATGTTTGCGTATATTTATGTTTGCAGACACACTTGCTAATCACGCAATTTTTCATATAGACTCCTAAAAACATATTGCCTATCAGGCGAACATTAATCCAGCAGATAATTGTATTTATTCTCTTTTCTTTTATTTCCCTTCATGTTCTGTTTGTTTCCTATTCCTTCCAGATGTGTGAGAGACAGACCACCCGCCGACGTTCTAAGAGAACACCCTTAACCCATCGAGCGGGCAGTTGTAACAAAAGAACTCCCCTCTTTTCTTATTTTCTTTCTTATCTTTCTTTTCCTCACTGGTGCATGTGTACCGGAAACAAAACAGACAGTAAGAACCCCTATATATGACCTTGAGAGGCGACCCCTAGTGGCCGATTTGTCAAATAATAATATATTATAATATTAATTTTAGTTCGCCATTTTTAAGAACTGTTCACACCTCATAGAAGGCTTGAAGAAAGAAATAGTTACCAAAAGTTTCCTACAGACTATCCCCTAAAGACAAAAACATGGGATTTACTTTACTTTGCTTCTAAAATCGTCAAATAAATTCGGCACGAAATTGTAAGTTGCTCGTTTATTTATTTTTTCTTCATTCTCAGTTTTTTATTCACTATTATTATTATTATTATTATTATTATTATTATTATTATTATTATTATTATTATTATTATTATTATTATTATTATTCCCTAACTTGTGCGCTTATGATTTTCTGTTGACTGATTACACACACACACACACACACACACACACACACACACACACACACACACACACACACACACACACACACACACACACACACACACATACACACACACACAAACACACACACACACACATACATATATATATATATATGAAGAGTTGGGAAGCCAAATTTACAATGAATGTCGTTTTCTTTGTAAGAAGTCAATTGTTTCTAAGAAGACAATTGTGTTTGAACCAAGCATATATTGATGTCATAGTCATGATTAACACTATTATCTTCACATTTTTAGAAATTTTACCCATATGAGTAATCAGGAAAGAAAACGTTAAATTAATTTACTGAATGCACTTGTCACACACATTGAGATTTCAAGAATAGTTGGAGTCTCCATAAAGACTGTTTATAATGTAAATAATAAAATGACTAGTAGAAAAACTATTACGAAAAATCAACAAAAACGTAATAATGCTTTTATTAAATCTTCCAAATCCAAAATCGTAAAGGATCCAACGAAATCCATAAGAAAAATGGCAAGTGAAACCGAGGTAGACAACAAGATCCTTATAAAGTCAGTAAAATATGATTTGAAGTTAAAATCTTACACAAGAACACTAAAGCACTTGACAACAGCTATGAAGGAAAAGATATTGGAAGCTGTTACATAAGTCAAGAAAAAGTCCTCTCTTGTAAAGATCTTTTCAGATGAAAAGATCTTCACTAACGATGCTGCTCTCGAACTGCAAAAAATGACAGATTTATCGCAAAGTCTACAGGTAAAGACCATGGTGTTAATGTTAATATCAATAAGTTGTTTTGGCGTCAATTATATTATTAATACGGAACTAAAGTTAGAACTATACACATTTTAGAATGTTATCACTAGTTTTAAAATGTATTCTGTTAATCGCTGTTTTTTTTTTGGTTTTGATGAATAACGCTTCTAATATATAAAGTTTTTGTTTATTATTGGCATGTTCTAATATATGAAGTTTTTGTTTATTATTGGTATGTTCTAATATATAAAGTTTTTGTTTATTATTGGTATGTTCTAATATATGAAGTTTTTGTTTATTATTGGTATGTTCTAATATATAAAGTTTTTGTTTATTATTGGTATGTTCTAATATATAAAGTTTTTGTTTATTATTGGTATGTTCTAATATATGAAGTTTTTGTTTATTATTGGTATGTTCTAATATATAAAGTTTTTGTTTATTATTGGTATGTTCTAATATATGAAGTTTTTGTTTATTATTGGTATGTTCTAATATTGTTGTGTTTTCTACTAAGAGTTTTTGAAATTGGGAGCGGGGATGCTGATTAGTAAGGTGCTGAGCTATGGCGCTGGTGGGGGATAAATTCATTGTAGTTGTCAAGCCAACGTATATGCTTTTTTTTCACTGTCGGAGACATAGTCTCGTAATAGGCCTTTAAACAACATACCTATTAATATTAGCATTAACACCATGCTCCTTACGTGATCCCCCTGAAGATAGAGCCGGATAGACCTTAAAGTACTTGATACACCTACAGTTATGTAAGATTCATCAGCCAATTCGCCATCGAAATAAAGACCCTGATTCGGCAAAATGAAAGGATACACACACGGATATCTAGACATAAGTTGTCTGTCATATTCAACAACACTTATATATATATATATATATATATATATATATATATATATATATATATATATATATATATATATATATATGTATATATATATATGTGTGTGTTTATCGTTCAAGTTTCAAAGTATTGCATGGAAAGTTAATAAAATTGAAATATAAGCCAAATTAGCAATACAAGATTAATTTTTTTTTCTTACATTAATCCTACCGATTACGGAATAAAATTCCTTCTTCAGGGGTGACCAGTATAGAGTATACCTATATATATATATATTTATATATATATATATATATATATATATATATATATATATATATATATATATATAGAGAGAGAGAGAGAGAGAGAGAGAAAGTAGGTTGAGATAAATAAAATAAGCACAATATTTATATCAGTTCAAAGAATTCAAACACAACAATATCTGGCATAAGATCGTTTCTAAAAGTGTTAGGATTTTCTGTTGTATTATACTTTAGATGATTTCAAAAATACTTCTTCAGCGCTCCTTATAACATCACAAATAGAATTAATGCAAGCAAAGCGTCAAAGTTTAGTATTATTTAAAAAAATAAATAGAAATTATATATAAAAATCTATAATAAAAATAAAATACTCATTTCTTTTTAAGTTAGTTAATAATTTTTACTGCATATTAATTTTTAGCAACACCTACGATCGACTGCCTCCCCCCACCCCGATGATATTGTAAAGCCTCTCAGTAACCCCGGTGTTTGATAGAGGTTGTGTTCGCCGAAATCTCGCACTTGACTTACACATTAACCGTCTTCACTTGACTCCTTACCAGCCGGGGCACCTCTACCGCCATCGGTCTCGCGCCAACCATGAAAAAAGGAAAACCGCCAATTCTCCGCCACTTACATATCGGCCCTGCAACCAAACCCCAGCCTGCCCACCACTGTCCTTGTTCCTGTCTGCAGCGCTCGACTACAGTTTCTCTAACATGACTCTGTAGTAAAGTGCAACGGTAAAACTGAGGTTGGAGAGGTTAGCCGGTCGGTTTTATTAGTCAAACAATCTTTGATGTGGTGTTCTGTTGCAGGATTTTATTGACTAGCCTCCTTTCTTCCCCTATATCACCCTCCTTTCCGCCAGTTCGCCCGCCCGCAAACAGTACCCTCCTGCGTCCCTTTCCACCCACTTCGTTCAAAATTTACCGAACACCACCCTTTGCCCCCATCCCCGTCCACAACTTGGATAATTCCTGACCGCCGCCATTTGTATACACATCGCGCCATTATATGAAATCCGGACTATCTCTCAAACAAATTACGGTCAGACTTCAAGGATCCTCTCGTTTTAATTTTGTGCGCCGTGTTGAGTCCTTCGTTCCATGTAGACACATGGGCGCATCCTGATTCGTAAACCTCGGGCTATTCGACTTTACCCGCTTGTTTTCTTCCCGTTTCCAAGCACACGCACCCTTGCTTAACCTCCAGATTTGTGGACTTGATTCCGCTGTCCGGCCAAAACAGCTTGCCACGGAGTTCCTTTTTTTCGTAAAGGAAACGTGTTTGCCACTTTGCTTACACCGGTTCACACGAGCGCATCGGCCTAACTTTTCAAGCAGAGAAGAAGGCACAGACTCGACGTGATTTCGATGCAAGCGAGCGCAAACACGCATACAGATATATACGCAGATGGAACGCACACAGAAACAGATAGCCGGACACAAACACAGAATTACAGAGAAAGACACAGCCACAGATACAAAGACACAGAAAAACCCACGGATGATCGTAGGCAGATATATGTGTATCGCTTTATATCGACACAGAAAAGCATAAGACACCACGCAGATACTTTACGCAGACACACGGACACACATATGAAAAGTAACTGAGACCTCAAAGAGATCTCCATCATTCCAGTTATCATAGGAGCCACTGGACTCATAAAGAAGAACTTGAAAAAGTATTTAGCAAGTATACCTGGTGAACCAAGTGCAAGAGAAATCCAAACAACTGCACTCAAGGGAACAGCCAGAATCCTAAAAAGAGCTCTCGGTTGGAGTCTGTAAATAGCGGGTGATCGTATGGCATTTGGAAGAATGCCCCGTCCCCAGCGAATGAATGAAAATAGAAATTTTAAAAAAGAGAGAAACGCACACACACACACACACAAACACACACACACACACACATATATATATATATATATATATATATATATATATATATATATATATATATATATATATATATATATATGTGTGTGTGTGTGTGTGTGTGTGTGTGTGTGTATATTTAAGCAGAAAGTAATTATTTATGCAAGTCTGGTTTAATAACACGAAATATCCGCGTTTTGTAATTTCAGGTCTCCGGTGATAGTTGGTATAATATGGCTTCGGGGTTCTTATTTCGGTCATCTCTAGCGCTTTCGACCGTCGTGATTGTCATCAGGAGTGTTTTTTTAAGAGAGACTTGTCGTTTTTTTATACTTTTGTGATTTTTATTATTTCCTAAAAAAACGCTAAAAGGACAACCCCGTTCAGTTGCAGGAGAAACGTTAGAAATTTAAATTCTGGGACGCCAGAATTAACGTCACAAGATATACACACATATACACACATACCCACACACAAACACACACACACACACACACACACACACACACACACATATATATATATATATATATATATATATATATATATATATATATATATATATATATATATATATATAGTCTAAAGAAGCTTTGAGTCATTTTAAACAAATGAAAAAAAAAGAAAAATGCAGTTTAAATTCCAAGAGAAACTAACTAAATCCAAGATATCACAGACTTAGCATTCGTTGGAAAATTCATAAATAAAAAAGGGGATTCAAGTATCTTACAGTGAAATATTAAAACGGGGATCATCAGCTGTTTACCATGTAACTGTTTCGGAGATTTAAAAACAGGACAGTTATAATATTCATGGCTCTCCAATGGTACTAATCAAACGACCATTTCCTCAATAATCAAGTGTAGAAATAATTCAGCTTAAATTTCACTGATATATACATAAATAAATAAATAGATAAATAATAATAATAATAATAATAATAATAATAATAATAATAATAATAATATATTACCCTTAAGACTACCGTGTGATATTGTAATTTGCATATCAAATACCATTAATTATAACAACAATAATAATAATACTATCCAAACACTATACCCAAGAACCATTCTGCGATATGGTAGCTAGCAATAAAATTGTATAGGAATCAAAGTTGCATTGAAACAAAGCAAAAACAACAAAAAAAGCTTAACTATCTTAGGTACCAGATAGGCAAGTAGATAACAGAAAGGAAACCTAGCCATACAGATCTCTCTCTCTCCATCTCTCCATCTCTCTCTCTCTCTCTCTCTCTCTCTCTCTCTCTCTCTCTATATATATATATATATATATATATATAAGCAAACATTGTTAGAACTAACAGAATTCCTCTTCTTAATTATACTTTAAATTTTTTTTTGCAATTTTTCTAATGATCTTTTGGTGTAAAAATCCAAATAAATCACTGTGTGTTCCATATGTATAACGAACGTTTTCGATTTTTCGTTGAATTATCAGTGAAAAAGAAAATGAATAAAAAAGCTGGAGAAAAGAAGGAGAATTTCAAAAGATAGCCGAGAAACGGGTACATGAAGTCAGTTAGATGCCAAGAGAACGGACTCGCACAGTTACAGGAAATACAATTTAAATTACGTGACGCAGGATTTAGCGTCACAGGATAAAATTGTATCACGTTAAGCATTTTAAAATGATGTTACTAGTTTTATACGTACTGTTATTAATTGTAGGCTGTTGAGTTTTAATGAAGATAGTTTCAAGTGTTTAAAATTTGTTTAAATTGGTTAATTAATTTTTTGGATTTTAACACAAAAAAAATCATTAGAAAACTAATGAAAAAATAAAACGGGTTAAATTAAGCAGAGAATTCTGTTATTTTTAACAATGTTTGCTTAAATGAAAAATGCTGTCTAAACACACACAATATATATATATATATATATATATATATATATATATATATATATATATATATAATTATTCGAGACAATATTAGATTAAAAATATTGTTTGGCACAAGACAAATGAAACGGACCGTAAAAATATATCTCACGGAAATGTTATTTTTTTGGGAAATGTGAAAAAATAAAAATAAAAATAATAAAATAAAAACATAGTTATTGAAATATAATATGAACCTGACTTTATATATAAAGATAGAAGAAATAAGAGTGATAAACAAGTACGAATGTCCAGATTTATTTCAAACTTTGATTGTTCAATGCAAGGTATATTCTGTAATAAACTAATGTGTATTGTTCTTTCCTTAAGCCAAGGCTTTTCAAAGATAGAAATCTTATCATCAGAGGAGATATACAGATGGATAAGTTGGCTGTGGAAAAGCCAAAGTTCAAACATTTGAAAAAATATTGTTAAAAATGGAGTGAAAAGAGTTCGGTTAAAAAAGGTATGTGGTTTGTCCAGATGGTAATTGTCTGTTGCAAAAGTGTCAATTGAAAAAAAGATTTTGAAGAAGACGAAAAAAGTTTTTCGTAGAGCCAGTATGGAGAAAGTGTTAAAAATGAAGTAAATGCAATGGTGAAATGTTGAGTTCAAATCGTAGATGGAGCACACTTAAATGGAATTGATATGAGAAATCTGGCCATTTTAAAAACTTCCTGGGCCATAGTAGAAACAAAATGACATTAGTGGTGAAATATTCCAGCGATTCTAAGAAAAAAACCTTAAGTTGAAAAGCGAGGCCAAAATTAGGGGGTGGGTTGGAGAGAAGGGAGAGTGAAACATGAGGCAAGAAAGTGGTAGAGTTAGTTGAAAGAGCCGTGGTTGCTGTTGGAAGGAAAGGGGGATGAGGGAGGAAGGGTTCAAGGGATAAGGGTGTGGTTGGTTGGATGTGGGCGAGGATTGGTCATAGGTTAAGAAATAGGTCATTGAGTATAAATATTATTTGAAAAGAAAAAAGAGGGCCGTGGTTAAAACCGGATTTTGAACGGAGGACAAAATAATTTCGAAAGTTTAAGAGGGTTACCAATGAATAGAAATCTGCAGTTTAAATGTTTAATAAGTAAAAGTCGGCCAACGATTAGCGTTTACTAGTTAAAATTTCTAAAAAATTTAAAAGGGCTACTTGCTGGTTTAATATATAGTAAAATAAATAAATAAAAATAAATAAATAAATAATTAAAATAATAAAATAATTAATTAAATAAGGCCCAGATGAATAATTAAATGAATAATTAAATGATTAAGTAATTAAATAATTAAATAAATAAGTAAGACAAGCCCAATGTATAGTTATACATCTAGCCTGTCCTACTCAGTCATATTAAAGTTTAGGGTAGGGGACAATTAAGGGGATAAGGTTAGACTGCTTGTAACAATTGATTTCCATTATAAGTATTATGAGGTAGGGGTGGGTTGAATCAAGTAAACTTAGAAATAGTGCCAGTGCTTTGAAGTAATAAATGGCTTCATAAGGGGAAGTAGAAGGACCGATTGAAGGAGTAACCAAGGAGCGTAGTTAAATGCGAGATAAATGGAATCTACGAGGAAGATATTGTCGGTAGAGAGAGGCATATACAAGGTCGATTGAATGGATACAAAGGGGAGATAAGAAGGAGGTGAAATTGGAAAGCATAAGAAGCAATGGAAAAAAAAGTATGCGGGTAAGGTTTATCCATAGGTGAACATTCAGGTCAAAAGGGTGTATATAATTTGAAAAGCAGAGGGTGGTAGTGGTAGTTAAAGTGGATTTTGAACGGAAGACAAAAAATAATTTCGAAAGTCATATATATATATATATATATATATATATATATATATATATATATATATATATATATATATATATATATATATATATATATATTACATGGCTTATATCGACATACCACATTTTTCCGACTCAACTCGCCTGAACTTAATCTATTTGTTTAGAAATATTGATATTGAAGAAGATAATGCATACCCAGGCGCAGCTTGTGGAGGTAAAATAATATACTCATTATTACTGCCGGTAATTATTACAGCTGTACTTTTGTGGGCCTTTCTAAGAATTCATCAGAGTTCGACGCTCCATATCTAAAAGTATTGGTTTTTCTCCAGAGTTTTGTTTCGATGAGATTTCCCACTCTTTCTCAAAAGCTCTCATTACTTTCGAGAGGGTACAGCGTGTTCGGATTAAATTTGATAATTTGTTGATATTCTTTCATTTCATTTGGTATTTAATAGCGGTAAATTGCAACTGATAGCTGTTTCTGTTTACTATTGGTGGTTTTGGGAGCTGGAGACTATGGACGACTGGAAAGCACCGAGATATTGGATGAAATGATTAACACCGGATTAAAAAATTAGGAAACCTTAGCTGCAGACAGTGTTCACTGAATATCTTGAAGGTCGTGAGATGTGAGGTGGAGAATTGTGACGGAGATGTGGCACAGTGGTTTGCAATGGAGGATCATAGCATGCGTTCTTACTGTATCCACACGACAAAATTTCTCAGAAAGCTAACAAAATAAGGCTAAAAGATCCAGGAAAGGCAATTTGAACTTTGGTTAGAGATATATGCTATTCTTCCCTCAAGTTTATGAAGGGTTCAGAGTATTTTAAGAGAAATGCTACCCAAATAATTTGTTCTTTTATTAGGTTTCTACTACATAATTTAGTTTCAACAGACTTGCTTTTTCTTTTAGATGGTTGTGTTTTTATTATCTTTTTCATCTCTGTTTATTTGAAGGTGTCTGCTTCCAGAATGCTCAGATATTTATAGGTACGCGCCCATCACGTTTCGCTTTGGCAGTTCTCTGTCTTCTGTTGTTGCAAGTTTCTCTTTCTTCATCTCAAGTACAATTGTCTATTTCGAATTCCATTCCGGCTAAAGATTATAATTGTGTTTATTAACATTTCTACCTCATTTTTGTATTTTGCCAACAGTTTAAGATAACCCATGTACATCAGGTGATTTATTTTTCTTTTGTATCCGTACATATGTATCCTGCATTGAATCTCTTGCGTCAATTTGTGACTGCCATCATAACTATTACAAAAAGTAGTGGAGATAGAGAGTCTCCCTGGAAAATGCCTCTCTGTATTCTTATATCAGTCATGTGTTGTCCTCCAGCTGTACGTTTCAGTCTCGATTTTACCATTGATTTCTCAATAAATTCGACAGTTTTATAAGGTATCTTGTAGATCCATGTGAAGAGGCTTGTGTCGTATGCTTTCTTTTAGTTAATGTGTTCCACGGCTATTTCTTTTTTCTGGCTTTTACTTTTTTCACTATTTTCTGGTCGATGTATAGCAGATCATTTGTCCCTCTTGTCGTTTTCCAGTATTCTGTTCTCAGCTCAGTAGTCGGTCGCTATTAAGGAAGTGATAGTTATCTTCACTCATTTGTGCGCGTGATTGGCAGACAGATTATCGGTCTGTAGTTACTTGATATTATTCCTTTCTCGCTGTCTTTTTTAATGAATGTTTTTCCTTCTTTTAGTCATCCACTCTATTCTATTCTACTACCTTTGTTCTTGCAAGAGTTGAAATTAATAGCTCTCTCTCTTTAAGGAAGCTCTTCACATTTAGTAGGACTGACTTTAACTCTAAACCTAAAATCGAAGATTTACATAAAAGCTGTTGCTAAGGTTGCTGGGAAAATGGTTGGCTCACTCTAACGCTCCAGAAAGTACTAGCTCCATTTACCAACATTTACAAAAACATAACTGACCTCCCTCTGATTTAAGACAAATTCTAGTTAATAACACTAAAATTATACATTCCGAAACCAATTTAAAAAAATACAAAATACTGGGAGCTATCTACATAACATAAACAAACAACAACCTAAAATTAACAACATCACATATGAAACCAGTGGTAATATTTTAAAATGCTTAATGTAATGCGATTTTGTTCTATGATGCCATCCAACGTTGCTGAATTTAAATCGTCAACGGCTTTCTGGAACAATGAGTAAACGTTTTCTGCTCGTTTTCCGCTATCTTTTAAAAAATTATCTTCTTTCTCCAGCTTATTTGTTCATTTGCTTTTGACACCTGAGGATGATTCGACGAAGAATCAAAAACGTTCGGGAAACCTGTGACACCTATGGAATATTTATTTATTTTTTTTATTTTAATACAAAAAAGACCATCAGAAAAATTGAAAAATAAAAATGTATAATTAAAACAGACGAATTCTGTTATTTTTAACAATGTTTGCATAAATGAGAAAATGCTGCCTAAATACACACACACACACACATATATATATATATATATATATATATATATATATATATATATATATATATATATATATATAATTATAGATAGATAGATAGATAGATAGAGAAAGAGATATTGAAAAAATGCATAATCCGCACTCCCCACAGAAAAATCGTAGAAGTGCAAACGTCATTACACACCACAAAAATGGTTGTGACAACTCTGAGTATGAAAGATCGAGTTGGGAAAGCAGCACCCAGACCCCCACGCGAAGGACACTACGTACTGGAATCTTAGATAGGCTTATTCTGACTCTAATTCCAGAGAAAGTCAACAGCCGTTATCATAAAGAATCCAATGGCAAACAGTTGTTTTGAGAACAAAATCAATTTATAACTTATCGAAAGAAGCGGAAAGTACTGGTGATTTGAGGAGACTTGTTGTCACTCGGATTCCAGAAAACATCACCTTTATTACCAGTGAGCTATGGCAGGTTATGACTCGTGTGAAAACTCCTTGTGAATAAATACATAATAATAATAATAATAATAATAATAATAATAATAATAATAATAATAATAATAATAATAATAATAATAATAATAATAAATAAATAAATAAATAATAATCAACCAGAATCGATGAGTAAATACTAATGATGTTACTATTTATATAAACAAATAATGATTTTCCGAAGCATGTTTTCGCTCTTTGTTTTTTTTTATTATCATAATTCAATTTTATGTGCTGCGACCGGAACTCATAGCCATTTGGCGTGTTGTAATTCTTTTGTCAAGAAATATTTGATTAAAATAATTCCTTTGTATATGGAAAAATGGCCACTACAAAATTAAATTCTCATTTCGTAGAAAAACATGAAATAATAATAATAATAATAATAATAATAATAATAATAATAATAATAATAATAATAATTATTATTATTATTATTATTATTATTGCAGGAACAGAAACTGCAAGAAATTACATAAAATACCCCTTCCCCCTAAAAAAAGTGAAACCGGCTTCGGCTGATACCACACAAAATAGTCGTCAAGAAGGATATGAAGACCGAGACGAGATAGCACTAACCAGACCTCCACTGGAAGAGTGCGGAGAGTACTGTGCTCTTGGGGAAGCTTATTGCCATCCAAATCCCAGAAGGAACCAATGGTTGTTACCAGCGAGAAACCAATGGTAGGCGGCTGTTGTGATATCGCAAGGTCATTTGCGATTGTTATCGAAAAGAAGTGGAGAGTACTGGAAATCTGGGGAGGCTTGTTGTCATTCAGACTCCAGGGGGTATCACCGGTTGTTGTCGGATAGCAATCACTGACGATGACTTGTGTGATAATTCCTAGTGAGTACAAATAATAATGAAAGAAGAGCTTCAGCAATTTGAAGAAGGCACAGAAAACGAAATTGACAAAGAAACGCTAAAGACAACCCAAAGAAAAATGGCAAACTAGAAAGCACCGGGTCACGATGGAATACATGCACACTGGTTCAAAAAATTCACGACCCTATATGAAAGGCTAATTCGAAACAGACGTACCAGAATGAATGACTAAACGGAAACCACATTGATACAAAAAGACACCGAAAAGGGAACAACTCCCAGCAACTACAGGGCAATAACTTGTTTACTAACCAGATGGAAAATCTTAATAGCGCAACTGAGAGGACAGATCTACAACTTCCTTAATAATCGTTGACTACTTCCCTAAAAAAACAGAAAGGATGCCGAAAAGAGAAAGAGGGACACATAACCTGTTATACATAGATCAAAAGATCCTGAAAGTGGTAAAAAGCAGAAAAAAGAACAGAGCAAAGCCTGGATAATCGAATAGTTGAGGATGTACACAATATCAGACAAGATCATTAATTTGATTAAAAAAGCAATGGGAACATGGAGACTGGAACTGACAGCAACAGGAAAATACCTGAGATAAGAATACGGAGAGGCATCTTCCAAAGAGAATCTTTATCACCGCTACTGCTCACCATAGCCATAACGCCACTCAACAATATACCCAGGAAATGTCAGGTCGGATACAAGTTTACTAATACAGAAGAAAGAATAAATCACTTCATGTATATGGACGACATGAAACTATTTGCGATACATATTTTCGCTTGAACTACAATCAAATATAAGATGACTGTTTTGACTCACCGTTATTGTACTGGTCATAACCCTATTTTTCGTTTCTTCTAGGTCTTGATCGTCGCTTTTTGAATCGTTTTTTATTCTTCTTCTTCAAAGTTCATAATTACCTTGTTTCATAGTACACAATTCCGCACCCGTTAAAAAACTTTACCGTCAGTAATCTGCACCACGAATAACTTAATTTCAACTATGATTCTTAACTTAATTAAAATAAGGTATATACTAATAGTTTTCTATGTAAATTTATATCTTATTATATTTTTAAGTATTTAGGTATTTTAGTCCTGTGTGTATATTTATGGCTCTCCTATTTTCAATACGTATTAGACCGATTTTGGTCTTGAAATTAAAATAAAATGTAGTTTTATTTAATTTATTATTTTTAACTTACAATATACCTTTTTTTAATGTAAGGATTATTTTACAATAGTCAGGTTCCGATTCGACTTCCGGTCCGTGATTGTAAACAACTTTAACAACGATACGATCCATATCACGATTCCCTTTTCTTGGGTACTACATTATGTTTACTAAATAAAATATATTACAATAATAGGTTTGTAGATTTTATATTTCTCGTTTCTTGAATGATTAAAAAAACAACTTTAAAACCTTAAAAGAATGGAAGTTTTAGTCACATGTATTATCTATTTTTTACATGTATTGATTTTCTATGCTCGCCATATTACAGCCGGATCTCAATTAGAATATTATCTTTAATTGAAAATAAATTTTTTTAAACCTGTTTTTTTTTTTAAATTTAATTTATTATTTTGTACAATATCGCCTTCTTAATATGTTTTCTATGAAATAGAATGGACGATTTAGTTGTATATAGTAGTATATAGTTAATTCAGCATCCTGTGCGGGATTATTAACAACCTTCCCATCGATATGATCCGTTACACGATTCATTTTCTGGCTATAATTTTAAGCTTACTAAAATGAAATATATAGTAATAATACAGTTATGTAAATTTTTAATTTCTTATTTATTTCTTAAAGTATTTTTAAAAATTTATCCTAAAAAATATAGATGTTTTTTTCGTGTATTATCTATTGTTTACATCTTATGCGTTTTACATTTTTCACTGCGTCCGATCATTCTTTTTTATCATCTTTAATTAAAATTAAAATACTTTTTATACCTGGTTTATATTTAAGTTAGTATTTTTGCTTATTACCGCTTTTATAATACCTTTAATCTAGAGATTATAATGGGACATTTTTATTTAAGTTCATATCATGATATTATAATTCTTTACTACACACTTATTTGTTTATTTATTTATCTATCTTTCACCTAAAAATTTTGATTCATGTTTTACATCCAGTTATCAAGTTTTAATTTATTTTTCATATTTTTGTAAATTAATTTACATTTAGTTCATCGGGTATTTATTACATGTCTGTCTTAACCACCTGATTTATATTGTTCAAACATGAAGTGAAAGTTGCTTATCTAACATTTTCACTCTTATTTAGTTGCTGTTTCTTTGCTATACTTATTAGATTTGATATATTTTAACTAGGTTTAATAATTCAGTATTAATTACATTAATTACATTATATTTTTCAAGTGACTAAGATATATTCCTTATTTTTATGTTAGCCAGTACAATATGCTATCATTCGGGTACCTATTTAGTTTTCCTATTCTAAATTTGTGTGAACAAAACATTTATTATTTATTATTCAATAGATATATTTGGTCATTCCAGTCGAATGAGAGTTCTCTATCTATGCTTTCAGAGACAGAATATAAGTGACTAACGCTGTGATGTAAGGTCAATCTAAAGCACATGTAGGCTTCGTCATCTGATTCTAACCTATGTTCTTTAGTCAAGGGGAGGGTGTTCCGAACTCCTAGCCCGTGAATATGTTTGTCGGAGTCTTTACAGTAGAGTGTAAGGTAGTCAGTCAGTTCAAAGTGGTGAGAGGGGATTGAGGATTGAAGGTTTGTTTTATTAGTGCTAGGATATCCGGGGAATTTGTCAGAAGAAAGGTTTCTTCATCGTTGATGTTGGTTCTAAGTCCCCAGATATTTGTGAATGCGAGCTTCAAGGGCAGAGGCGAAAATGTTTTCTGTTCGGTGTCTGGTTTAGGTTTGATTTTTTTAATTTTGTAATGACATATTTGTTTTGGGATAGAGTGGAGTGGGCAAAGTGGATGCTTGTTTGGTGCCAATAACCTCATACAACCGGCCCATTAGTCGTGACTTGGTCCATGGGTTATGGCCTCGGGAAAGCCGACCAGGGATAACTGTATGGTCCCTTTCCATGCGCGACATGGCACGTACAGTTACCCACGGTATTATTCAACTGTTAATGGAGCAGCCGTTCTTAACGCTACCTAAGAGTTAGGGCTCCTGTACTGACAGTCGGAAACAGCAGCCATACAAGCTGTTTAACCTGTACCCTCAACCTGTCGGAACAAGAGCGACCCAGACTAGTCATGTAAGACTTAGTGACGAAAAAAATTTCCCAGAGAAAGATAGAAAGAGAAACGGTGTTCATTGTCCTAGTCAAGAAACAAATCCAGGCACTGGGTGTCTTTGACGCGTCTGAGTGCTAGTACATCTGCGCCTGGCTAATAGACAGAGAACGAGTGCGACGGCCGGACGATAGGCAGAGCCCATCTACTCCTTAAGCAATTTTAGGTTTGCTGCCAAGACGTAAGTGGTAAGTAGCAAGGTTTTATTATCAGAGTTGTCCTTCTAAATCTACGGTCCATCACGCCAAGAGGAGATAGCCTGGGCCCGGGTAATTCCGAACCCCCGCAGGTAAAAAAAAAAACAGAAACAAAATAACACTTCTATATATGTGTATATATGTAGATAGAATAAGTCTAGACATTGCCTTCTGTGGAGAGTAGTAGAGGATGAAGATGGGTTCGCCTCTCATGAGCTAGATTTGTTGTGGGGGACATTTCTCGCTGGTCAGTAATGTGGGTGGGCTGATAATTATTTTTTCATAAATCAGAAGAGAGAACACCTCGCTATGACGTCATAGTGTAGAGGACAATTTAGAAAGCACGTGCCCATGAATTATCATTCTATTTATCTCACATAGAAAGAAGAATTGTCAATCATCGAATTTTGATAAAAAATCCTTATATAAAGCACTCCGTTTGGATTGGCGTGTTATATGGCCTGTCTGCATGTTTCGGGTGGATATGTTCATGTTC
>OY744527.1:128919930-128939930 GCA_963556195.1 Sepiola atlantica
AAAACTCTCTATCACCACTACTGTTTATCATAGCCATGGTGCCACCCAACAACATACTCAGGAAGTTTAATGCCGGATACAAGTTCACAGACATAGGAGAAAGAATAAACCACTTCATGTATATGGACGATATGAAGCTATTTGCAATACAAAATAAAACAAAATAAGAAGGAACTAGAAAAGCTGATAAACACGAAAAGAAGCTACAGCAAGTTCATTCGTATGGAATTCGGAATGGAAAAGTGTACACTGCTAGAGATGAAATGGGAAGAACTTGGGACAGCGGAAGGCATGGAACTACCCAACCGAGAGGAGATGAAGGTACTTGGCGAAAATGATACCTATAAATACGTGGGAGTTTTGGAAGCACACATCATCAAATAAAAAGAAATGAAAGAGATTGGAAGAAAATACCTAATAAGGACAGGAAACTCTTAGAAACCAAATTATATAGCATAAATATGATAAAAGAAATATATACCCGTTCTGTATCCATAGGAAGATATTCTGGATCTTTCATAGGTTGGATAAAAATGAATTTAAAAATCTGGATCCAAAGATTAGGAAACTAATAGTCATGCATAATGCACCGTTTCTACGTACAAAAGAGACGGGGACTTTTAAGTATAGAAAATTGTGTTGATGACACAAAATGGAAAAATACACAACCTAGAACACAGAAAGAGTGATCATCGCAACAAGAAGCATCGCCAAAATGATCTATAGATGGAGAAACCCTACTGAAAACACAAAAGCGAGAAGAGAAAACACTACACAGAGAAAACGCTACACAGCCGGTTCATAAGGTTAACGAGAAAAGAGATCCATGAAAACAGAGAGACATAGCTACGAAAAGGACACCTAAGCAAAAAAAGGAATCTCTGCTGACAGCCGCACAGAACAACGCGATCCAAGCAGAAATAGAAGTCCAAGAAAGCAGTAAATATGAACTCTGTGGGCAAAGAGACGAAACGCTAAACCACATAATAAGTGAATACAACAAACTAGCACAAAAAGAATACAAAAAAAAACAGATACAACTACACAGATAAAGCAGTCAATTTGAAACTATGGGAACGCCTGCACCTTCAATATGCAGACGAATAGTACATGCACAAACCGGAGACAGTATTGAAAAACAAAAACTATTACACAGACAATCCAAGCAAGGAAACCCGAAGTGATATAAGTCGATAAGAAGGATGACAAACCCTGTTTAATCGTAGATTTCGCTGTCCTAGCATACACAGAGTGATTACCAAAGAAGCAGAAAAGCAAAGCAAATATATAAAACTGGGGAGAGAATTGGAAAGAATATGGAAAATGAAGAAAACCATTATAATACCAATAATTGTAGGAGCACTAGGAATAGTCCCGAAAAATCTTGAAAAAACGATTTAGAGAAATTGAAATAACAATGAAGGTTTAGACAATACAACGATAGGCAATGATGAAAACATTCGCAATATAAAGGAAAATCCTTGAATAGGAAAACCAACTCATATAACCAACAAACGCTTATCAGCATCTACCAATAATAGGGTAGGCCAATATTTATATAAATTCTGTCATTATTATTCTAAAGTAACGACAAGCAGTTTCTATTAATATCACCCAGAACCGATTGAAATTTTAGGATTTGTAACCATTTTATTAGACTATATAAATAGACAGGACACTCAAAGTAATAGTTACCAAAGACGATAAACAACTTGTATGTGGTTCATGTGGCAGTTCCTGTAGACTGCGGTGGAGCTTTCATGATCTTCAAAATGATATCTAATAATAAAGATTTGAGAGACACATTGTAAGAATGTTGTACATGAACACATCAATAGATTTTGTTGTATTGTAAACAGTTTCAAACATGCTAATATATTGTACCTTTTACGGCAGTTGACTAAAGATATTATAAACAATTGTTCTCACAGTCACAACGAACAAGAATGAGAGCATTCGTCTATGTAAAGGGTATATACGTTTATGTATGTTAAATTTAGTCCTCGTAAACCATCGCGCCTGAAAAATATAGCTAACAATGATTCATGTTTTACATTGATATATATATATATATATATATATATATATATATATATATATATATATATATATATATATATATATATATATGAGAAAAGAAAGAAGGGGAGTAATCCGACGTAATGGGAAATGAAAAAGGAAACACCAAGATATATTTTTTATATATTCATCAACGTGTCGTCTTTATTGTAAGACTTCCTTGGGATGATAATTTTAAGAAAAATGTCAGTCAGACTTCTCGCAGCCTGGACCCTCGTCCAGCACTCTTAGTAGCCACGGCTACTGCTTTTCCTTATCAACCCATCATGTCAACCCAATATTTCGATGTATTTGCATGACATTTTTCTTAAAATTATCATCCCGAGGAAGTCTTACAATAAAGACGAAACGTTGATGAATATATAAAAAATGTATCTTGGATTTTCCTTTTTCATTTTCCGTATATATATATATATATATATATATATATATATATAAATATTTATATATATATATATATATATATATATATATATATATATATATATATATATATATATATATATATATATATATGTGTGTGCATCTATATTGGTGAATTGTATTGTCACTTACGGAATCCGTATCGATTTCAGATGATGCGATTTGGTTGAAAATACGAATTAAAATTTCGAACCTTATAAGTCTTGCACTGTCTTCCAAGCCGTAGCCCCTGTCACATCGCCGCGGTGTTGAATCCCTGTGCTTGTTTTACAAGTACTTCTACGGAGTGTGTTCGGATGATCTTATAGCACTTGTAACCCCTTCAACAAAAATACCTCTGACCCATTCGACTCACCCGATCAACCGGACTAGTAGTAAAATCACGCCCCTTCACTGTAGAAGCCCGTAGATACTGGAATATTTTCTACTCTACTCTACTGGAGTTTTTCAAATGCTAGCAGA
Organism: Sepiola atlantica; assembly: GCA_963556195.1. Taxonomy (NCBI): domain Eukaryota; kingdom Metazoa; phylum Mollusca; class Cephalopoda; order Sepiida; family Sepiolidae; genus Sepiola; species Sepiola atlantica. The sequence continues at coordinate 128,922,895 of OY744527.1, forward strand.
CAACGTGGTAGAGCAACACACTGGAGAAATGATAGATAAGTACTGGGAACAAGCCAAAAAAGTAAATATAGAATACGATGCTGGTATATCGATCATGATCAGAGCGCTGTGGATGTTTCAGAAGAGTCTGACAAGAATAATAGAGGAGTTGGAAACAGAAGAAGGGTTGGAAACAACCAGAAGACAGCATTACTGAAATCTGTTCGAAAACTAGGGTATTGGAGAATATTCTATGGCCATTAAACTAAAGCACCTATCACTATAGTTAACTGATAATATATATATATATATATATATATATATATATATATTTATATTAGAGTAAATTCTTGGAAGTAAACTAATATAGTGATTGCAGTAGATTACTTGACTTACTAGACATAAATCTTTCAACGAAATTTTTTTTCTCCGGTTTTGAAGGTTAAAAAAACTTCCGAAACTATATATATATATATATATATATATATATATATATATATATATATATATATATATATATATATACAGGGTGGGCCAAAATAAGGGTCCTATCTTTAAATTTGAATAACTTGAATTTGAATAACTTCCACAAAATAAAAGTTAAACTCACCAAACTTTATGTGTGTGTAGACTGACCCTTCCGAGATTTTTTGAAATAAACAAAACAAATTTTAGCCGAAAAACACTTCTTAAAACTTACAAAAACTAAAGTATTGTTTTTTACACTGTTTTGAGTTTTTTAAGCAAAAATAATGTTTTCTAAATGAGGGTACGTTCCTTAGGGCTAATACGGCTCATGCTTGCTTCGGAAGGGGTCCTTTACTTATTCTAAAAAAAAAATAAAAAAAATCAATAAATAAAAAAGTTATGAATTTTTAAAAATAGGACCCTTATTTTTGCCCACCCTGTATATACCTTGGTAGGATTTGTAGAAAGAAATCTAATAGAGTGCTCGATTATTGAAATACAATTTTTCAAAAATTTAATTAAGAGCCAAATATTGTTTTATATGTGGCGTTACAGAAGGTCAAGTCAAAACAGCATGATACTGTCGGTTTCAAATACGCGATTAAAAAAAAATCGCCGATTATTTTTATTCAAACTGAGAAGTGCTGTTTGTGAGTTCACGTTTCGTATTACATTTCCACGTTATGTTTATTTTTTGTTGTTTTTTGTTGTTTTTTTTTCTTTTACCACCTTTAGAAGAAAAAAAACGAACAAAATGCTACACCTTTAATCACGATATGAAAATATTTATAAAAGTTATTAAATTATTGGGGGAGGATACTCACTGAAAGTGTAGTATCTGTTCCGATGGATACTGCTACCCCATAGACTGGTATTGTCTTGGCCTTCAGGGCTTGATTTACGCCGGTCTATGGGTCTGTCCTGTGCAGTTCTAGGAGGGCCACCCTCCCATGCTTTGCCTCCCCTCTTCGGGGAGGAGTAAGTTTATTGCTTACTGCCTGAGGCGCCCCTACCGGGTAATGCCAACGGGGCTGCCCAGGCAATTTTTAAACCCCACTTTCCGACCCGACCTTGGGTCACATCTTACTTGTGGGAGTAAGATAAAAACTGGCCTTGTGCCTAACTCCTGGAGAGGAGTAAATCAATAATCACTGACTTGCTTTTTTGATTGCGTTGTGTGTGTGTGTGTGTGTGTGTGTGTGTGTGTTAAGAGGGCGGCTTTGAAAAAAAAGGATTAAATGGTTTTATTTATTGTGCAAGAACAAAAATGCATTATAGTGGAATTTTATTACGTAATGAAATACATTTTTGGTTAATGATACTCACTGACTTGTTTGCTTGGCGGCGGTGGTGTGTATGTGCGTGTGCGTGCGTGTGTGTGCGCATCTTTGGTGTGCTTTGTAATTAATACACACTTTTAAACCGGATCACAACCTTCTGATCTGCAGACTGGAAATAGTTTTTTCACCTAAAATGCTAATTTTACATCCGCGATATAAAAATAGATGCGTAAATAAAACTACGTGTAATAATAAAACAAAACCAGGCGTTGAATTAGAAAACAAAAATCAGGAATAGTGAATTAATGAGATGCCCTTTTGCAAAGCAACATGCAAATTAGTTACCCTTAGTACGTCGACTGCGTACACATGATCAATATATTAGAAGCTATTATTATCATATTTTTTTAACATAAATTTAGCATTTTAATCTCAGTATCAGTGTAATAAATTGCCTGAATGTATAAATAGTGATAATCATTCGAAAGAAATGTAATCGGTTGGGTTAGCCATTGATGTAGGATTAGATTGTTTGAATCGAGAAAATGAGTTTGCAAAGACAGTTAAATATTAAAAAATATAAAACAACAACATCCGAAATTAGTCTCTTTTAAGCGCACGATCTCTCTCCTCACTCGTACTCTTTTCTCACTGTTAAATAGTATTATCAATTGTGCTGATATTTCCTTTTGTTTACAATGGACTATTCAAATCTAAATCTTCTTTATAGTTATAGAATTCGAAACCTTTGCATCACTGCCCTGTTATCTCCTTTTTCTATCTTACTAAATATAGAAAGAGAGGGGAGGGAAAGAAGGGGGAGGGTTAGAAGAAGTGTCGACGGAGGGAAAGTAAGAAAGAAGCTGGCGGAGAGAGTAGCAGTAATCGAGACCTTTGTCGCCGCCTTTCTCTTATATTCTCGCTGTTTCTCTTAGTCAATATAGAAAGAGAAGAAAGAAGGAGGTGTTATTACTTTTTACTGTTAATAAACACACACACAGACGGCAGCGAGAGTAATAGATAACGTATAAAATAACAGAAAGGTGAAATAACATACAGTGCCAGATGGTGAAAAGTATAAACCGAAATCTTAGTAAGAGATGGGCCACTTTGTGAGTTTTTTTTTGCATATTATAGAAAATTAAACGAATTAAAATGGATTTGTTTAAAAACATAACTGAATACCTAAACTAATTTATATTTTCACATGTATTTTGTGTGATTCAAATACATAGGAAAAGGCCACAGGGAAACAATAAATGATTAACTCAGTTTTAGTATAATATTAGATAGAAGGCGGAATGAGAACGGTGTCCCATTATTGATTAAATAAATAGTTAAGTTTGAAATCCCTGAAAGGTTATCAACTACGACAAAAGACACTTGACAAAGGCCGGATATACAACGACCGGAACATTGTTAACATGACAATTACGAAGATGATAACTGGTTCAAAACATGTTAAAAATGAAGATAACTCAAAATGAACAATTCTACAATATATTACTTATGAAGATTTGGTATGTGTCCGTCTAAAATCAAAACTATACATTTACCTTTATTTACGTTTTTGACAAATGTGCTATCTTTCAATGCTCAATTCAGGGGAAAGGTGTAACATTCGTTTTGTTGTTATGAATCCATCCTTCCAGGCATTACCTCCTATTTGGGGCCAGTGAAATATATGTTCGTTCTTCATGATACCATCATCACAGGCTATCAAAAATACGACCAGATGGAGCATATACTGGCTAATAATAATAATAATAATAATAATAATAATAATAATAATAATAATGATGATGATGATGATGATGATGATGATGATGATGATGATGATGATGATGATGATGATGATGATGATATCAAGATCTAAAATAGGAATTAGTTAGACTATGGAAATTTAAAGAAGTAAAAGTGATCCCCGTTGTAATTGGCACGCTTGGAACCATAACGAAAAGCCACCATAAATGGCTTAGGCAGATTGACGAGACAATTTCTTTTCCAATTCTGCAAAAGGCTTGCCTATGAGGAACGGCGAAAGTGTTAAGGTACAGCTTGAATATCTAAGGTCAAGGAAATTGACTTGATGTTAACCCCCCCAAAAAAAACAAAACCCCAACTAAAAACATCCAAAAGTTGAGACTACTATGAATATTATTATTCATAGTAGTCTCAACTTAATAATAATAATAATAATAATAATAATAATAATAATAATAATAATAATAAAAAATCCATTTGGGACAGATAAACTCATCCAAGCAAGGAGACCGGGCGTCATAATAATTAACAAAGAAACAAAACCTGGCAAATTGTAGATTTTGCCGTCTCAGCAGACAACATGGTGAAGATCAAAGAGATGGAAAAACGAAGCAAATACACGAAACTGGTCAGAGAACTGAAAGGAATATGGACCATGAAGAAAGTCAATATAATACCAATAATTGGGCCTTTTGATTGTGCAGTTCTAGGAGGTCCACCCTCCCAGGCTTTGCCTCCCCTCTTTGGGGAGGAGTAAGTTTATTGGTTACTGTCTGAGGCGCCCTTACCGGGGAATGCCGACGGGGCTGCCCAGGCAATTTTTAAATGGCCAGAGTGCTCACCTCTCGAGCGCTGGCTTTTCAAACCCCACTTTCTCGACCCGATCTTGGGTCACATCCTACTTGTGGGAGTAAGATAAAACTGGCCTTGTGCCTAACTCCTGGGGAGGAGTAAATAAAACCAATAATTGGGCCTTTTGGCTAAGATTAAAGTGTAGTATCCGTTCCGATGGATACTGCACGCCTGTCCTGTGCAGTTCTAGGAGGTCCACCCTCCCAGGCTTTGCCTCCTCTCTTTGGGGAGGAGTAAGTTTATTGCTTACTGTCTGAGGCGCCCCTACCGAGGAATGCCGACGGGGCTGCCCAGGTAATTTTTAAATGGCCAGAGTGCTCACCTCTCGAGCGCTGGCTTTTCAAACCCCACTTTCTCGACCCGATCTTGGGTCACATCTTACTTGTGGGAGTAAGATAAAACTGACTTTGTGCCTAACTCCTGGGGAGGAGTAAATAACACCAATAATTGAAGGAGCACTACGAATAGTCCCGAAAAAACTGGAAAAAAGACTAGGAGAAATTGGAATTAAGGGGAAGACTGATATTATATAGCGGACGGCAATTATGAAAACAGCTGAAATATTAAGGAAATTTCTTGAATGCAGAGAACGACCCACATAAACTACAAACACTAACCAGACACATAGAACCTGCAACAGAAGTAAAACAAAAAGAGGAAGCAACACCACATGAACCCAATGGAACTGAAACTTCAAGAACTCTTATATACTGTATCCCCTTTCAAAAACATAAACGTCGGCTGATATCATACAGAACAGTCGTGAAGGGTCAAGGAGGATGGAAAGACTGATGAGGGAGAACACTAACCAGACCTCCACTGGATGAGTGCAAATAGTACTGTGACCTTGGACAGGCATATTTCCACCCAAATTCCAGTGAAGACCCATGGTTGTTGCCGGCGAGAAATCAATTGTAAGCGGCTGTTGCGATAACGCAAAATCATCTGCAAAAGTTATCGAAAGAGGTGGAGAGTACCGGAAACCTGGAAGACTTTTTGTCATTAAGACTCCAGGGAACACCACCGGTTATTATCAGTGAGTAATCTCTGATGATGACCTGTGTGAGAACTCCTAGTGAGTACAAATGATAATGGCTTCCTATTGCAGAACCAACAAATAGATTAAAAACCAAATGAAGATCTAAGAGGACATGTTGTAGCTACAAATTAATAATACAAGTTATGTTGACCTTGGCACGTGCAAGGCAATCGACCTTTAAAATAAAAAAAAAGAATAAACGACGCACGCGCACTCAGACAATTGCCCAAGGGAACGCCATTTTGCCCTTGTGTGCAAAAGTGTGTTTTAGTTGAAGACTCATCCATAATTCCTCTGTTGGTTTACCTATATGTGTACTTATTTGTGTTGATATATATATATATATATATATATATATATATATATATATATATATATATATATATATATATATATAGATAGAGAGAGAGAGAGAGAGAGAAAGAGAGAGAGAGAGAGAGAGAGAGAAAGAGAGAAAGAAAGAGATATAGAAGGAAAGAAAGATATGTGTGTGTGTGTGTGTTTATTTGCGTTTATGAATGTGTAGTAGTTGATGTGTATGCAGCTGCGGTCATTGAACAATTAAAACTACCTCAAAACAACTAAGCTCTTATGTTATATTCGAGAGCCAGAAAGACCTTTCGTTAATGTCGATAAAATAGCCTGTTTTTATTGTCTGATTTGTCATACGTTCTTTTTCTGAGTAATATATCGTTTGTTAGGCAAGTTTGACATGAGCTCAGGTCGAAGGCGCGTCCGATGATAATCAGATTGGCTTATTGAAATACTGGGAGATTATGGCTAAGAACAACACGGAATGGTGGCTAAAATGCTAATATTTAAAAATAAAAATTACCAATAATAGATTAATTAATAATAATATGGAATGTGTATCATCTTTCATTTAAGTTTATTTTTTATTTTCTTGTATTTGCTTCTTTAAAGTTTTACACACGACCCCTCCTCATTCCTTATCTTCTTTGCTCTTTTCTCTGGTGCTTCTTCTTTTGTCTATGTGCCTTCAATTTACTTAACTTAGCTTTCTTCTTTTTCCTTTCCTCCTCCCACTCCAACTTCTTTTCCTTTCCATTCTTCATTCATCCGTACATTTATTCATTCTTATTTTACCTTTCATTCATTCTACTTCCATTTTCTCCTTCTTCTTCATGCATGCATTCTTCTTCTTCTTCTTCTTCTTCTTCTTCTTCTTCTTCTTCTTCTTCTTCTTCTTCTTCTTCTTCTTCTTCTTCTTCTTATCATAATTCTTCTTCTTCCACTTTTATCTATTCACTCATTGTTGTTGTTCTTCTTCTTCTTCTTCTTCTTCTTCTTCTTCTTCTTCTTATCATAATTCTTCTTCTTCCACTTTTATCTATTCACCCATTCTTCTTCATCCATGCATTCTTCTTCTTCTTCTTCTTCTTCTTCTTCTTCTTCTTCTTCTTCTTCTTCTTCTTCTTCTTCTTCTTCTTATTATTATTATTATTATTATTATTATTATTATTATTATTATTATTATTATTATTATTATTATTATTATTATTATTATTATCATAATTCTTCTTCTTCCACTTTTATCTATTCACTCATTCTTCTTCATCCATGCATCATTCTTCTTCTTCTTCTTCTTCTTCTTCTCCTTATCATAATTCTTCTTCTTCCACTTTTATCTATTCACTCATTCTTCTTCATCCATGCATTCTTCTTCTTCTTCTTCTTCTTCTTATCATAATTCTTCTTCTTCCACTTTTATCTATCCACTCATTCTTCTTCATCCATGCATCATTCTTCTTCTTCTTCTTCTTCTTCTTCTTATCATAATTCTTCTTCTTCCACTTTTATCTATTAACTCATTCTTCTTCATCCATGCATCATTCTTCTTCTTCTTCTTCTTCTTCTTCTTCTTCTTCTTATTATTATTATTATTATCATCATAATTCTTCTTCCACTTTTATCTATTCACTCATTCTTCTTCATCCATGCATTCTTCTTCTTCTTCTTCTTCTTCTTCTTCTTCTTCTTCTTCTTATCATAATTCTTCTTCTTCCACTTTTATCTATTAACTCATTCTTCTTCATCCATGCATCATTCTTCTTCTTCTTCTTCTTCTTCTTCTTCTTCTTCTTCTTCTTATTATTATTATTATTATTATTATTATTATTATTATGATTATGATTATCATCATAATTCTTCTTCCACTTTTATCTATTCACTCATTCGTCTTCATCCATGCAGTCTTCTTCTTCTTCTTCTTCTTCTTCTTCTTCTTCGTCTTCTTCTTCTAGATGATTTATTCAATTTTTTGTTCCTTTCTTACTTTCAATTCGTCTTTTTTTACTAATCTTTTTATGATTATCAGACGACACAATTAACATTATTTGTAATTTACCAATAACTTTGACTGACAATTAATTCGAATACATTCTTTTTCCCTTCTTTCCCTCCATTCTTCATCTTAATCACATCTTTCTGCTCCGCTTTCCATTTTTACCACTTTCTTATTTTCATATACAATTTATACCTTCCTTCCTACTTTTACGGGGCTTATTTCTTATTTCCATCTTCTTGTCTGCCCAGATCTCTTCCCTCATCACTTCTTTATTTCCGCCTTTCTTTCCTTTCCCCCATTATCTATTACTTACTTCTTTCATTTTCGCTACTTCCTTCCTCCTATTCCACCCCTGCTTCATCATTTTTTCTTTTACTTCCTTTCTTTCTCACTTTCCTTTCTTTCTATTTTACTTCTTTTCTTCCCCACATCGTTTATTCACGCCTTCTTTCAATCCTCCCAGCCTTCATCACTTCTGCGTTCATTCTATTCTTCTCGCTTTCCTTCCTGCATTTGGTCATTCCTTCTTTCTTTTCTTTCTTTCTTCTCTACATTCCTTTCTATGTACGTCCACTCATCCCTTCTCTTTCATTTTCTTTCTCATTTCCTTCCCCTTTCTCTGTTTGCTTTTCTGTTCGTCTCTTCCTTCAATTACTCTCCATCGTAACACTACATCTCTGTACTACGTCCAGATGACCCGCATTGAAGAATCCTAAATTCTGCCATGTTCGTATTCCAAACTTATGAAGCAGAATTCCCCTTTGATTTTTGCCGCTAATTACGACATTATGAGCGTGCTTTAACGAGGCATAAAATTCACCACGGAAAAGAAGAAAAAAAAAACGATGTTCAAAAGTTTAGATTTCGTCCATCTTTTTTCTCGCGCTCTGTTTCCTTTGCGCGCATCCTTTGTCTCTTTCTCTTCCTTTCTTCTATTGACAGCTTCCTATCAAACGTATATCACTCGCCACTTCCATCAGACGACTCCGATATCTTCTAGATTTTTTTAGTCAAGTTTTATTAGTATTGATAATAAAGAGACGACAATGGCGACTATGATATTGAATTGGCGGAAATCAAATGAGCAAAGAAAACATTTGAAAGTAAGAAAACAAAAAAAAAAAATTCATAAACTAATAAAACCAGAACGAATATTCTTTTTAAGATGCGTCCGTTCAATCTACGCGTTTAGCGATGAAAATTCTTATTTCAAATTTAAGCGTGGCAGATCAACAAACATGCTATTTCAAACGTCTGCATTCCGGACAGACGGAAATGTTACTTCACCTTTAAGCGTGACGGAATAAAGAAAATTATATTTTAAATTAAGTGTGACAGACTGACACACATTCTATTTCAAATGTACGCATGGCAGATCGAGGAAAATGCTATTTTATCTTTAAGCGAGACATATCAATAAAAATAATATTTAAAACAGTTGCGTGACACATTATGCTATTTCAACTTTAAGCGTGGCAGACCAATGAACGTATTTAAAACTGAAGCGTGACAAACCAACGAATCATGAATCTCATAGAAATGCTAAGACACATCTAAAAACATTGTTGAAACCTAGTACTACTGCTACTGGCAATAACAATAACAATAACAACTATAATAATAATAATAATAATAATAATAATAATAATAATAACAACAATAATAATAGGAAAGATGATTATTATTATTATTATTATTATTATTATTATTATTATTATTATTATTATTATTATTATTATTATTATTATTATTATTATTATTATTTAATAAGGAACAGCAATGAAAATATCAAAATAGTGGCACAAATCACGTTAAACAAAAGTAAAATAATTAATAACAAGACTGTTTATTTAACGAATGAGAAAGAAAAGATTGATTATTCAAATAAAATACAAATATATTTAGAATGTTAAACATTGACAATCATTTTCAATGTTGAAAAAAGAAAATGAATTTTTACTAAAACTTGTGGATAAAGTAACGATCGAAACGCTGAAGATTCTAGAATTTAATAAATAATTTACAGAGAAAAATAATATTTTTATGACAAATCTTATATATAACGTAAAGACAGTCCTACTATCTGTGTTATTACTATCTTGTTAACAAAATGCTATTCTGTGCGTGATTTACGGCAAATATTGGCTCGTGTTGTTAAAAACAACAAAATTATTTCAATCGATTTAATCGATTTAATCGATTTATATAAGCAATCCTGATCAATATTTTATTTTTATTAGTCATAAATAAAGGAAGGTGGGGAGCTATTATCCTCACAGTCAGAAGTCCTAATACCACTAAAGAAATAATCGTGTCCAGTATTGTACTTTGTTGTTACCGAGACTCATATTGCAGATAATACTTTTTAATATCTCAATTCTGCCTTTACGCAATAAAACCTTCTTTGTTAGTCTAATATATAAAAATATCTTGTCAGATTCTCTGCTAAATAAATACATTTAGCTAATTTTTCTTTAATAGAAAATATATTTAGCTCAAGTTTCTTTCAAATAATACTTACTCCGGCTCGGAACTTTGTTAAGATGTAGTCATTTTTTACTAATCACTGTAACAGATTTATATAGCTTACAGTCTTAGTTTTTGAAATCCACATTTGCCTATCTGTTATCGTTATGTTCATACGAAATATTAAACAACTTTTTTCGTATCATAATAGTTTATTAAAATAATTTCTTTAGAACAAATATTTAAAATTTTGTTTTACTGAAATCTTACAAGCGGCATAAGTTTATTCCGGTGTCGTTCAACTCATAGACTTCATAATCCTTCGTGCTTTGTTGAAATTACATAAGAAAAAAAAACGGGGTTAACTGTTAATTATCTAAAAAATATTTATCCCGCTAAATCATACTTTAAATAGTTTAAAATACTTTTTATTGCATATATAGTTGTACATAAAAATAGTAAAAAAAGCAAACAAAAACAACCGATGTCATTCGCTCATAGCCTTCTTCTTTGCGTGTGTTCCCACTCTTTAACGCAGTCCTTTGCTTTTATGTTGTACTTTGCAAGTTCATCCAAGCTGCACCGGTTGGGCGGTATAGGGCAGATAAGACAGTGTGACATTGTATGGTCCTACTCTTCTTATTCGGTTGGGTCTATTTTGTAGCCCAATCTAATAATAGCAATTTTTGATCGCCCCATTTCCGTTCTTAGGCGGTTGAGTGTTTTCCACTGGATCCAGGGTACTTCCGAGCCAGGACAGAGGGCCTCAGAATCGAGGATTCTCATATCAGTAGGAGGAGTCATTCTCTAGCCATCTGGTTTATAGCTATAGCCTAGTCTCATCCTGAGATGTTGTTAGGAGTTTGACATGGCTGAAGAAGATTTTCCTTCACTTCAGTCGTTGACCGTTGGGTTACGTCCATGAAGAAGATGGCATTCATCAATGGTAGTCTTTGTGATATCTACTCGGCTGGCCTGAAGGTCTTTGGCCTTTTGGCTAAGATCAAAGTGTAGTATCTGTTCCGATGGATGCTGCACCCCATAGACTGGTATTGTCTTGGCCTTCGGGGGATTGATTTACGCCAGTCTATGGGTCTGTCCTGTGCAGTTCTAGGAGGTCCACCCTCCCAGGCTTCGCCTCCCCTCTTTGGGGAGGAGTAGGTTTATTGCTTACTGCCTGAGGCGCCCCTACCGGGGAATGCCGACGGCTCTGCACAGGCAATTTTAAACCCCACTTTCCCGACCCGACCTTGGGTCACATCTTACTTGTGGAGTAAGATAAAACTGGCCTTGTGCCTAACTCCCGGAGAGGAGTAAATCAATACTCGGCTGGCCTGTAGTAAATAATGAATATTAGTCGACAATCATCGCATTCTTAAACGTCCATAAAAAGCTACTTTGTTTGTTAAAGATTCCTTTCGGTTTGATGTCGCTGTTTATACTTTACTTTTAACTAGTGCAACTTCCTAATAATGTCTCATTAATAATGTCTCTCTTGTGTACGAATTGAAAATGAAAAATCTACGTCCGTTGACAAACATCATAGACATTTAAGATTTACATTTACGCTATTCTTCTATCCCCAAACACAACATTTTAATTGGGGACATCTGTCTGTTTTCACCGCTTTCTTTACCTCCCTGTTTCATTACGAAAACGAATATTGTATTTCACTTCGTCATGGAATAATGCATACAACCGGTCGCTGATAATAAATATAACTTTCATAAACCAATCTCCTTTAAATTCATACGAAATAAGGTATACTTAAGGTTATCATATGGCACATACGAACCTTCAATAATGCATTCACTAAACGCGATAAAACCATTTTAAACTTCACTTTGCGTTCACTCTAGATACTGCAAATAGTTACCTACGTTATTAATCCGACTGATACCTGTTACACGTATGTGGATTGCTTTTACCGTAAACAAATAGTTTGTATCAATAACATACAGTCGTTCACCGAAGAAAGATAAAACGTTATTACAGTATCTCGCCAATACTTTAAATGTAGGTTACGCGCTGCGATGAGTGTAAAGCAGGGACGGGTAACCTTTTCAGAGTGAGGGCCAGATGAGACTGTTGGAAGGAGATCGCGCGCCGGGGTGAAAAACGAAATCTCAGAATTACTATATTTTGTTTACATGAACAAATTGTACAAAAATTGCATTGAACACTCTACAAATCTGATATTTTTTCTCAGGAGACTTCTGTATGTGATGTTATAAAAGGCGCCGACGAAGAGTCATTTTGGAATCATAAAAGATAATGACGGGGGAAGTAGCAAGTTGATCCAGCATTCGTTTTGACACACCTCACATAAGTTCTAAGTTTCATGCCCTTTCCTCGTCCCTAGTTTCCTCTTTGCCCCTCTCTCTCTTTTCAAGGATTTAAAATTAATAGTTAATGAAAAATGAAATATACATGCATCATCGCGCGCTGATATTTATACATTTTTATCCCACTGTAAATCTTAATTGAAAGTATTTTACGTCTATGTCACAAAATGATATGAGGTTAACTGGGAGGTCCGCGGGCCGGATTGCATTATAAAGCATAGCAGGGTGGCGGACTGGACGATAAGCCTTCGCGGGCCGGAGGTGACCCGCGTGCCGTAGGTTGCCCGCCCCTGGTGTAAAGTAAAAACAAAACAAAAAACGTGTTAGCCTATCAAGAAGTATATAAACATTCATTTTTAACTCTTCTCATACGCCTGCTATAACAAAGAAATTGGTTGAGCGTTAGAATGAAGAACTAAAAGTCCCTGGTTCTATTCAAGGTTCGGGCATCCGATACATTTTCTTTTCTCTTCTTCTTGTTCTTGTTATTGTTGTTGTTGTTGTTGTTGTTGTTGTTCTTCTTCTTCTTCTTCTTCTTCTTCTTCTTCTTGTTCTTCTTCTTCTTATTTTTTAAATTATTATTATTATTATTATTATTATTATTATTATTATTATTATTATTATTATTATTATTATTATTATTATTGTTGTTCTTGTTCTTGTTCTTGTTGTTATTCGCAGATTTATTTAATTCAGCAACACATACACTATAATAAAAAATATCATAATTGCAAGGGCGTATACTAAATGCATTTTCTTTTTTTATCCTTTTTACAACAATTACTTAATGACGATTTTGGAAATAAGTTAGTCGTTTTAGTATATATGCATACAGTGTCTTTCAAATGACTGATGCATTCCATCATGTTTACTATTAATCCATTTTTTCGTTGACATCCAACACAACCAGAATGCATTCTTGCTTATTCTTGAACAATTGAGCAATTTAAATCTTTTCTTAATACTCGACTAAAATACTGATTTACTTCGTGATCATTAGAAATTTGAAATAAATTTTGAAGTAGTTTAATTATACTTTCAAATCACACATAAATGAAAATAAAATAAAAAAAATCACAGATTCCCGGGCGTCGTCGAGTATTGCCAGCTAGTATATAATAAAGTAAAACAAAACTGTGACGACTTTCGTTCAGCGATAACTTTCGTTCTACAAAATCACTGTTTGAGTATCGTTCGTCAATTTTCGTAGTGCAACGTTGTTACATGTTCTTAGCAAGAAACATTTTCCAACAGGAATAATTTTCTAAATGGCGCAATCTCAAACAAAACACGATAAGTGCTCTAACGAACAGATAGTTAATTTCCTTTGTTTAATTGTCACCTGCTATAGAGTACGAAACTTATTTTTTTTTTTACATTTCAGTCACGATAAGTAAAAATAATCCCAGGCAACGCCGGGTTAGGACAGCTAGTTAATAATAAAAAGAAAGCGACATAAAATACCGCAAACAACTTGACAAGCAATTGTATGTTGGTTATGTACTTCGTTTCAATATACCGTCTGCATTTTGTTTTCGTGACTTTCCATAACGCGCTTAGTTACGGGTGTCTACATATATATTTCGACTCGGTTTTCTAGTATAGTAAAGTTTAATCATTGTGCATAAATATGTATTTGAAAATACTGATATTACTGTTAATTAAGGCAACACAAATACATTCAAAATGTAATCTTATTTCGAAGAGAGAGTGGAAAATAATACAAACATAATTCCGGTCGTCATTGATATGACTACTACTACTACTACTACTACTACTACTACTACCGATTAGACACACTTAAGAAGTCAAACAGTTAGTTATATTAATTTTTTATACATTATTTAATAATTTTTTGAGCGTAAATATAAATAAAAATACTTATTATACAAATTAAAATGACTAAATGTTTATATTATTCGAAAGGTATCGGAAGGATATGTAAGACATATAGTGATGTCTATAAACTCCTAATCGTAAACTATAACTTAATTTAAGAATTAATTACATAATAAAATGACAGCAATTTCTCTACTTTGCCTTCCTTTAGGATTTATCTACATAATTATGTGAATGAATATATATATATATATATATAAATATATATATATATATATATATATATATATATATATACATATACATATATATATATGTATATATATATATATACATATATATATGTATATATATATATATATATGTATATAAATATATATATATATACATACATATATATATGTATATATATATATATATATATATATATATATATATATATATATATATATATATATATATATGTGTATGTATAATAAACACGTGCAAATGGCTTGCTTCCAAATACTTAGCAGTTTCGTACATTTAAGAATGATTAGGATTAGAAACGTTTTAAGTTAACTATGGTATAATTTGGTTTAATTTCGTTGTCGTCGTGTTAATCGTTGTCGTCGTCATCATCATCATCATCATCATCATCATCATCATCATCATCATCATCATCATCATCATCATCATCATCATCATCATCATCATCATCATCAAGAGGCATTGTCCCCCAACCTTAGGTATAGGTGGCGAACTGAGTTTTTCAAGTATCCCTGTCTCGGGCAAGTTTCCCTAACTTTTCTCTATGCATGCCCAGTCCCCTTTCAAATCTGCTTCTATGTTACGGCAAGTGCTGCTTTCCTCTGCTGATTTCAAATGGAAGACATCTCTTGTTGTACTAAATAGAGGCATGCGAAGAGTGTGCAATTTACCCATGGTGTAGATCCTCATGAAATTAAAGGTAAACTATATCAGTGTAGCTTTCATGTTTTCTTGGGGACTTCTCTATAAGAAAATGAAAATCTGCATATGAAAGACAGCCACCCTTAAACAATTGCACATTTCTAGGTCAATAGCCTAAAAGTAGTTAACGTAGACAAAAACACGTCTCTTAATTTAGGATGGACTTTTCAAAGCTGTCACCCTCCTATGCAGTTTTGTTCTATGGTATTTGTACTTGTGAAGAGATATAGTGCGTTCTGTTCTGTTGGACGGCACACGTCTCTGATGGGTGATTCTCCATAGGGATACCCGTTGGTCTCTATCGGATCGTTGTTAATGATGAATAATTAATGCGAGTACATTTGTACCCAAGTTCTTTATTTATTATCATAGGTACATTATTCGGGCAGAGAGAATAATAGAGGTAGAGAAAATAGGATATAGATATATATAGATAGAAATATAGAACGATAGAGATAAAGATAAATAAATAGATAAATAGAGAGAAAGCGAGAGATAGATAGATAGAGAGAGAGAGGGAGAGAGACAGAGAGAGAGAGAGAGGGAGAGAGACAGAGAGAGAGAGAGAGAGAGAGAGAGAAGGAGAGAGAGAAAGCGGGAGAGATCAATTTAACCCGTCAGATTTGCTTCGCTTCTAAACAAATTCACTAAAATGAATATTTAAAAAAAATTCATGCATTCTGTTCTGCTATAGGACACACGTCTCTAGTGGGTAAGTACGTGTCTGTCTGTAGCCGGAGCGTTGTAAATTACCAATAATCAATGCGAAGACATTTGTACCTAAGTTCTTTATTAATTTTCATCGGTCTATTATTCGGACAGCGAGTTAAAATCATAAAAAAATCAGTTATAGTTTTAGTTTAATTTCATTTGCTGCGGATATTAATATTTACTGCGTTATAAGCAATATTGCCAGCCACACTTCTTTTAAGATTTGAAACACCTACCATTTGACAAAGAGGTCTTCCTCGAAATATATGGAACACGGTCACACAGATTAGATCAGTGTTGAAGTTTTGCCTAATCAAGTAAGATTTGCTATATAGGAAAAAAAAATTGTTAAAAAAGTTTTTGAAAAAATATATAATTAAAATCACTTGTTTTTGTCTTACTTCTCAACGCCGACATATTTCCATTTCTTGCATTGTGATAGCCTTCTAATACTCCTCTCTTTCTCCCTCTTTCTCTCTCTCTCTCTCTCTCTCTCTCTATATATATATATATATATATATATATATATATAGAGAGAGAGAGAGAGAGAGAGAGAGAGAGAAAGAGAAAGAGGAAGTTTACATTTTAATCCGTCCGACTTGATTCGCTTCGAAACTAATTCCCTAAAAAAACTCCCAGCATCCTAATGGCCTTAAATAAGTATAGCATTTATCGGCCATTTTTATGGCTACACGTGTAGTATTGAAGAGGTAGTAAAAACACCGATCAACGAACAGTGCGTCATGACGCCAGAAAGAGTGAGAACGTCCGGCTAGACTCTACATCCGCCCAACGGTGTGTGTTTACTTGTTTCTGTAGTTTTTGTTCTTTGGCCTATATTGACCTTCGCGGTCCTTTTGTATTTTTCTTATTTTTTAAAATCAATTTGTTTCATTTCTTCCCCGTCCATGTCCAAAAGCCATCGACTTCGCCACATCCTTTACATACTTCCATGTTGTCCTCATACCCACTTCTCCCACAGATGACATCAGGTTCCCTCCTTCAGCTTTCGACCTCCCTGTATCAAGAACATC